>CM038794.1:279685414-279918169 GCA_021764765.1 Vicia sativa
AAACATATTCATATATAAAAAAGCTATGGATAACCATATATTTAGGATGCTCCATCCGTTCCTATATAACATCCCCTTACTCGCATCTTCCAATGCGTTATGCCTAGTTTGCTAGTCACAAGCATACCAATATCAATTGAGGGTATTTCACTTTCCCTTTTCATAATCATTAAATCATCTTTCTTGTGTTGAAAATATAAAGCTTGATGTCGGGTATCTTTATAAACAAATCAAAAGATTTAAATCTAGGCGCATCGAAGATCCGAACTCATCGTCAAGATCCTCAACGCGCCACCTTTAACGCGAACAGAAAAATGGCGACTCTGGCTAGAGTATACTTGAAACTTTGATTTTTCAAAAAGAAAAACAGCTCTGTCCGAGAGCAAAGTTTTTTGTTTTCAAAAAGAAAGAAAGGATAAGCTTTTCATTTTGCATATATCTGCTTTTTTTATCATGACTACCGATGGAAAGAAATCCTAACCCAGATTTAAGAAACATTTTGCTATCTAGGTGGAGGTATTAATACGAGCAGTTCAATGCTTCGGGTTATTATCTCACAGAGGAGGTTATCTGAGGTATTGTGTTTAGCGGTAATTGCGAAGCCGTATTTTCGGGAGAACTTAAGAAGCCGAGGGATCAGAGAACATAAACCATCCTGCCATTAGATGTAGTGCGTAGATTATTCGGTGTAAGCCTAGAGTAATTGTCATGCGATACTACGATCAGGCGAGTTTTCTTGAAAATATTATTAGACCATCGAGTATTCACCAAATCCAATAATGTTTTGAGGGGAGTGTTGAGTCTGACATTATCGAGAACCCGCTTCACGTATGAATAAGCCCTTAGAACTTAACCACGTTGATTCTTATCGCTGGCTTCATGCTCGTGATCAACGCTGTCCGTGTGTATAACTACTCAACCATGTTTGCCGCATTCATGCATTCATTCATTCATAAAAAAAAAACTTCATTTCTCTTCCCATTTCCAAAGAATTTAGAGATGCTTTGTAAATATTTTAGGTTAGAGTGATGGACGTCAGAGGAAGATTCACCAAAGATACAGTTTTAGGATTCCCGATGTAGAAAGTTGAAAGAGTTAGCCTCCTGGTAGAAGATCCTCGGATTTCTAAAACGCTATGGAACTCTTTTAACCTTCTGAACGCTAACGCTGATGAAGGACTTCTCAAAACATTCGCTCAGCTTCTACGATCCGCCTATCGCTGTTTCACCTCCGATTATCGTTGATGCCTCACTTGGAAGAGTACGCGCATCCTAGGTATTCAAGATCGACAAAGTGCTTTCAATGGTTTGAAGCCATTCCTAAGTCACAAGTCATCGCAATGACTCATTTAAAGAAACCCGAGATAGACAAAACCTAACTACCAAAGGAAAACTCTTAGGACTGACTTCAAAGTTCCTAACGAAGGCTCTCAAGTTCTCCAGCCGGTAGTATGGTAGCCTTTAGCTATTTCAGCTTTACTCCTCTATGGATTGGTGTTGTTTCCAACGTCCCAAATTTCGCTGATATTAATTCCATAAGGATCTTTCCGATTGAAATCCTGCTCCCCACTCCGGCTATGAGACACGACGCCTCTGTTCAAATGGATTACCTCACACTCCTATCTTCCCATGAAACAAGACGAAGTGGCATTGGTCCAAGACTCATGTTCTAACAAACGACGATATCCATTGGTATACTTTGGCAAACAATGAGATGGAAATCATTGAGAGTTGTGGAGAATTTGCCAACGTACTTCTCATTGGTACAGCGGGAATCAACTACAACCCATTCCTAGAAAACGCCAGTCGGATATGCAATTCTCGTAACCTCCGGTTTTACAAAGAAAGTTACTTATCATGAAGGAGAAGATTCCTAAGGATCAAAAGCTAGATGATTTAAAGCTGGCATCACATCCGGGAGAAAGGAAAAGGTAAGAATTGGCAGCCATGGAAACCCACACTACTTGATAAAGAAAGAGCGAAGGAATTCGAATGCCTTACGCTTATGAGGATCCCAAGTGTTCCGCCCAAATCGACAAATTTTCCGCTGAAGCCGTGGGAGAATACCAAGAGGCCTTGACCAAGATAAGGTTTGAGAAGGAAGCTTGGAAAGCAAATTCCTCAAGACTAACCTTGAGATTGAGAAGCTCGAAGCAAGTCAAAGAGCATGAAAAGACGCCTACTCAGGATGAATGGCTCATGGAGAAAGATGAGAAGATTCATGGGCGATAGCGCGAATCCAAATACGTCAAGGAAGGGAAAGAAAGCTCGAGGAGATGACAACCAGCTTACTCCGCTCCCAACAAGTGAAGAGAGTCATTTGCAAGCTAAAAAGCTGAGAAAGCCAAACTAAAAGCTCACTATGGAAGGAAATCGCTGAAGTCGCATCAAGTTTTGATCGTCATCCTACCTAAGATGTTTAATTAGTTTAATTTAGTTTGTAATTTTATCATTTGTTGTATCATTTGTGTGAGCAATGCTCCAAGCAAAAACAATTGTTGTAATCTTCCTTCATTAATCAATAAAATTCATGTTTTCCATCCAAATATTTGCCGTAAATATCTCGCTTAGTGTAAATTCTTGGAAATTTTTCTTTACAAATCATATTCATGCATCATACTTTGCATTCTATTGAAGTTCATTGACTTTAGGGTCTGAGATTAGCTTGATCACTCAACCCCGAACATACGATACCAGATCAAAAGAAGAAAAGTAATGGAGAATTTTGAACAAGAAAACGTTGAACTCCGTGGTAACGGTAACCACACTACAAGGAGGAAGTGGAGACTCACGCCTTTGGTCAATCGGCCACACGTCGCAAAGTCAACAAGCAAATACGAAAGCGTCAAAACCAAATAGCAACTCGAGGATACTATCTCGCCATCTGTCATAGTCAAGAGTTCACCTTTAACATGCCGTAGGCTATCCATGGGAATGCCTTAACTTCTAAGCATTGGAGTTCGCCAACCACTTCTCAAACAACCTCGCTTGAAATACCTACTTTCAGTTAACGCCACGCTCACTCCACAACGGGAATGACTCTTTCCATTAAGTAACAATGTCGGTTCTCAACCATGTTGAACTCAGCCCGAGTATGCTACCACGTATAAGAAGTTCATCACACTCAGAAATACACGAACGCTCATGGTTCAATGGAGAATCTCCGTGAATGCCTTCTCAAAATGCAGCTTGAGATAAAACGATTCGAGGAAAGAATTGTTTGGAAAAACGCCTGGACTGTGTGCTTAGTTCCTCAAGAAAATACTGAAAATTCAAAGTCCCCGACTTTGAAAAGTACAAAGGAAATTCCTGTCCGCAAAGCCATCTCACGATGTATGCCAGAAAATGTTCACTCACAATGAGGATCGCTGCTAATCCATTACTCCAGATAGTCTCACCGGTGTCAAGACCGGTGGTATATGGGTTTAGACAAGCACGAATATCCAAACATTCAACGAGGCAAAGCCTTTATCCAAGAAGACAAATTCAACTTGGATATGGCTCTCGATAGGATCAACCTCGTTCCATGTCTCAAAGGAAAGAGAGACATTTAAGGAATATGCGAACGATGGAGGGAAATTGCTGCCCAAGTCAATCCGCCCTTGGAAGAGAAGAGATGACTAAGGTATTCCTCAATACCTGGTCCATTCTACTATGAGAGAATGATCGCTAGCGCCCAGAGACTTCAATGAAATGGTAAGCAATGGAATGCGACTAGAAGAAGGGTTCTGACAGACGCCCAACCAAGGAAGTAGAGTCTTCTAGTAGTACCAAGAAAGTTGGAACCAACTTCCCAAGGAAAAAGAATAGGACGTAGGAATGGTGTCCCAAGGAAACCACGCAAAATGTCATTCGACAAAAGAGTGTAGCTGCCATAGCCCCTACCGGCCAACATTAACTCCAAGAATTGCTCCGCACTTCAACAAAATCAACAAACTCAACAGCCCTCACAGTTTCAACACTCTTAACCAAACCGCATCGCCTCGAGTCACACAGTTCACCCGATTCTCATGACGCATTACGTAACTTTACCCTGCGCTAATAGAAAGGAATCTAATACAGACAAGGTTACCACCTCCGGTCCCTGAGAAGCTACCATGGTGGTACAAAGCTGATGTTTCTTGCCCTTTTCACCAAGGGGCACCAGGCCATGACCTTGAGCATTGCATAGCATTGAAGGCAGAGGTACAAAGATTAGTGAAGACTAATCTTCTTCCTTCAAACGCAAGTCCGGAATGTGTGTCAATCCACTTCCCAATAGTAGGGGACACTCGAATCTAATACTAAGGAATACATGTGCACCTTGTCACAGACGTAAGCTTAGTCAGAGGAAACTTGGTACACCTCCATGAATCGTACAGTGCAATGAGCGCTTTTACTAAGCATGATTATGCAGCTTGCCATATCTGCTCCAAGGATATTCAAGGGTGTTACACCATAAGAGCAGATATCCAACATTTGTTGCATATTGGTGATCTACAAATTTACGTAAATAGAGACGACCATGACGTAAATACAATAGGGTATTTTCCGCATGAGCTTTTAGTCTCAGACATCAACTCGGAAAACTCGGTAAACGCTAGATCCCTTGTTTCAACATGCCCGAGCATGTAGAGATCACGCATAACGGTCCAACATCTCCTTGGTAATTTGCCCGCCTGGTCCCGTCCGTACGCCTACTAGCTATCCTCACCAATACAATGCAACCTTGATAAGATGGAAAGAGAAACCTGCTTACGCCAAGCTAATGTCAATATAATGTAATCGGACGAGCACTGACCGATGGATGAAGTTCATGCTCCAGCATCACCAAACCACCTGCACTTCGTTGTTAAAATAACCCGCTAGCATATCTGTTGAGAATCCTGCAACTATTCCCATTACTAAACCAAGCACAAACATTGGCTCTATCGAGAACCAACATCAACTCGACTTTGACGAGATATTAAACTAATCAAGAAGAGCTAATATCGAAATATAGACCAATTAATGCAGCACTCCTTCAAAGATTTCATCATCGTTTTACTCCTCAACCCAAGCTCACCGAGAAGCTTTGATGAGAGTACTGACCAGGCTTATGTGGATCACATGTGACTAAGCATCAATTTGGGGATCGCCTCCAACATAACAGAACTGCAACAACTGAAGTTTCAAAGGATTAAGAACTCCTCCAGAGGAAGGGAAAGATCACAACTTGGCCTTGCACATTTCAATGATTTGCCAATTGATTCTTTGTCAAATGTATTGGTAGACACAGTTCATCCCTAAACGCCATGCCAAAGACGACTTTAGCTCGTTTTAGCCAAGGGAACGCCAATGAAGTTCAACGACATCATAGTAAGAGCTTTGATGGATCGAGAAAGTCGCTATTGGTGAAGTTGATCTCCCGATGACATTGGGTTCACACGCTCCAAATTACCTTCCAAGTCATGGACGTACACCGCATACAAATTGTGCTAGGAAGACCTTGATCCACTGATGCAGAGCGGTAACTTCTACTCTCCATCGAAATTAAAATTCACAAGTAAACGGAAAGTTGGTAACTATCAGCACAACAAGCTTTGCTTGTAAATCATCTGTCTAGTTTTCTTCATCACAGCTAATGACATTGAAGCGCCGTATCTCCCAGAAAATCCGTTAGAAGATGAATCTACTAAAAATAGGTCATCTATCTTCGTATAAAGAAGGGCACAAATGGTGAAAGATGGCAATGTTCAAGGATGGGGCAAGTTATCAAACTTGTCAAGAATGAAACGAAGCCTGGACTTGGGTTTACACCCTTTATTCAAAGAAAGCGTAAAGATGAAGCACTTTCCGATCAAGGAAGTATTTCATAGTGGAGGTTCTTAAACCCTATTCAAGCAAGAGGTTAATGTTGTAACCATTGAAGAGGATGAAGACGATCCATCTGAATCTGAAGAGTGGAGCACTTACTTGAACAGCCCTGAATATGTGTCTCAAGAAGAATTGCCCGAACCAACCGATCAATTCAAAAATATGTCCTTGCAAAGGCATAAAATCACCGTCCCCGATGAAGTTTGGGATACCTGGGAGAACCAAGTGGTAAGTATGACTACATGGTGAAGTACTGCGCTTTAAAGCTCAAAAATCCGGATCAAGATATCCAACCCATGTGATGGGGTGATGACTTTGAATACCCTAGTCACCGAAGAGGATATGCATCTCTCCGCCTAATCGCAAATCGAGGTCCCAAATGAAGATCTCTCGCTTCAACACATCCGTGGAGTTTACCAAACGCATCCTGGTTATCACTACATCAACATGATCATCAAGATCAAGAATATGACTCGATACGATCTAGAAAGTGTCACGACAACGAGTCTCTTCACTCGAAGACTGAAGGAACATCCCCAAGATTCAACACAAAGATCAACAGAAGTACAAAGGTTAGCTCTCACGCTTCCGATCGTCAATCAAGAAGATCGCTTTAGCAGCACCAAAGGCAAAGGCCATCGCCCGTAGTCTTCAAAGCCTCGCCACCAAAGAACCAAAGTTTACTCAAGGGTTAAACCAAGTGGAAATTACCAGATTATCTCGATATCCAAGGAGTTCGCACTATTGGAAACCTGCTGAAGTTAGGGACTAATGTTCATAGTTCTAAGTAGTTTATCTTTGCTTTTGTTTTGAACTCTCGCTTCGCCCAAAGCGAAGAGATGTTTTATAGGGTTTAGTTTTAAATAATCTCTCTTTGTCTTGCCCAAGACAAATGAGTTTTGTATTTAAGGGCCTCGCTCATATTGTGAATCATAAATAAAATGCGTTGTTTTGATTCACACTTTGTGTTTATTTTCATTTTACCTTTCTTGGAAATGATAATCCTAAAAAAAAACACAATGAAAAAATCATCATAATAAAAAAATTAATCTGCTTACACTTTCAAAAAAAAAATCTCTCTTTAATCAAAAATAAAATCAAAATATGCAGATTAAACAAATGGACAAATCCATTGAAAGCAATAACTCTATGCTCTCCCAACTGAAATCCTCAAGTCACCGAGGAAGGAATTGAAGAAGAGATCCCGGATGAAATTTCTAGGTTGCTAAGGCACGAGGAAAGGATCATTCAGCCTCATAAAGAACCTCTAGAAGCAATCAACTTGGTTTCTGAGGAAGATAAAAAAGAAGTAAATATCGGAGCTTCACTTGACAGCAATGTCAAAAGAAAACTGATAAGTCTTCTCAAAGAATACGTTGATGTGTTTGCTTGGTCTTACCAGGACATGCCGGGTTTGGATACCAGCATAGTAGAGCATCACTTGTCAAGACAGTAGTGTCCGCCGCTAAGCAAAATCAGAAGAGTTTACCCGAAATGGCCGAAAAATCGAAGGAAGTCCAAAACAAATCACGCTGGTTTCCTCGTCACTTCTGAATATCCTCAATGGCTAGCCAACATAGTACCTGTCTCCAAGAAAGATGGCAAGGTCAGAATGTGTGTTGACTACCGGGATTTGAACAAAGCTAGTCCAAAAGATGACTTCCCACTACACATATTGACATGCTAGTGGACAAAGACCGCAAAATTTAACATCTTTTCCTTCATGGACGGTTTCTCCGGTTACAATCGATCGTAATGGGTTCCTCAAGATATGGAGAAGACATCGCTTATCACGCCATGGGGTACTTTTTGCTGCTAATGCCATTTGGATTAAAGAATGCAAGCAACTACTGTGAGGGCAATGACTACTCTTCCATGACATGATGCATAAAGAGATCAAGTCGCGTTGATGATATGATAGCAAAGTCTCGATACGTAAGAAGAGCATATAGACTATCTCTTAAAGTCGCTTTAACGACTAAGGAAGTTTTTCCGCCTCAATCCTAACAAATGCACCTTTGGGTAAGATCCGAAAACTCCTAGGTTTCATCGTCAACAAAAGGGAATTGAAGTTGACCCGACAAAGTCAAGGCTATTCAAGAAATGCCTACACCACATAAAAAGCAAGAGATTTCTTGGACGGTTGAATTATATCTCCAGATTTATCTCTCAAATGACTGCCACCAGGCCGATATTCAAACTTCTCCGAAAGATCAAAAGGTTGTGTGGACTAAGATTGCTAAAAGCATTCGACAAAGATCAAGGAATACCGTCAACCACCAATATTGATCCCTCCAAATAAGGAAGACCATTAATCTTATACTTACCGCTATTAGAAGAGTCCATAGGCTGCGCATTTGGACAACAAGACGAAATCGGTAAGAAGGAGCATGCCGTCTACTACCCGAGTAAGAAATTCACCGATCGCGGAAACCTCTACTCCATGCTCGAGAAAACATGTCGTGCTTTGGTATGGACTTCAAAACGCCTCGCCAAGACATGATCAATCACACGACTTGGTTAACTCCAAAATGGATCCAATCAAGTACGTATTTGAAAAGCCTGCTTTAACCGGGAGGATCGCTCGATGGCAGATGCTATTATCTGAGTATGACATCCAGTACCGCGCTTAGAAAGCAATCAAAGGAAGCATTCTCGCCGATCACCTGGCTTATCAGCCGCTCAACGAATACCAATCTCTCAAGTTTGATTTCCCAGACGAGGATGTTATGTACTTGAAGATGAAAGATTGTGACGAACCCCTACACGGAGAAGGACCGGATCCAGAATCCAGATGGGGCCTAGTCTTTGATGGAGCAGTTAACGTTTTTGGCAATGGAATTGGGGCAGTCATCGTCACTCCCGAAGGTTCTCATATACCATTCTCTGCCAGGTTGCTATTTGATTGCACCAACAACATAGCAGAATATGAAGCATGCATCATGGGTATCGAAGAAGCTATCGACTTGAGGATCAAGATCCTCGATATATATGGAGATTCATTTCTTGTGATCAATCAAATCAAAGACAAGTATGAAACTCATCATCTTGGTCTAATTCCTTACAGTAGATTATGCAAGACGATTGTTGACTTTCTTCAACAAAGTAGAATTGCATCATATCCCCGAGATCAAAATCGAATGGCGTACGCCTGGCTACTCTATCTTCCATGTTCAAAATCAACAATTGGAACGATACGCCTGCATCGATCGATGCCTTGAAAGACCCGATATGTCTTGCAATGTATGCCTTTGACGATAAACCGTGGTTTCACGACATCAAACGCTTCCTTCAAACACTAGAGTACCCGCTAGCATCACAAAGATAAGAAAACTCTAAGGAGGCTTTCTAGGAATTTCTTCCGAACGAGGATGTGCTATACAAAAGAAACTTCGACATGGTTCTCGCTCGATGCGCCAATGACTAGAAGCACACGATCATCCATGAAGTGCATGAAGGGTCCTTTGGAACCCATTCAAATGGGCATGCAATGTCTAGAAAAATCTTGAGAGCGATACTATTGGATAACGATGGAATCGATTGTCGAACACGCCAAAAGATGTCACAAGTGCCGATCACGCAGATAAGATCCATGTGCCTCCGACTCTACTCAACGCTCTTCCTCTCCGTGGCCGCTCTCCATGTGGGGCATCGACATGATTGGAATGATTGAACCAAAAGCGTCCAACGACATCGCTCATTCTAGTAGCCATTGACTACTTCACCAAATGGTCAAGCAAAGCTTTACGCCAACGCCACAAGACAAGTGGTTGAGGTTCATCAAGAACAACCTCATTTGCCGATATGGAGTTCCAAGATCATCATCGATAATGGATCGAACTTGAACAACAAATGATGAAAGAACTGTGTGAGGAATTCAAGATCGAGCATCATAACTCGCCTCCTTACCGCCAAAGATGAACGGCTGAAGTGCCCAACAAGAACATCAAAAGATCGCCCAAAATGGTCATCACCTACAAAGACCGGCATGAAATATTGCCATTTGCTCGCATGGGTATCAGATTTCAAGACGCACTTCAACAGGGCAACCTTTTTCTCTAGTATACGGATGGAAGCAAAGTTTCTAGAAATTGAGATTCCATCAATGAGAGTTCTCATGGAAACAAAGCTATCTCGAGGCTGAATGGTGTCAAAGAAGATACGACCAATTGAACTTGATTGAAGAAAAGCGCTGACCGGCCTGTGTCACGGACAACCTATCAAAAAGAATGAAAAAGCTTTCGATAAAAGGTCCGACCGTGAATTCCGAGAAGGCGACTGCTTAAAAAGATTCTGCCTTTTCAAATGATTCTAGGGCAAATGGACCCTAACTACGAAGGCCCATACATCGTCAAAAGAAGCTTCTCTCAAGGTGCTATGACTCACAACCATGGACGGCGATGAACCCCGATCCCGTGAATGCCGATGCAACAAGAAATACTTTGTCTAAAAAAGAACAAACTGTAAGTCAAAACCCGAAAAGGGCGCTTAGGCAAAATGAGCGTCCGGTGGATTGAAACCCGAAAAGGCGATCCGTGCAAAAATTAGAGACATAAATGTAAAATATCCCGATAGATTGAAAACCCGAAAAGGCGATCTAGGCAAAACAAGGATACAAAATGACAAAGTAATCGGCACCAGATTGTCAACATGAGGAATTATCCATCAACGGATCTTCAATCAACTCTTTAAAGCCACGCAGTGGGAATTCAGTTGTTAGATAATAGCGTTATTTGCTTTCAATGTAGCCTTTTCCCAATAAATTATCATTTCCAACTTTGTAAATAGTTCATGGAATCACCTTTGATTTACCATTCTATCAATAAACTTGAGCCTGTGCCTTTGTTTGCAATTTGCTTATTCCGCTTTGCAAAACAACGCTTTTATTGTGAAATCACTTTGAAACTAAAATGTTTTAAATGAATTTTACTTCAAAATTTTGAAACAAAAGCAAAATTCTCCTTTGAAACTATGAACACGGAAATAACTTCAACTGCTTTCTCCAATAAATTTGATCCCAAAGGGAATCGCTTAACCCGCTAAGCAATTTTCTCCTCGTAAATCTTCAAAGGACGGTATTCTTATCCAAAAGAATCTCCAATCGTTGCCAATGAAATGCCTTTCTCCGAAAGTGTAAAGCATGCAACTGAATCTTCATCGCTGAACGCTACACCAAAGGTCGTAATCTTCACTAAGTATTTGTTCGAACTGTGACGCGGTCCTCTTCCCCAAATATCTCTTTAGGTGTCTTTGTCAAAGTAGTGTTAGCATACATATAACATTCATGACATTCATACATAATAGCATCATTCATTGCATTTTTTGCATCTCTTAAAATGTTTGCTTCCATATCACTGGTGTAAATCACACTTACTTATGTAAGTACAAGTTTATCCCCAGTGGAGTCTCGCCAAATAGAAAAGATACATTTCTTTTTTATCCCCGGCAGAGTATCCCCAAACAGAGAAATGCATTTTCTTCTCTTCACTACATTCCCCAGCTGAGATCATTCCTCATTTGGAACAATGTCTTGATCGATCGCTTTTCGGCTCATTCCCTAATAGAACCTCGCTCTAATCAACAAAGCATAAGCAATAGTCTCATTGTCTGAGCCGCTTATTTTCACTCCTAAACTTGTCATAAAAAAGTTTGTTCTTCTCAACAAGGTCGAATCACGACCGTACGAGAAATTCCTCAGCAGTTTGTCTTTCTGTCAAAAGGAAAACCTGTGTCTTCTGATCAAAAATGCCCGCATCTCCTCAAAAAGAGAGATCCTTGGCAAGTTTGTATCCAAGAAAATAGAAGCTCATTTTTGAGTTCTGTTTCTTTCACTTTCTGTTATTCACAAAGCTGAATACACAACAAATTTTCTAAAAAGTTACCTTGTTATAGTTATCACTTCGCTGATAATTGGTAACATCTTCAACATTCATTACCATAAACTATCACGAGGCTGATAATTGGTAATATCATTTTCACTTACCTTAAACATTGTCACAAGGTCAAGGTATAGGTATCTCTCCGCTCAAGCTTAAACAAACATTCACATCTTTGTGAATCATTCTCTCAAAGCAGACGCCTTCACAATTTTCCTCACGTGTCATTTCTTTGATATCATTTAAACTTTTTGCAATCATTTGCATCATCCGCATCTTTTGGTATCTTAGGTCCAAAATTTGCGATTCTCGATATTTAAGTATCTTTACACCTATCAAAACGAAGATATTCATCTTCATCTCTCGTGTTAAAGAATCTTAAATAGGGGCATCTGTCATACCCCAATTTTGACCTAATATACCACCTTACATTTGCATCATTTGCATAACTACCTTCATAAAGAATAATCGTGTAGTATCATTCACAGTCAAATTAGGTTTCATCGATTTTCATCCGATTCAAGAGCCAACCAATTAGGGTTTGAGTTTTCTCACTCCATTTGATCTATCTTGATCAAATCACCTTCCATCCTCGATATCAAATTCTCTCACGTATCAATCAAGGATCACCAATTAGGGTTTTGATCGTGTGAGAATTCTCCACTTTTGAGCAAGGATGACTTTTTGGATAGATATTGGTCATCATATCTTAGATATAACCTCTGACCTAATTTCTGATTCAAATCATCAGAGTTCATGTGATTCATCATGCTGAAACATCCGATGAAATTTCATCTCATGAAAAGTCAAACTTTGACTTTGGTCAAATTTTTCAAAACAAAACTTTTTCAATCATCAAAATACTTCAAATGATCCATCATGATCATCAAAACAAAGAATTTGAAAAGTCAACAAAAGTCAAAATTTCTATAACTTAGAAAAATTTCTAAGTGTTGAAATTTTACATTTTTCCAAACTTCAAGCCAATTTTTCACCTAGTTCCAATTGGAATTTGGAAAACTCAAAACATGAAAGTTGTAGATCATGGAAAATCTTTCAAAATGTCCAAGAACTTCAAAATCCATGAAGGCTAGCTATGTTTTTGAAATTGAAACCAAAGGCTTCATGAAACTTGATTTTCAAAATCCACAACTTCAAATTATAGGTCATTTTGTGTTTCTTCATCTAGAAGCCTTCTAACCTTGCTAAGTGGATAGATGAACTGATAAATATCAGTTAGAGGAATGATTGAGAGGATTGGATCAAGTTTGATAATATACACATGGTGAAAAAGGAAGTTTCCTTTTGGTAAAACCAATCTTGCCCTCTGTTATCTTTGAGTTACCAAATGCCATGTACTTCCTGCCTAACATTTCAGAGCTTCTTGCCTATAAAAGGATGGCATTTCAAGCTCAAATCAACACCAAAAAATTACTTCACCAAATCCATGCTTTTCCACTTTCTTGAAAATTAAGCAACATGAGCAAAATTGCCAAACATGGCATTTTCAAAAATTAGTTGAAAACATGATAAATATTGGTGTCCAACATGTTGCATAATCACTATGGAACTTGTTGCAAACTTAAAATCAACATGAACTAAGCTTAAAACCAGTTTTCAATTTCCAATTTTCTCAAGACTTCAAACCGCTAAGCTTTCAATTTGATTTTTGTCGGATCAAACCATGTTATGATCACTCAAACATCACGATATATCATATGAGTGATCCAGATCATTGGTTATAATCTGTAACACCATTAACTTCGATTTCGAGTTCTGTTTCAAACTGATTGCAGGTTGACTTGGCTGGACTGATTGGGAAGGATTCAAAGCCAGCTAATCATCCTCACAGCATCCATACATGCCGATGAAGCTTAAATGATCAAGAAACAAGAATCGAAGTACTAGAATGTGTTTCGATCTTCACTTTTCCAGGTATCCATATGAACTTCAAACTCCATATTCCTTGCACCATTTGAGAAAAGCTCACGGCCAATCTCTTTCTGCACCTCTAACGATCATAAGCCCTCAATAAAATCAAACAATCATCAACCACAAGTCATTTAATTTGATTTCTCAGTTTCTAGGGTTCTTCGAGTTCCCAGAAATTCAAACATGATAGACTGAATATAAATGAAATTAACATCTACTATCATGTTCGTGGTACAAAATCGATCAAGTTTGGTTTTTACATCATGCCATTTGGTTGAGAAACAAAGATTTTAGGTTGAATACGTGATTCTGAAAATCAAAACATGAACCCAGAACTGCGCGCGTGTTCTTGGTGTTCTTCATTTTCAAAAATTCAAACAATCCAACGCCTTGTCTACACGTGTTTTAATCCACTCAACACAGATGCGCGTTTGGTCTAGTGGTCCCTGGCTTGCTCTTAGTCCTTTCCTGCCATCTGTCCACTCAATGGTCATGGGTTCAAAACCCAGCAAGACCATTCTTTTTATAACTTATCAATATTTTCATGTTTTTTTTATCAAACTTCAACAATTTTTTTAACCAATCAAAACTTCTCATTTTGAGATGATTTTTTGCACACTTGTCATTTAATATATATATTTTATGATTATGTCAAAAAAATCCAAAAATATTTTCATCTGATTAAATTTTAATCGAGCCGAAAACGACGTTCTGACTTGTTTTCAAACCTCCTTAAAAGGTGAATTTTTCAAGTTTTCGACTTCCGATTTTTTTTTTTTCAAAACTTCTCATACATCAACCTCACATCTCAAAACATTTTCAAATCACTTTTCAAAACATTTCATCAAACTTGCATCTTTTTACCATGATCGACCCGATTCAAACGATAAAACTGATTTAATCTTCTCTCGAATTTCTCGATCGATCATGGCCTCCCTTATGGTGTAAGTCCCAATCCTTTATGTACATACTTAGTTTTACTTGTACATACCAAAATCATCATTGTCAATATTCAAACATAAACAAATTTTTCATTTGTTTTCATTCGCTTGTTTATACCGATGCCATTGGTATTGAAAGGAGCATTATTCTCGTGAATCTTTTCAAACCAATGGGCCTCCATCACGTGTAAGTCCCATAACATTCTTTTATGTACATAATATTTCTTTGTACATATCAAACTTTTGTCAAAAAACACTTTTTATAAAGTTTCATCTCGCATATAATACGTATACTCATTTTATACTCAAGCATGCATAAACTTCGATCGCTTGTTTTCTTTCACTTGTGTATATTCAAACAAAACAGCCTTTGTGTACATTTTTTCGTGTACATATCAAATACTTTTCATAAAAATTTATCCGCATACACACGATACATTCTTTTTGTAAATACTCCAACATAGATAAACTTCATCATTCAGCTCGTTTCATCTCAGATATACACTAAATACCATTGATTTTGAAAAGAAGTATTATTCCCTGGAAACTGTTTTCAAATCAATGGCCTCTCTTATGTTGTAAGTCCTAACCTCCTATGTACATCCACCTTTGTCTCGTACATAAAACTCGTTCGTACATATTCACTTTCTTGTACACACCAAACTTGTAAATCAAGTTACGCTCGCTTTAAACGCTCGCTTCACGTATACTTGTTTATATTTCCTTCATAAACTCTCGCAAATAAACATCATGCATTGTTTATATTTCCTTCATAAACTCCCTGTGAATACATATCACACACACACTTGTTTATATAATCGTCAATGTTAACATAACAATTAGTCTAACCATTAGGCTCCCCACGTAGTTAGCCTCCGCTTGGCTTCATACAAGACAACTCATCACCACTGAGTTTAGCCTCCGCTTGGCTTCATACAAGATAATCTATCCTCAAGATGGGTCAGCCTTCTGGGCTTCAGACAAAGAAACTCCTCCCCAGTTAGCCTCCGCTAGGCTTCATATAAGACAAGACTCCCCTGCTGAGTCACTGGGCTTCGCTCAAAAGAACTCCTCATTGAGTTTAGCCTTCATCATCATAAAGAGATAGAAATCTCTAACAATTCCTCTTGGGCTTCCAATACAAAGAATCACCGCTTAAGATAGAACCTCGAAGGATGGTTTCTCGTGAAATCACTTTCAAAATCACCATAGAGTAAAATTTCCTGAAATTGCTCTTATTCAAAGAAAGGATGATTTCGTGAAACCTTTCAAGCCAATGCCACCCATACCCTATAGCTTCCTCTTGAGCTTCATACAAGGACCCTCGATGAC
Organism: Vicia sativa; assembly: GCA_021764765.1. Classification (NCBI taxonomy): domain Eukaryota; kingdom Viridiplantae; phylum Streptophyta; class Magnoliopsida; order Fabales; family Fabaceae; genus Vicia; species Vicia sativa. The sequence goes on from CM038794.1 coordinate 279,701,330, forward strand.
CTCGATGACCCCGAATGCCTCCTCTTGGGCTAACAATAAGGACCCATGGGCTTTTAAAAGCATCCCTTTAATCCAATCAATTTCTCCTAGATTTAGACATCTATCATCTCTATGGAAGAAGTATCTCATCTATCACATTACATACAACAAAAACTTTTCAAACTTTTCAAACTCTTTCAAACAAAAACATCTCTTAACAAGAAGTGGTAACGCTTGTACACTCAAGCAAAACACCTAATGCTTACAGCTAAAAGATTCAATCATCTTTTTCAAAACATCTTTCTTAAACATGTAAGTGGTAACGCTTGATACTCAAGCAAAACACCTAATACTTACTTTATTTAAAGATTTTAATCAACAACTTTTCAAAATGTATGTGATGAAATAGATTAAATACATTTTCATTAAGATGACATTTGTCTGTCTCTTACTAACTTCCGTTGCTTTCCACTAGCATAAGTGGGAACTACGATTGCTCCGACTTTCTCAACATCCTTTCGAGAATACGAGGCACAAGGTCTCATCCTGCCGAGCAAATTTCTATCTCCCCGACTCAAACAAACCGTAGAACCCCTAGATCCGAGCTACAAATGCCCGATTCCCACTAGATATGTATGCGAAGATCCATGATCTTTATGAGCACAATAATAATAACCCTAGAATCTTAAATAACCTATCTGCTTCTTAAAATCCCAACGGAGAAACTTTCCCAATCATAGAAATAGTAATTAAAAACACACAATGCATCAAACATATTCATATATAAAAGCTATGGATAACCATATATATTTAGGATGCTCCATCTGTTCCTTTATATAACAATCCCCTTACTCGTATCTTTCCCCACGTTGCTACGCCTAGTTTGCGCTAGTCACACATACCAATATCAATTGAGGGTATTTCAGCTTCCCCTTTTCATAATCATTAAATCATCTTTCTTGTGTTGAAAATAATAAAGCTTGATGCTCATGCATCTTTATAAACAAATCAAAAGATTTAAATCGCTATACGTAAGATCCGAACTCACGCTCGCATCCTCAGCGCGCCACCTTAACGCCAATGCATCCTCAAGGTAATCACCGCTTTCAACATGTGTTGCAATGCTTGCATAAAGGCATGTTGATCTTCAGAACTGCCTCGTGGCTGCTCGTTACGCATTGTCTCGCCGAGGTTACTGATGTAGGATTGGAGATCACAACCCCCACGCATTGAGTGCGATCGCCTTGGCCCGACTCTTGACCACGATTGAGGATGACTCTACTTGAATTTTTCCGCCTTGATTCCAGCTTCACGCGTTTTTCCTGTCAAGACGTACCGGTGAATCCGCAAGAATTTCCAATCGATGATTGAAGAATGGGCCTGCTGTGTCCTATAAACATATCAACCAACTCCATATTGGACAAGGGTGGTTGAACTCACCGCTAGATCTCCATTTCAGCATACTCTTTGAACTTCTCATCACGACCCATAGACATGCTTTGTAGTTGCATGCGTGGGTGTCAATTCAAAGATATAACCGGTATCGCTGTAGAAAGCATCCGCTAAGTCATTCTGTGTATGGATGTGGGTATTCTCTAGCCGATAATACCACTCCAACCGAGCTCCTGACAAATTTCTTGAAAGAAATGGATCCACAACTTCCGTCATCTGTGAGGATGGATCTTCTGAACATAGGACTTCAAATGCAGTTTGACAAGAGATGCCATCATACTTGGCAAAAGTAGGAACTTGAACTCATGCGAGGAATCACCACACGTGAACTAGACTCGATCATCAAAATTTCCGACATTTCAGATTTTCCACAAGATTCGACGGTCTTCAAGTTTCTTGTACTTGTCATCCTCAAAAGAGTATTGCCTGCTCATAGTCTTCTTCTTGTTTCGTGCTCACGCGGTCTTCTTCTGTTCTTGATACTTCCCCGCCGACACTCTTGTCCGAGAGTTCCATCCGACCACCACCTTAGAACCCCCTTTGTGACGTCTGCCCATGTTGAGAACACTGAAAACACCCGGCCGAACCTCCGACATGATAACTAGTATCAAATAGAGTCGCCATCGAACGTCTTTTATCTCACGAGGGAGAAAGGAAAACATCGAGTAAACCTGAGGGGAGAAATCGTGGTCCTATAACTGTGAAATCAAGAGAATCTAGGTAAGGGAGTTAGTTACGCGAGGGGAAGGGATTAGCACCCCACACGCCCGTAGTACTCTACGGTATCCACTTTCTATTTCTAGCCAAAGGGTGTATTATATCTATGCTTAATCGCCAATCATGCATGCAAAAGGGAAAGACAAAAAATAAGAAACCACGGGGAAAAGAAGGAAGTATTTACAAAATTTGCTCGATCAAGCCCCGTGACAAGATGCTCACGCCTCAAGGGTAATGGGAAAGTCAGAGCGTCAGAGTTCGCTCACTTGTTTTGGTGTGTTTTGTGTTTTTTACTTGTGAAAAAAGTTTTAAACACAAAAGAAAAGAAAGCGCGCAGAGGCGAAAAAGTTTGTGTTGGTTGATTGTTTTTACCTTGAGAAAGGAATTCAAACCATTATTAAGTGTTTTAGTTTCAAAGGGAAAAGAAAAGAAAGTTTTAGTTTTATTATATGCAACATGCGAATGAAGCTAGCAAAATAAAAGAAAGACTAGATAAGCACTACCCTAATGTTGACATGCAAAGAAATAAATCCTATGGTGGAGGATGCGAGGAAATCTCTACCTATGTTAACATGCAAAGGATGTGAATCCTAAAGTCTAGGCTAGAGAACCTGGAGAAAAAGCAGTCAAAGCAAGCACAAATCACAAGTAGAATTGCCCTAAACGGTCTTTAAATAAACCGAGGGGTTCCCGACATGCTCCATGACAGCCCCATCATGCATCTCTATTCCTACTTCTCATGGCAAAAGAAAGTTGTAAAGCCCTACTTCTCATGATATCTAGGAAAGCTGTAAGAGAATGCGGTAAATAGTGTAGAAACTACCAAACGGATATAGAATCAAGAGCCTCAATGAGCTAGGAAATACTCCGAAAACTTCAAGTACTGCAGCCATACAATAAGAGTAAACCGGTGAGAGTAGCTCTGTTCACAGTGATTTCTGGTGAAACAACCGCTAGTCTTCCAAACTATCGAATAAGCGTTATAATTGTTGTGTTATTCAATTCCTCGGGTAACTTGCAGGATCGACTAGATTGATCCTACGGGCGCTATCATTGTGTAAACTTAAAATAAGGATTCATGTTCAATACCTGTTTTTGGATATTTTATATATGTTCAAGTGTGTTTCGATTATGACGTTCAAGGACTTAGTGATATGATCAAACAAACAACATAAAACTGATTTGAATAAATAAGAACGTAAGGATTCGAAAGTTAAAAATGTATAAATGCAGAACGCTTAAATGACTTTTTAAATGTAAAGACTTTCAAAATAAAGGCATGAAATGTAAAGATGAAATGTAAAACAAGTATGTAAAAGCTCGGAAAATAAGAGCGTTAATGTAAAAGTTTTAAAAGTAAAGAGTTTTCAAATGGGAGAAAAGCGCTTATGCAAGGAAAGTTAAATGACGTTGAATGTAAAGAATTTAAAAGACATTGATGCAAGATAAAGACAAACTGAAAGATAAAGATACATTATTGAATAATAAAAGCTTTGTGCAATCATACGTACATCATTCGTGCATTCGCTTCCCTAGCCATGTGGTATTTTGTTAATGAATTTTTGTACAATAGATATGACACACGAAATCCTAACATTAAGACTTATTTATACTATTTCACCATAACGGTCCGACTTATGAGATCTTGCCACTTAGAACATGCAAAACACTATGCTTCTCTAGCTTCCACGTCTTCGAACCGTTTCCAGCGCGCATTTTAACTTCCAATTATCCCGCTCGCGTTTTGAATTTCAAATGTCTTGACCACTTCGACTTCGAACTCACTCCTCAGATACAACCCTACTTCCATATCGAAGCTTGCTTGACATGTATCATCATAATTTCCATTCGAAGCCCCAAGTTTCAACATGTCCATTCGAAGAGCTGATTCTTTTCATTCCAAACTGTGACATTCACTTTGTTCCAACAAACATTTGACACCATCTCATTTCCAGCTCAATGATTCCACTTCGAATCATAAATATCAAAATCTTCAGCCAACAAAATGCCCCTTTAAAATATGTATTTCGAATCTCTTTCTGAGAAATACTTATTTTAAATATATTCACATGATTTTGATGTGACCCTGAGTAATTATGACACTGTGCATGATTTCTATTACGCCAGTCACGACGGCCCTTGGGTTTTCGAACCGCTTCAAAACAGTTGCCACGGTATGGTGCGGTTATTAAAAACAATGATTATCCTTAATCATGCTTATTACCAATGCTTACTTTACGCCACCTCACTCCGCATCCAATCCACGTTCTCCACGTATCTTGGTCTTAGTTGATGAGTGTTTCAACTTCCTTACTATAAAACCAAACAGATTCAGTCTTTTACTCTTTTTACACATTCTGAAATCTTTTCTTCTTCTCTTCTCGTCAAAAACCCTAAATTCCTAACAAACTCCAACAATGTCTTCAACAACATCTCAGATGAAAAAGATTTCCAAGAAGAAGAACAAGAACGCTGGATCAATCCTGGAAAGAAAAGTTGGTATTCACCAAGGCCAATCAGTACTTATACCTCAAGGCATCTCTAAGGAACAAGAACTCCTGTATTCTTCCTAGGTATTAATTCCCACTAATGCTGCATTGAAAGAGGTTCATTCTAATGGGCCCTCTCGCCTTTTGAGAGATTCAAGGATACTAGGACAATATCTCCTGTCATATGATTTTAAACCATTGTTTAATAGGATGGAACCCCAAGTTAGAACTGAGATTGTGAAGGAATCCTCCTCCTCGAAAGACATAGAAACCTCTGATACTCCCCCAAAGGACCCTTTTATCCTAGATTATGTTAAAAGTAACTTTAAGCCGCTTCGATCTTGCCCTACCCCCGATGCAAATTTACCAAAATGGTTTACTAAGGTTAAGAACCCATCGCTGGGAGGAACTAGGTATTTATAATCTACTCAAATTATCGAAACCAAAGCTTTACCTACAACCACCCTTTGCTATTTGTATCCTGTACTTTTGGGACAAGATTTATAATACTTTTCACCTTCCTCGAGGAATGATCACCCTACATTCTTCGATATAACTCGCTATCACAGGATTATCAACCTAGGAGAGACATATATTCTCGATTCAAGAACATTCAAGCATTATTGACTTATGACATCAAGTTAGCCGCCTTCTCAAAATTTATCACCATTATCACACCAAGGTGATAGTATCCATGTAGAACATATTGCCTTCTCACCCTTTGGTTATCAAGATATGTGTTCGCAGAGGGTCACTACAAGTAGTCAGCAGATTTATCCTCTAGCAAGAGATTTACACTAAAAAAGAGGGTTTGTTTGAGTGAACTATTATCGGTTGACCTCTATGAAAGTTCGAGGTCACCGCTGAGCCTAAAATCTCACACCCCAAGAATATCTTTCAGTCGGGTCCTTTTCAAGTTGCTTCAATTATGGCTTAATGCTATGTTCGAATCTTCACCTCACCGGATACTATTGTTGAACAAGATCCAGAAATAGCGGATCGAAATGTTGAAGGCACAAGGCTAAGGAGACTGACTCCAAGTGATGATAAGGCTGATTTCCAGATTCTATTCTCGCAGTATATTATGCTTTTTTTTCCAAAGATAAGTTCAAGAGACTATGGCGTCTTTGAGGACTCATGGACCATCATGGTTCACTATGTCCCTTTCGGAGGCTGCTAAGAGTAAAGAAATCCAAGACATCTGGAAAGCCTTCTTACTCCCAAGACTAATCTCATCAAGAATCACTCCAACCAAGAATCAAATCCTTCTGTTTGCCTACCAACCCAATATCGTTTCAAGACAATTTGGTTTATGTCAACTAATTCCTGAACCCCTTTTCCAAGCTCAAAGCGCTATTACCTCCTGTCGAACCTTCAAGGCTCGAGAAGCCAAACCCGCCAGAATATCAAGAATTTGCTCAATTCAATTAATTCCTTCGAACCAACCCATTTTTCATCAAAGGGTTTTCGATCGTGGATTAAATTCCACGCCTTATATGTTTGATACTCTCACCATCCAAAATAAACCCATCGCATGCCTGGCGCATACGTAAAGAAAGGTATGTTCACTCACCAAGAGATTAAAGCCAGACTACTTCGAAACTACTTATGATCCTACACGCTTGCAAACCACTCAGATATCGAGCATCTCAAACCTTGAAGGAAAAATTTAAAGAAAAGTTTCTAAGTTCAAACTTCCTTCGTGGTTGTCACCGAGGATAGGTATAGGTTGGCACTCTAAATGCATCCACCCAAGTTTCCGACTACCTACCGAATCCGGCTCCTCGCTTGGTTTCCATACCGTGGTTAACTTGCAAAGAGATGTTCAAATACAAATCTCAAAAGAAACCAAAGCTATCTCGAGACTCGTGACATGGGCGATATTGGCTCCATAATTTCCGTGACATCTTCGCTATGACTTTTCGCCATGTCGATTCTTCGAATGAAGGCCAGCGTAATGCTTGGGAAATCCCCAATAATTTTACTTTCTTTATTTTAACATTTCGTCTTATTTGTTTCAATTTTCAGCCATCAGAATAAAGACTGTTACATCGAAGACCAAGGAAGGGAGTAGTTCCCAAACAACTATTGAAGCTGATGACAATGTGCCCAAAGAAACTCCAACAATTACTCCTGCAACAACAACCACAACAGCAAACACCATTGCTCCAACTCCAACAAACCGCCAGACTTAACAATCGCCCGATCACAACAATCGCTCCAAAGGTAAAAATTATTCGTATTTCAAATAGGCTTGAATTTATGATTGAAGTCTAACTTACGTTTGTACCATTTCAGACTAGTAAACTCCCACCAACCACACCAAAGAAGAGAAAGCCTAGTACCGGTGGGAAGACTCTCAAGGCTGGGGAAAGTTCACCAACGACTTCGAAGAAGAAGCAAAAGAAAGACATTCCAAGAGATACTAACGTCTCTGGACTCGATTCCAGGGATGTTTCTCCCTCACAAAAATCCAAAAATCCACCTTCGACCTCCAACGTAATGTTGGAACACATAGACAGTAATATTTCTTCAGACAATCCACAGGTGAATTGAATTCAAATCTTTAACAAAGATAACTATTCGTACCTTAGTTGTAAGTTTCTAATCTTTCTCTATTTGTGTAGGATGATTCAACTCCAGTTCCTACCACTTCGACTCCTCCATCCAAAACCGCTGCTCCCATCCATTCTTCCCCCCATGGAGATTCAAGTAACCAGGTGTAGAACAAGGGCTCCTCCAATATGGTATTTCCAACTGGGGCTTCTGAACAGCCAGATGACCAAGGCACTTCGCCTCCCCTTAAGGAAACAAATGAACCAACACCTGAAGTTGCTGAGGAGGTGCCTCCAGAAACTTCTCAACAAAAATCCCCTCTCGGAATCCCTCAAGAGAGTGAAAAGATACCTCGAACTGAAGAGGAAAAAGCCAATGCTTCTCAAGAGAGCGAAGATTCTAGCGAGGAAGGATCTGAGGATGAAAGAGGAGAAGAGGCTCAGAATAGTTCAAGCGAAGGAACAGAATCCGATGCTGGTGGCAATCAAGATGATGACATCGAGGTGGTAGACTTGGTTGGTGATGAAGAGGATGATGAAGAAGCAAATAATGAAGGTGATGGTGTTCCCACCAACAAACCAATGGACGTTGAAATGGATGTTACTCCATTGCGCATGGAACTTCCAGTAGTCCTCTCGACCAAACAAATTTAAGAGAACTAGCCCTTGAAACAAAATGACCATATTGGGTATATGAAGGCTAAGTTGGCTCAGAGAGATACTCCAATTTCTAAGGCTAATGCTGGTTCGACCACTGACTCGGTGCCTTCTGATGATAGGGTTGTACTTCTTTACAAGATTCGAAAGACAATCCTTAACGTGGATCTATTCGAAGTACTCAAGAAAGATAGTACAGCCTGCTTTATTATGAAGGGACTTCTTAATCAAGTCGACCTCGCCACCTGCTCTTTGGAAGTTAGCACCATCCTGTTCGAACTTCAATCTTTGCTAGACAACGTGACTGGGTGTCTCCTCCAAGATGAATCTGCTGCAACTAAGGTCCAAGAGAAGCGAGCTGCAATGGATGCTTCTTATGAGCATGCCTCAAAGCTTTCTAAAGAAGCTGAGGAGCAAGCCACACATATCACGCAAGCCAAAACTGATTATGAGCTTCGAGCTCAATCCATTCTTCTCTGGGAAAAACAGATTCAAGAGCTTCAACATAAGATTAAAGAGGCCCAACAGCAACAGATTGCATATGAGTCCAACACCTTTGGCAATCGATTCGAAGAACTCCTTAACAAAGGACTTGTTAAACTAAGTACTGAACAACTTAAGGGTGAAGTTGCTATCCTTGAAGGTGCCAAGCGCTTCACCCAACAAAGACTTGAGTCTTTTAGGAATATCTTCGATCGATTAAGGAACAATACACCACTAAGATCGCTTATTTGATGAATCTTGTATTTCAATTGAATGTTTGTTTGTAATATTTGAATAATGCCATTTTGGCAATTATGTTACCATTTTGGCACTTCTCTATATATTTCGACTATATTGTCATTATTCGAATTTCTTGCAGCCGTGGCTTATATTTCTTTAAATATTTTCCATTTACCCTTAGGATCTGCTTATCATCTTCCAACTCTTCGATTTCATATGCATTGTTCGAAAATGTTTTTACTATTCGAAAAGGTCCTTCCCAATGAGGTGACCATTTACCTAATGCTTTATTCTTCTTGTCCATGGGCAATATAACTTTCCAAACTAAGTCATTAACGTTGAACGTTTTACCTTTCACTCTTTTGTTATATGCCTTGGCTACTCTTTCCTTTTGCCTCATTAGGATTTCCAATGCATGCAATCTGACTTCGTCTAACTCAACTAACTCATTCATCACCATTTCCCAATATAATGAAGATGGGATTTCATGTTGTCTTTGAATTCGAACTGATTGTAGATGAATTTCTACTGGTAAGACTGCATCATGGCCAAATGTTAGTTGGAAAGGCGTGGTATTAGTAGCTTCCTTAGGAGATGTTCTATAGGCCCATAGTACTTGGTCTAAAGTTTTGTGCCAATTCTTTGGCTTTTTACCAACATGTTTCTTGATCAAACCTATTATCACTTTGTTGGCCGCTTCGACTTGACCATTTGCTTGAGCATAATATGGTGTTGATGTTAGCAACTTAAACCCCATTTCTTGAGCAAATTCTTGCATCTTTCTACCAGTAAACACAGAACCTTGGTCTGTGGTTATGCTCTCTGGCAATCCAAACCTATAGATAATTTATTTCTGTATGAATTCAATAATAGCCTCTTGATCTGCAACTACTAATGGTATTGCTTCGATCCACTTGGTTAAATAGTCTATTCCTACCAAGATATATTTCTGACCTTTAGATGAAGCAGGATTGATTTCTCCTATTAAATCTAATGCCCATCCTCTAAAGGGCCATGGTTTAATGATCGAATGCAACTTACTTGCAGGAGCATGTTGAATCCCTGCATGTTTCTGACATTCTTCACATCCTTTAGCAAAGTCTATACAATCTTTGAGCATGCTAGGCCAGTACATGCCGTATCGAAATAGCAACCATTTCATCTTATGGCCTGCTTGATGTGCCCCACATGCCCCATTGTGGACTTCTGATAATGCTAGATATGCCTCATTTCCCCAAACATTTGAGTAATATTCCTTCTGGGTCTTCTTGAAGCTTTATCCCATAAGGACATATGATAATGCTTTATATTTTATTTTCTGTCAACATTTAATGTTGGGTCATTTAAATAGCTCACAATTGACTTCGCTAATCAGATCTCAAGGTGTCTATGGCTAACACTTCGAATCTATCTTTATCACCACAACCTAATTTGATATTTTCTAAATCTGATGGTGTTAATCTGGTAGCCATAACTCTACCTCTTATTTCGACCAATTCTTTAAAGTTTTTGGCAGAAACTTTATATCCTGAAGCCAATTGTGCTAAGTCATTTGCTTCTTGATTTTCTATTCTGGGTATGTGTTGGATATCCATGTATTCGAATTTTTTGAGCAGCCTGTTAACTATGACAAAGTATGTCATCAAATTTTCCTTTATGCATTTGTATTCCTTTGTTATTTGCTTGACCACTAACTCTGAGTCACCTCTAATTTCGACTCTAGTTGCCCCCAATTCCAACAAAGCTTCAAGTCCAACAATAAGTGCTTCGTATTCAGCTTCGTTGTTCGAGCAACGAGGACCATCTAACTTATACTTGAATTTTGTTGGAATTCCTTCAGGAGAAATTATGAGAACTCCAACACCACTACCCTCCTTGTGGGTCGAACCATCAAAGTATAATCTCCAAGGTTGCGTCTCAACGTAACCCATGATAGTCTCTTCGACCAGTGAGTGGTCCACAATGAAATCAGAAATTACTTGGCCTTTCATAGCTCTCAGAGGCATGAAAGTCAAAGAATATTCTGTTAAGGCTAAAGCCCATTTACCAACTCTGCTATGCATTATTGGTTTCGACAAAGATGTGTTTGATAACATCAAATGAGATGAGACATAAACATCAATGTTTTATATAATATTTGAGTTTCATACAAGAAAAGTATAAACAAAACATAACTTTTCTATATTGCTATATCTAGTTTCTGCATCATTTAGTACCCTACTTAAATAATATATGGCTCTTTCGATGCCATTACTATCTTCTTGTGCTAACATACTACCTATAGTAAATTTAGAAGCAGATATGTACCTCATGGGTTTTCCCATGAAGGTGGAGACAAGATAGAGGTCGAGAGATACTTTTGATCTTGTCAAATGCCTCCCGATGTGCTTCTCCACCTCAAGGCTGGCCTTGTTTTAAACGGAGTAGTGGGGAGAAATCTGAGTTCTTCCACTTAGGTTCGAATGAACCGCCTCAGAAAGTTGATCTTCCCAAAGAAAGATTGCAACTCCTTTCGATGTGGGTGCTTTTGTCTCCATGATGGCTTTGGTCTTGTTTTGCTGATTTCGATTCCCTTTTATGAACCACAAAGCCTGTGAAATCTCCCGCCGCACAAAATATGCACATTTATGGGGATTCATTTTTGTTATGTTTTTCATTCTTTCAATGATTGGCTCAAATGATGCAGATGGGTTTCAAGAGACAAATTTGATGACTATATCATCAATATACACCCGCATAAAAGTCTCAATAAAATCATGAAAGATGGAATTCATTGCTCTTGGTAAGTTGCCCCAAGATTTTTAAACCAAAAGGCATCACTACCATTCATAGGTGCCTAAGGCTCTGGCAACGAAATGCTGTTAGCAACATCTTCTTCAAGAATAAAGATCCGTTATAACCAGTATCCATCTAGCATACTTAAGTATTCGAACTCCGCAGAGAGTCTATTAACATTCTCGCCATTGCATAGAGTATTGATCTTTGGGGTTGCGTGATTTAAACCTAAAGTCATGCATATTCTCAGAGAACCATTTTCTTAATAATGTACTATATTTGCTAACCATTCGACATACCCTGGTCCTCGATGAATTTGCAAAGAACCTTTCGACCTCGCTTTGATCTTGAGATCATGGCGCGAACCTCCTGAGTTTGCTTGATGGGCTTCTTGCCATCCTTAATTGGAAGTCTGTGCTCCACTAACTCTCTTTTCAGACTAGGCATTTCGTCATAGTTCCACGCAAAGCAATCTTTATTTTGTTTGAGGAATTCGATCACCTCTTGCTTGAGACTCAATGAAGCGCTTATATAAGTTACTCTTTTTGTGTTGTCATTCCCCAAATTCACCTCTTCGAGCGGATCTTGTGCCAACATCTTAGCACCTGAGTTTGTAGGATCCTTTTCGAAGCCCAAGGGTTCAGTATCATAAATGGCATCAAGCCTTTGATCTATTTCGTTTTCTTCACAGGGTGAATCTTTCAAATCATTCCCTTTCATTTCATTTACTTCAATTATACTATCTATTTCAGCCTCTCAAGCCGCTTTCCATTCATTCTCAGCCATATAGGCCGAAATCCTTCCGAAGAAGGAGGACTCACTCATGAGCAATGTTGTCGAACTCCCACCGCTGCCTTTATAAGTACCTTCGACTTCGCCTCCTTTAATTATCTTCCTATCCCAAGACATGCCATCATGGCTAAGGGTCATAATAGTGTATTTTTGTTTTGCTCATTTCGCCGCTAGTACAAGGGGCTATTCTTGCTGTGTACTTGTCATAATTCCTCTTGTTGACTAGATTGACTGTTGTCATGAAGTAACTCTGGTCCGCTTCGATATTCTCCACTATACCATCTTCTGTCCACAACAGTAACCTTTGGTGCATTGACGAAGGAACTGCCCCTATGCCATGGATCCACTCTCTCCGTAGCAGCAAATTATAGTTGGCCTTGGCTTCGATCACCATAAACATGGTGGGCCTACAGCTCGATCCGACGGTTAACTCCACTTGCACCACCCCTAACGTTTGCCCTACTTTCCCTTCATAATTGGATAGGACCATGTTATGTGGTTTGACATCATTATTTTGTATCCCTAATTTCTTCAACATGAAATAGGGCATTAAATTGACTGCGGCACCTCCATCTACTAAAACCTTATTCACGCCATGGGATCCAACCTTTGCTCGAATGAACAATGGCTTCAGATGGTTCTTCATTGCTGGCTCTGGGTGTTCGAAGAACGCATTCTGCTCTTCGACCGCGCCGTTACCTATGACATAGTAGCAAACTGGCCTGTGTTTCATCAGATCAATGGTATCATCCTCTTCCTGCTCTTCGATTTTAGTCTCTTGTCCAAACTCAGAAAGTAGCACAGATACCACATTGCAGTTTAGGTTAAGTGAGGATTCTCCTTCGATTCGGTTATTCTCACATATCCTCGTCTTCTTCTAGACTTGGAGTATACTCTTTCGATTCATCTGGTTTTGTTTCAGAGAAAAGCCTCCTGCTAACTGGAGGTTTGTTTTCAGGTTGCTTGCTTGTTGTTGGTTTGTTGGTACTTGACATTTCTTTGTTGCTGGTCGAAATCGCCTTTGTCCGCCAAAGCTTCCTCTCGAATTCGCTGCTGCCTCGCCATCGATCTTGACATGGGATTCTTCCTTATAATTTTCCCGCCTCCTTTTTGGTTGAATTGTTCCTATATACTATGGCATGACGCCGCATTTCGCTCATTACCTCTCCATTTATCCTTCCCTTATTGGTTTTGACTTGTACCATTTTCTGCTGGTACTCAATAGGATTTTGAATGTCACCCTCTCGAGCACCTTTTAGGGCTATCAGCATCGCTGAGTATATTACCCTTGAAGTGTTGACTCATCCGACAAACCTCCTTGTGATTCCAACATGCTTAAGGGAATGGTTTCAACGCCCACCATGTTCAGTCATATGCTGCTGAACACCTTGGGCAAATCAAACACTTGGTTGCCCCTTTATGACAGCGCACTAGAAATTCCAATGTAAACTCTCCCCAGCTCTAGGATAGCATCTAAATAATTGGTTATCTTGGCCAACAGCCGCCTCGAGCCCTTTGTCTCCTTTTCGAACTCTCAGCAATAATCCTCTCCTGCGTATGATGTCGCATCTGGGACATAACATCATCTCAGCATTTCCCTTGTGGCACAACATGAGATATTTTTTAGGCTGGTATCTGCAGCATATCCATCTTCCATTTTGTATTTTTCTTTTTCAAGGTATCTTTCCATTTCCTGAATCTTAGAACACGGTCTCTCCATGTCCACCATATTGACATCCACATCTTCACCTTTTTCTTCATGATCTCCCCAACCCGACGGCTCGACATCTTTGATTTGATTTTCAACCTCTCGCGTAGTATTTTACCAGATAATCAAATTTTCCACTAGGTTCCCCTAGAGTATCCCAAACTTCCTTCTGAGGAATGTTGTCTTCTACCTCCTCTTCTTTTGTATCATCATCTCCCCATCCTGATGGTTTGATGTCTTCGATCGGGATTTTCGAACTCCCTGGAGCAGAATATTTTACCAGATAGTCGAACTTACCACTGGGTTCTCCCAAGGTATCCCAGATCTCTTTCTTAGGGGAAGCTTGCTTTGTAATTTGGACTCTTTCTAGTTTGAGCCCTCACCTTCAAGAGTCTGTACCACCTCTCGCCCTGCCTCCCGGCCCTCAAGAGTCTGGATGTCTTTCGAAACCACAGATGGCGCTGGCTCGATCGAAGTCTCTAGTTGTTTGTGGATGTCTTCAGTGACTCCATTGTTGACTTCGACCAGCACCCAACTTTCATTCTCAGTTTTCCTCTTCAATGTAGTGGCCCTTGGTCTCGCCTCCACCATATTAATTTCTCCAATGCTCAAGGCTCGGAGTAGTTGGTGTCTGCAATATCCAGAGGGTCTTCATCCACCTTCATTTTCGGTTTGTCAGCAAACTTTAGTCTGCCTTCCTTAATTGCGTTTTGGATCAAATCCCTGAAAAGAAAACACTGTGAGGTTTTGTGGCCTAGAAAACTATGATATTTACAAAATCCTCTTTTCTTTCTTTGATCTAAAGGAGGTATTTTAACATTTGATGGCACAATCAACTGGCCATCTTTGACAAGGCACCGAAAATCTCATCACACTTTGTCACATCGAAGGTATATACCTTCTTTGGGAATTTGTCACTTTTCTCGTTTTCAACAATTTCTTTCCCTTTTGTGGGAACTAATAGCTTACACGCATAAGGTGGAGCCTGTTTTAATGCCGCGAGATCTACTTCGACCTCTTCGAAATCAGGATAGTCTTCGACTTCCTCAGTTTCGACATAGGAAATTCTTTCTTTCTTATTAATTTTGAAAGCCCTAGCCTTTTCGGCCTTTAATCTTTCGACTTGTCGAACCCTATCTGCTAACTGAGCAATGTCTCTCAAGTATTATGTGTCCAATTTCTTTCGAATAGAATAGTCCAGGCCACCAGCGGCCATTTCCACTAATTCATGTTCAGGAACTAATGTGAAACATCTCGATTTCAAGAGTCTAAACCTATTCAAGTACTCATCTATGGGTTCAGTAAACTTCCTCTTAACACTGGCTAGTTCCTTCAGACTTATTTTAGATTGTCCCATATAGAATTGTTCATGAAACAACCTTTCTAAGAGGGTCCAGGTATCTATGGATCCAGGAGGCAACGTGGTAAACCAAGTGAAAGCATTCTTAGTGAGGGAACTTGGGAAATATTTAATCCTAAGGTTCTCATTATTGGCTATGTCCCCTGCTTCGGTCAGATACCTGGCTATGTGTTCGACTGTTGATTCATTGGTATCTCCAGCAAACTTTGTAAACTTAGGGATCTTATATCCCCTTGGTAAATCAGTATGGATCACATAATCTGCTATGGGAGAAGCATAATTTGGCTTTCTAATCCCTGTATTAATACCGTTTTGGGCCATAATCCTCTCTATCATGGTGGTTAGGTTATTTTCTGCCAAGATATTATCATTTCGAATTCTATGGACAACTGCATCAGCATCTTGGTTTCGACCTACCATGACCACTCCTCTAGGTTGGTCTTCTCGAAACACTAGGACTTCTAGCCTTTCGACCCTTGCCCCTGGTTCCAAAATTCCCCTTTGTGGTTCCTCTCGAATCACTGGGGGATCTAATCTTTCGACCCTTGGTACTGGTTCTACAAATCCCCTTTGTGGTTCTTCTCGAATCACTGGGGCATCTAACCTTTGTGCCCTTACCCCCAAGTTAATTCCCTCTCTGATTGGTCTATAGGGTGGGTCATCAGCAATCTGTTCTATGATGGGTACGTTTGCTCGAACCACTGTCTGGTCTGGTTCTGTCTACGCCTTTCCGGCGGAGCAAAGAAATATGCTATTCGACTCATGTTATCAGCGTTTTCTCTGTTAGTCACAGTCATATTTTGTACTATTGGGGCAAAGATTTCTTGCATAGTTTGCGCTAACACCCCTATCATATTATGGTTACTATTGTCCATTAACTGCCTAAAAGCCATCTGGTTTTCTGTGGTTAGGATATGCAACGTGCTATAACCCACTGACCCTTGATTATTTGTTAGGAATTGATTAGTCCCAGATCCAGATCCTACTTGTGGTGACGCGTTTGACGTCGAAGTCTGCAAGCCTGCCATAAAAGATGTTGGCATCCCATAAGAAGGGTTTCTGGGTCTATTACCATCGAAACTAGGTGGTCTAGTTTGTAGTGGGGTGGCGAAATGGGTTTGTGTCCCTGATTATGGGACGAATCCCCCAGGATAACCAGCGGTGCCTGTATTCCCTAGGATCGAATTGTTAGTTGACATGCCACTTGTTCCGCTCGTGGCTATATTACTAGTCAAGATGCAACCGATCGGCATTCAAGGGATCGCTACGGACGCTCCGCCGAAATGCACGATTAGTGCCTCGCTCCATGGGGCATTTTGTTCTCTTGTTGATTATTTGATTAGACATCCTACTATTTCGATTTCTTCCGGTAAGGGTTGGTTACTATTAGTTATTCTACTACCCTAAGGTTCATATACCAATGAACTTTGTTTACTCGTAAAGAACTTTTTATAATAATTATGTCTTATAACTTTTTCTTCTTAATTTGTAACGGCCAAAACTGCCCCATCGGGCGTATTTTGTTCACAAGTGATTTCGGTGAAACAACCGATAGTCTTCCAAACTATCGAATAAGCGCTATAATCAAGTGTTATTCAATTCCTCCGTAACTTGCAGGATCGACTAGATTGATTCTATGGGGCGTTGGCCGTTTGTGTAAACTTAAAATAAGGATTCATGTTCAATACCTGTTTTTGGATATTTTATATATGTTCAAGTGTGTTTCGATTATGACGTTCAAGGACTTAGTGATATGATCAAACAAACAACATAAAACTGATTTGAATAAATAAGAACGTAAGGATTCGAGTTGCATAAAAATGTATAAATGCAGGAACGCTTAAATGAATTTTAAATGTAAAGACTTTCAAAATAAAGGCATGAAATGTAAAAGACAGAAATGTAAAACAAGTATGTAAAAGCTTTCTGGAAAATAAGAGCGTTAATGTAAAAGTTTCAGAAAAGTAAAGAGTTTCGAAAATGGGAGAAAAGCGTTTAAGTGCAAGGAAAGTTAAATGACTTTGAATGTAAAGAATTTAAAAGACATTGATGCAAGATAAAGACAAACTGGAAAGATAAAGATACATTATTGAATAATAAAGCTTTGTGCAATCATACGTATATCATTCGTGTATTCGCTTCCCTAGCCATGTGGTATTTTGAATGTTACCGAATTTTGTACAATAGATATGACACACGAAATCCTAATATTAAGACTTATTTATACTATTTCGACCATAACGGTCTCGACTTATGAGATCTTGTCACGCTTAGAACATGCGTAACACTATGCTTTCTAGCTTCCACGCTTCGAACTGCTTCCATACAAGATTTTAACTTCCAATTATCCCGCCGATTTTGAATTTCAAATGTCTTGACCACTTCGACTTCAACTCACTCCTCGATACAACCCTACTTCCATATCAAGTTGCTTTACATGTATCATCATAATTTCCATTCGAAGCCCCAAGTTTCAACATGTCCATTCGAAGAGCTGATTCTTTTCATTCCAAACTGTGACATTCACTTTGTTCCAACGAACATTTGACATCATCTCATTTCGAGCTCAATGATTCCACTTCGAATCATAAATATCAAAATCTTCAGCCAACAAGCTCGAGGCGTCAAAGCAAAGAGAATACACGCTCGTGCGCATCTGAAGCCACAACGTCTGCAAGAAGGGAGTTAGACCCAAAAAGCAAACAAAGGGATGTACACGTGGGTGTACAAACACAAAAAACACCTGCAAGAAGGGAGTTAGACCCAAAAAACAGATAAACGGATGTATACGTGGGTATACAAACGCACAACAAACTACGAAAAGGGAGTTGGACCCAAGAGGCAAGCACAAGGAATGTATACGTGGGTATACAAACATGAGAAACCTGCAAAAAGGGAGTTAGACCCAAAACGCAAGCAAAGGAACATAACGTGGATATACGAACGCACAATAATCGAGGAAACATGTCGTGTATGCTTACAACACAAGCCCTGCATCAAACACACGTCAAACAGTGCCTAAGAATGTTAGAACAACTGCTGTTTGCACTTAGAAACAGGAAATAACAGAAACAAAACTGCACCACGCTTAAGCTCGCTTATACGCTAAGCGCGACTGCAACCCAAAATTCAGAATGTTTACGCTTAGCCTCGTGGCGCTAAGCGGGTCCAGAACCGCAGAACTGTTTTTGGTCCGGATCACCTGTCCATGAAGCTCTCATGCTAGAATGTTGATCCGTTCAATTAGGAAATTATTCCAATGCTCAAGTATGCGATGTTATGCATGGACATGTATAGGAATGCAAATTGACACAATGGTTTCAATGCTCATATGCACAATGCTATGCACAAACATGTGCGGAATGCAAGCGATGAGACAAATGTCATACCCCAAATTTTGACCTAATATACCACTTTACATTTGCATCATTTGCATAACTAAATTGCTATAACATTAATCGGTATAGCATTCATGTGTCAATTTAGGGTTTCATCAGATTTTCATCTGATTCAAGAGGCAATCAATTAGGGTTTGAGTTTTTCTCACCTCATTTGATCTATCTTGATCAAATCATCAGCCTCTGATCATCAGATACCCATTTTTCTCATAGATCAATCGAGGATCGACCAATTAGGGTTTTGATCGAGCATGAGATTTCTCTAACTTTTTGAACAAGAAATGACTTTTTTGGATAGAGATTGGTCATCATATCTTAGATACAACATCTTTACCTAATTTCTGGATTCAAAACATCACAGAAGTTCACTAATTCATCACCATTTTCGTAATCGTCTATGAAAATTCATCAGACAAAAGTCAAACTTTGACTTTTGGTCAAATTTTCCAAAAACAAAACTTTTTCAATCATCAAAATACTTCAAATGATCCATCATGATCATAAAAAATCAAAGAATTTGAAAAAGTCAACAAAAAGTCAAAAGTTTTTATACTTAGAAAATTTTCTAAGTGTTGAAATTTCTTATTTTTTCCAAACTTCATGACATTTTTTCACCTAGTTCCATTTTGAATTGGAAAAAACTCAAAACATGAAAGTTGTAGCTTGTGAAACAAGCTTTCCAAAATGTCCAATAAATCTCAAATCCATGGAGTCTAGCTATGCTTTTGAAATTGAAACATAATGCTTCATGAAACTTGATTTTTCAAAATCCAAAACTTCAATTATAGGTCATTTTGTGTTTTCTTCATCTAGAAGCAATCTAACCTTGCCAAATGGATCATTGAACTGATAAATATCAGTTAGAGGTAATAATTGAGAGGATTGGATCAAATTGTAAAAATACACATGGTGAAAAAGGAAGTTTCCTTTTTGGCAAAAGTCATTCTTGCCTCTAAGTTATCTTTGAATCACCAAAAGCTTGTACTTTTGTTTAACATTTCGTAATTTGTTGCCTATAAATAGATCACAAATTCAAGCTCAATACACACCAAAGCATCACAAATCCATGCTTTCATTCTTCTTTCTTGAAAATTAAGCAACATAGTGCAAATTGGAGAATTATTGCATTTTTAAAAAAACAGTTGAAAACATGTTAAAATTTGGTGTCTAACATGCTTCAATATCATTATCAAACTTGTTTGCAACTTAAAATCAAACTGAAATCAAGCCAAAACCACTTTTCATCTTTTATGCTCATGAACTTGCAAAACTGCCTAAGCAATCGAATTTGGAGTTAAGCTTGATCAAACTGTGTTCTAATCACTCAAACATCATCACTATACCTCATGTATATGATCCAGACCATAAACAACAATCTGTAACACGATTAACATCAAAATCGAGCTCTATTTTTCATCGGCAGTTGACTTGGTTGGAAAGATTGAGCAAGCTCAAAGCAAGCATACCATTCACACATCTTCCATACATGCCGATGAAGCTCAAATGATCAAGAAACCGCTTTGAAACGCCTAAGATCGAATTCGATTCTCACTTTCATAGGTAAGAACACGAAATCCATTCTCATAATTCTTTGATTCTTTTTGAAAAAACTCTTGGCCAATCTCTTTCTGCACCTAACACGATCAATAGCCCTCAATAAAATCAAAGAATCATCAATCATACACCATTTAATTTGAAAACTCGTTTAGGGTTCATCACTTATCCCGTAAATTTGAACATGTTAAGTTTAAAATAAATACAATTAACAGTCATATTCATGTTCGTGATGAAAATCGATCAAGTTTCATTTTTATCATTCAATTTCATTGAGAAATGAAGATTTTAGCTTGAATTGTTGAATCAAGATCAAACATGAAGAAACCAAATTATGCTGTTCTTGAGCTTTTTAAATTCAAATTTTCCAATATTATTTCAACACGTGTTATTGTCCACTAAACATCAAAACGCGTTTGACTCAGTGGTAGTCTGCTTGCTCTTAGTCTCCTCTGACACGTGTATCACCCTTTGGTCATGGGTTCAACTCCCATCAGGACCATTCTTTTTACAAACTTTCAAATTTTTCATGTTTTTTTACAAAACTTTCACAATTTTTTTAACCAATCAAAACTTCTCATTTTGAGATGATTTTTTGGACACTTGTCAATAAATACATCTATTTTGTGATAGTGCAAAAATTTTCAGAAAAAACTTTCATCTGATTATATTTTAATCGAGCCGAAAACGACGTTCTGAACACTTTTTCAAACCTCCTTTTAAGGTGAATTTTTCAAGTTTTCGACTTCCGATTTTTTTCCAAAAACTTTTCATAAATCAACCTTACATTTCAAAACATTTTCAAATCATTTTTCAAAACTTTTCATCAAACTTGCATCTTTTTACCATGATCGATCCGATTTAAACGATAAAATCGAATTCGTTTTCTCTCGAATTTCTCAATCGATCATGGGCCTCCCTCACGGTGTAAGTCCCAAAATTCTTTTATGTACATATTCATATTTCCTTGTACATATTCAAAACATCTTTGTTAATATTCAAACATAAACAAACTTCTTCCGTTTGTTTTCATTCGTTTGTTTATACACCGAATCCATTGGTATTGAAAGGAGCATTATTCCCTGTGAAACTGCTTTCAAATCAATGGGCTCCATCACTGTAACTCCAAAATTTTTTTATGTACATATTTTTTTCCTTGTACATATTCAAAACATCTTTGTTAATATTCAAACATAAACAAACTTCTTCCGTTTGTTTTCATTCGTTTGTTTATTCACCGAATCCATTGGTATTGAAAGGAGCATTATTCCCTGTGAAATCGCTTTCAAATCAATAGCCTCCTTACGGTAAGTCCCATAACATTCTTTATGTACATAATATTTCTTTTGTACATATAATTTCCATCTGTATAATACAGATACCTTTTATACTCAAGTACAGTATAAACTTCGACCGCTTGTTTTCACTTCACTCTGTATACTCAAACCAACATTCTTATGTATATACACATTTTTCTCAGACATAATCAGCTTTTTTTTCAAAACAAACTTTTATCCGTACATAACACGATACTCTTTTGAAAATTTCACAGATAAAACTTCATCATTCGCTTCTGCTTTATATGTACATTCAATCAATACCATTGATATTGAAAGGAGCATTATTCCCCGTGAAACTGCTTCAAATCAATGGGCCACCCTTACGTGTAAGTCCCAACCCTCCTATGTACATCCATCTTTCCCTGTATATAAAACAACTCGCTCGTACATATTCACTTCTTTACACAGCTCAAACTTGTAAATAATTAAGTTACTGCTTTAAACGCTCGTTTACGTACACTTGTTTATATTTCATAAATCGCATAAATAAACATCATGCATTGTTTATATTTCCTTCATAAACTCCCGTGAATACATATCACACACACACACACACACAACTGTTTATACAAACTGCCTAATTATAACATAACAATTAGACTAATCAATAGGTTCCCACATTTAGCCTCCGCTGGGCTTCATACAAGACAATCATCACCAACATGAATTTAGCCTCCGCTTGGCTTCATACAAGATAACTCATCCCCAGCTGAGTTTAGCCTTCCTTGGCTTTGTACAAAGAAACTCTCCTCAGAGTTAGCCTCCGCTTAGGCTTCAGATAAGACAACACTTCGCTGAGTCTCCTCGGGCTTCATTCAAAAGAACTCTCATTGAGTTTAGCTTGGGCATCATACAATGAAAGAGACAGGAAATCTCTTAACAGCCTCCTATTGGGCTTCCAATACAAAGAATCACCCGCTTAAGATAGAACCCCGAAGGATGGTTTCTGAAATCACTTTCAAAATCCCCAGAGTAAAATTCCTGAAATTACTCTTATTTCCAAAAGGATGGTTTCTCGTGAAATCCTTTAAACACAAAGCCACCATACCCTATAGCTTCCTCGAGCTTTATACAAGGACCCTCGATGACCCTCGATGACCTCGGAATGCCTCCTGGGCTAACAATACAAGGACCCATGGGCTTCTTAAAAGCATCCCTTTAATCCAATCAATTTCTCCTAGAGATTTAGACATCTATCATCTCTATGGAAGAAGTATCTCATCTATTACATCACATACAGTCAAAACTTTTCAAAAACTTTTCAAACTATTTTCAAACAAAAACATCTCTTACTTGTAAGTGGTAACGCTTGTATACTCAAGCAAAACACCCAATACTTACAGTTAAAAGATTCAATCATCTTTTTCAAAACATATTTCTTAAACATGTAAGTGGTAACGCTTGTACACTCAAGCAAAACACCTAATACTTACGATGAAAGATTTCAATCACTCAAACTTTTCAAAATGTATGTGATGAAATAGATTAGATACATTTTTCATTAAGATGACATTTGTCTGTCTCTTACTAACATCCCGCTGCTTTCCACTAGCATAAGTGGAACCACGATTGCTCCGACTTTCTCAACATCCTTTTGAGAATACGAGGCACAAGGTCTCATCCTTGCCGAGCAAATTTCTTTCTCTCGCACCAAACAAACCATAGATCCTGTGAGATCCGAGCTACAAATGCTCGATTCCCATTAGGGATATGTATGCGAAGATCCATGATCTTTGCGAGCACATAATAATAAACCTAGAATCCCACATAATCTACCATTCTTAAAATCCAAAGGAGAAACTTTCCCAATCATAGAAATAACAATTTAAAACACATAAACATATCAAATATATTCATATATAAAGCTGTATATAACTACATATATTTAGGGTGCTCCATCTATTCCCTTTATATAACAATCCCCTTACTGAATCTCCCCAATGCGCTATGCCTAGTTTGCGCTTAGTCGCTACGCATATCAATATCAATTGAGGGTATTTCACCTTTCCCTTTTCATAATCATTAAATCATATTTTGTGTTGAAAATAATAAAGCTTGATGCTCATGCATCTTTATAAACAAATCAAAGATTAAATCACACGAGCCGTAGAATCCAATTCACGTCAGATTCTCTAGCTGGCCACCTTTAACGCGAACAGAAAAATGGCGACTACCGGGAGAAGCCAAATTTTGATTTTCAAAACGCATACCGCCGAGAGCATCAAGCTTTTTTCAAAAAGAAAAGAAAGGGATGTTTTTGTTTTGCATATATCTGCTTTTTCTTTATTGTGTGTTTTCGCGATTTCATCCGATGGAAAGAAATCCTAACCCTGATTGAAGAAACATTTTTAAGATCTAGGTGGAGGTATTAATACGTGAGAAGTTCAATGCTTACGGTTAATATCTCCGCCCTGAGGTTGTTCTGGGAAATATTGTGTTTAGCAAGTACTCATAAGACATCAGATTTTCGAGAGGAACTTAAGAAGTCGAGTAGTAGAACA
The DNA here is from genome assembly GCA_021764765.1 of Vicia sativa. Taxonomy (NCBI): domain Eukaryota; kingdom Viridiplantae; phylum Streptophyta; class Magnoliopsida; order Fabales; family Fabaceae; genus Vicia; species Vicia sativa. The sequence goes on from CM038794.1 coordinate 279,725,330, forward strand.
CATAACCCATCCCGCCATTAGGATGTAAAGTAGATTATTCGTGTAAGCCTAGAGTAATTGTCATGCGAGATACGATCAAAGTAGTTTCTCTTGAAAATATTATTGGACACACGAGTAATCCACAACCGATAATATTTCAAAGAGGAGTGTTGAGCTCAGATATCGTGAGAACCCGCTTCACGTATGAATAAGCCCTAGAACTTAACCACGTTGATTCTTATCGCTGGCTTCATGCTCGTGACTTCAACGCTTGACCGTGTGTATAACTACTAACCATGTTTGTCAGATTCATGCATTCATTCATTCATTCATTCATTCAAAACAAAAACTTTTTTCTTCCCATTTCCAAAGAATTTAGAGATTTTCTTTGTAAAATATTTTAGGTTAGAGTGATGGACGCCGAGGAAGATTCACCAAAAGATACAGCTTTAGAATTTCGATGTAGGAAAGTTGAAAGAGTTAGCATCCTTGGTAGAAGATCCCTCGGATTTCGTAAAACGCTATGGAACTTTTTAACTCTTCTAAACGCTAACGTTGATGAAGGACTTCAAAACTTTCGCTCAGCTTTTACGATCCACCTATCAAGTTCACTTTCCTCGATTATCAATTGATGCCTACTTTGGAAGAGTACGCGATATTCTAGGTATCTCAAGATCGGACAAAGTGCCTTCAATGGTTGGAAGCCATTCCAAGTCACCACCATTGCAACGATGACTCACTTAAAGAAACTGAGATAGACAAAAACCTAACTACAGAGGAAAACTCTTAGGACTCGACTTCAAAGTTCCTAATGGAGAAGGCTCTCAAATTCTCCAAGTTCGGTAGTATGGTAGCCTTGAAGCCATTTTGGCTCTACTCTCTATGGATTGGTGTTGTTTCCCAACGCTCCAAATTTTGTTGATGTCAACGCCATAAGGATCTTTCTGATTGGAAACCCGCCCCATTCTCTTGGTGATACGTACGTCTCTATTCATCATAGGAATCGTCAAGGAGATGGAATGATCATATGTTGCGTACCTCTGTTTTTAAATGGATTACCTCACACTTGCCTAAATCTCCTATCTTCCGCGAAAACAAAGACGAGTGGCATTGGTCTCGAAGACTCATGTCTCTCACAAACGACGATATCCATTGGTATACCTTCGCATAAATGAGATGGAAATCATGAGAGTCAGGAGAATTTGCCAACGCACTTTCATTGGTACGAAGGGGAATCAACTACAACCCATTTCTAGCGAGACGTCAGCTCGGATACGCAAACTCTAGTAAACCTCCTGGATGCATAGCAGAAAGCTACTTCTATCATGAAGGAGAGGATTCCCAGGGATTAAAAGCTAATATGATCAAAGTTTGGCATCACATCCGAAGGAAAGAAAAAGGGAAAGCGAAGAATTGTGTAGCCATGGAAACCTACACTTTTTGGGTTAAGAAAAGAGCGAAGGAATTTCAATGCCTTACGCTTATGAGGATCCCATGTTCTCGTTGCTTCCAAATCAACAAATTTTCCCGACAAAGCTGTGGGAGAATACCAAGAAGCCTCGACCAAAATAAGGTTTGAGAAAGAAGCTTTGGAAAGCAAATTCCTTAAGACTAACCTTGAGAATGAGAAACTCAAGAAGCAAGTCAAAGAGCATGAAAAGACGCTTTACTTCCAGGATGAATGGCTCATGGAGAAAGATGAGAAGATTCACCAGAAGGATAACGCAATCCAGAAATACATCAAGGAAAAGAAAAGAAAGCTTGAGGAAATGACAACCAGCGATCCTGCTCCCAACGAGTGGAAGAGAGTCATTAGCAAGCTAAAAGCCGAGAAAGCTGAACTCAAAGCTCGCTATGGAAAGGAAATCCTGAAGCTAAAGCTGCAGCAAGCCTTTGGATCGTCATCTGACGAAGACGTTTAATTAGTTTAGTCTTGTAATTTTTTTATCATTTATTTTATCAGTTGTGTGAGCATTGCTCCAAAAAAAAAACAATTGTTGTAATCTTCTTTAATAAATCAATAAAATTCGTGATTTTCCATCCAAATATTTGCCGAAATATCTCTTTAGCGAAATTTTGGAAATCTTTCTTTACAATCATATTCATGCATCATACTTTGCATTTAAGTCTATTGTCTAGAGTCCGATACTTCACAGCTTCATACTACAAATGGAACAATTTGAATAGCTTGGACAACTTGAGCTTAACAGATCACAAACTGTCAATTTTAGAGTTTCTCGATCAAGGCCCACACCGACTCAACATACGATACTAGATCAAAAAGAAGGAAAGTAATGGAAGGATTTGAACAAGATAATGTTGAGTCAGAGTACAAGAACTACACTACAAGAAGAAGTGGAGAGACTCACATCTTTGGTCAACTCATTACACAAGAAAGTCTACAAGCAAAGATCGAGCAAAATCAACCAGCAATTTCAGATGACACTACTACTCCAATTTCAACTGTCAGCTAGTAGCTCACTTTAGTATGCCGTATGGCTATCCATGGGCATGCCTTTCAACTTTGGCATTGGAATTCGCCAACCGACTTCTCAAACAACCTCGCTTGAAATACCTACTTTGCAACAAAGCTCGCTTCCACAACATGGAATAACTCTTCCACAAGTAACAATGCCTTTCAACCAATTATGACGAACTCATCAGAGTGCACGCTACCATGGACAAGAAGTTCACCATACTCCTAGCAATAACACGATTCCTGGCTCAATGGAGAATCTCCAGAACAGCCCTCAAAATGCAAAGAGATAAAAACGATTCGAGGAAAGAATTGTTTGGGAAAACGCCTGTGATCTTGGTTAGTTCCTCGTAAGAATACCAAAATTCAAGGTCCCCGACTTTGAAAAGTACAAAGGAATTCTGTCCACAAAGTCATCTCACGATGTATGCAGTGAAAATGTCCACGCACAATGAGGATCATCTGTTGATCCATTACTTCCAAGATGCCTCACCGTGCATAAAATGGTACATGGGTTTAGACAAAGACGAATATCCACATTCAATGACTTAGGTGAAGCCTTTGTCCAAAGAATACAAGTTTAACTTTGATATGGCTCTCGATAGGGATCAACTCCGCCTATGTCTCAAAAGGAACGAGAGACATTCAAAGAATATGCGAACGATGGAGGAAATTGCTGCCCAAGTCAACCCACCATTGGAGAGAAGGAGATGACTAAGGTATTCTTGAATACTCTAGGCTCATTCTACTACTAGCGAATGATCGCTAGCGCCCCGAAAATTTCACCGAGATGGTGAGTATGGGAACGCGGTAAGAGGGATTCGAACCGACGCCGATCAAGGAAGTGATCTTCTAGTGGAACTAGAAAAGTTGGAACCGCTTCCAAGGAAAAAGAACATGATTTAGGAATGGTATCCCGAGGAAACCACGTAAGAATGTCATCCAACAACGACAAGTAGCCGCCATAGCACCCACAACAAACTCTAAACACGTGAATTGCCCGCAATTTTAACAAAATCAACAAACTCAATAGCCTCGCCAGCTCAACAGTTTAATAACCAAAATCGTACGCCTCGGGGCACTCAATTTGACCCAATTCCAATGACGTACACAAAACTCTACCCTGCGCTGATAGGAAAGAATCTGATACAAACAAGGTCACCACCTCCCTCGAAAATTACCATGGTGGTATAAAGCGTATGTATCTTCGCCCTTTTCACTAAGGGGCACTAGGTCATGACCTTGAGCATTGCATAGCATTAAAGGCAGAAGTACAAAGATTAGTGAGAACTAATCTTCTTTCCTTCAAGAATACGAGCCCAATGTACAAGCAAATCCACTTCCTACCACAAAGGACATTCAAAGGAATCGATGCTAAGAAATACAGATGTATCTCGTCACGGACGAACTTGATCGAGGAAATTTGGCATCTTCACCAAACATACAAAGGTAATGAGCACTTTCACCAAGCACGATTATGTAGCCCGCAATATTTGCTACAAAGATCTCATGAGGGTGTCCCACCATAAAAAGGTATATTCATCATTTGTTAGACCTTGGTGATTTGCAAATTTACAAGAACAGAGATGACCATGACGTAAATACAGTAGGGCATTTTCCGCATGAGCTCTTAGTCTCGATATCAACTCGAAAACCTCAAGTAAACGCTAGGATCCCTTGTTTCAACATACCCGAGCATGGAGATCGCGTATAATGGTTCCCAAGATTCCAACATCTCCTTTGGTGATTTGCCCACCGGTCCTGCTCCATAAGGCCTACCAAGGAGATTCCTTACCAATACAATGCAACCCTGATAGAGGATGGGAAGGAGAAACCCATGCCCACACTTCCAGTTAATGTTAATATAACAGAAATCGGACGAGTAACGCGAAGTGGATTTAGCACGCTCCGCTACTAAGATCGCCGTTGTTAGACGTAACCCGTTAGATATCTCACGAGAACTGCAACGATTCCCATTGTTAACCCAAGCACAAATATTGGTTCTACTGATGGAACCAACATCAACTCCGATTTTGAAGAGATACTGAAATTGATCAAGAAGAGCGAATATCGGGTCGTAGATCAATTGATGCAAACTCCTTCCAAAATATCAATACTGTCTTTACTCCTTAATTCTGAAGCTCACCGAGAAGCTTTGATGAGAGTACTAGACCAAGCTTATGTGGATCACGATGTGACTACGTGCATCTTTGAGGATCGTTTCAACATAACAGCTGCAATTGTTTACAGTCTATGGGAAGTTGATCTCCGATGACAATCGCCCGACACTTTCCAAATTACATTCCGTGTCATGGATGTACCAACTTATAGTTGTTTACCAGAAGACCTTGGATCCATGATGCAGAGCAATTTCTACTCCATCGAAATTAAAATTCACAATCAATGGAAAGTTGGTGACCATCAGCAGAACAAGCTTTACTTGTAAGTCATCTATCCAGCTTTCATCACAAATTTAATGACATTGAAGGGACGCATCTCCCAGAAAATCCATTAGAAGATGAATCTACCATCAAAAACAGATCATCTATCTCTTCGTATAAAGAAGCCGCACAAATGGTGAAAGATGGCAACACTAAAGGATGGGGACAAGTTATCAAACTTGTCAAGAACAAAACAAAAGCCGGACTCGGGTTCACACCCGTACTCTCCAAAGACAAGCAAAGGATGAAACACTTCATCCAATCAAAGAAGTTTTCAAAGAAGGGGGTTCCTAAATCCTGTTCTCCAAGAGGTTAGCGTTGTAACCATTGAAGAAGATGAAGACGATCCATCTGAATCTGAAGAGTGGAGCACTTATTTGAATAGCCCTGAATATGTGTCTCAAGAGGAAACATATGCACCGACTAATCAATTCAAAGGCATGTCCCTACAGCAACATGAAAATCCACCTGTCCCTGCTGAAATTTGGGATACCTTGGGAGAACCAAGTGGCAAATTCGACTACATGGTGAAATACATCATGCGTAAAGCTCAAAACCGGATCAAGATATCCAACCAACAGGATGGGGTGATGACTTTGAATACCCTAGTCAACCAGAAGAGGTATACTCGTTTTCTCAGCCTAATCAACAGATCGAGATCCCAAATGAAGATCTCTGCTTCAACACGTCTGTGGAATTCACCAAGCCAGATCCTGGTTATCACTATGTCAACATGATCACTGAAGATCAAGAGTACGACTCGGGATACGATCTAGAAAGTGTCGCCGACAACGAGTCTCTTCACTCAGAAGACTGGAAGGAACATCCCCAGAATTCAACACAAAGGTCAACAGGAAGTACCCATGCTATATCCTATACTTCCCGATTTGTTAATCAAGAAGATCGCTTCAGCAGCACAAAAGGTAAGGGCCATCGTCCAGAGTCTTCAAAGCCTGCTCGACCAGTGACCAAAGTCTACTCGAGGATTAAACCAAGTGGGAAATTACCATAATACCTCGATATCCAAGGAGTTCGACATTACTGGAAACCCGTTGAAGTCAAGACTAATGTTCATAGCTCTAAGTAGTTTATCTTTGCTTTTTGTTTTGAACTCTCACTTCGCCCAAGGTGAAGAGATGTTTTATAGGGCTTAGCTTTTAAACAATGTCTCTTTGTCTTGCCCAAGACAAATGAGTTTGTATTTTAGGGCCCTGTTCATATTATGAATCATAAATAAAACGCGTTGTTTTGTTTCTACACTCTGTGTTTATTTTCATTTTTACCCTTTTCTGGAAATGATAATCCTAAAAAACAATAAAAAAAAACAATAAAAAAAAATCTTCAACAAAAAAATAATCTGCATACACTTTCACAAAAATTTTTTTTTTAATCAAACATAAATCAAAAATGCAGATTAAACAAATGGACAAATCCATTGAAAGCAATAACTCTATGCTCTCTCCCAACTTTGAAATCCCCTGTGAAGTCACCGAGGAAGAAGTTGAAGAAGAGATCCCCGATGAAATTCTCGATCGCTTACACGAGGAAAGAATCATTCACCTTCACAAAGAGCCTTTGAAGCAAGAAACTTCGACATGGTTCTCGCCGCGCGATGCACAAGAAGCGTATGTAATCATCCATGAAGTGCATGAAGGGTCCTTTGAACCCACTCAAATGGGCATGCAATGTCCAGAAAATCTTGAGAGCAGGATACTATTGATAACGATGGAATCGATTGTAAACATCGCCAAAAGATGTCAAGCGCGATCTACGCAGATAAGATCCATGTGCTCCGACTCTACTCAACGCTCTTCCTCTCGATGGCCTTTCCATGTGGGCATTGACATGATTGGAATGATTGAACCAAAAGCGTCCAACGGACATCGCTTCATTCTAGTAGCCATTGACTACTTCACCAAATGGGTCAAGCAAGATTTACGCCAACGCCACAAGACAAGTGGTTGTGAGGTTCATCAAGAATAACCTCATTTGCCGATATGGTGTTCCAAGCAAGATCATTACGCATAATGGATCTAACTTAAACAACAAAATGATGAAGGAACTGTGAGGAATTCAAGATTGAGCATCATAACTCATCTCCTTACCGCCAAAATGAACGGGCCGCTGAAGTCGCCAACAAGAACATCAAAAGATTGTCCAAAATGGTCATCACTTACAAAGACCGCACGAATGTCGCCATTTGCTCGCATGGTATCGTTTCAAGACGCACTTCAATAGGGGCAACTCCTTTTCTCTAGTATACGGCATGGAAGCAAAGGTTCTCGTAGAAGTTGAGATCCCATCAATGAGAGTTCTCATGGAAACCAAGTTATTTGAGGCCGAATGGTGTCAAAGCGTATACGACCAATCGAACTTAATTGAAGAAAAGCTCGATCGCCCGTGTCACGGACAACTCTATCAAAGAAGGATGAAGAAAGCTCGACAAAAAGGTCCGACCGTGAATTCCGAGAGGCACTGCTTAAAAAGATTCTGTCTTTTCAACCGATTCTAGGGCAAATGGACTCTCATTACGAAGGCCCACATCATCAAAAGAAGCTCTCTCCGGTGCTATGACTCTCACAACCATGGACGGCGATGAACTCTGATCCCGTGAATGCCGACGCACTAAGAAATACTTTGTCTAAAAACAAAAGAACTCGTAAGTCGAAACCCGAAAAGGGCACTTAGGCAAAAAGAGCGCCGGTGGATTGAAACCCAAAAGGCGATCCAGTAAAATTAGAGACAATAAATAGAAAATATCCTGATAGATTGAAAACCTGAAAGGGCAATCTAGGCAAAAACAAGGATACAAAAATGACAAAGTAACTGCAGTCAGTCTGTATTTTGTCCATATGAAGAATTTTCCATCAACGGATCTTCAATCAACTTTTCCAAGCGATACAAGGGAATTCAAAGTTGTTAGGGATAGTAGTGGTTATTTGCTTTCAATATAGCCTTTTCCCAATAAATTATCATTTCCAACTTTTGTAAATAGCTCATGGAATCACGCATTTGGCTGATTACCATTCTATCAATAAATTTGAGCCTTGTGCCCATTTGTTTGCAATTCCTACTTTATTCTGTTTTGCAAAATAACGCTTTTTATTGTGAAAATCGCTTTTTGAAACTAAAATGTTTTAAATGAATTTTTACTTCAAAATTTTGAAACAAAAAGCAAAAATTTTCCTTTGAACTATGGACACGGAAAAAACTTCAACAGTTTCTCCACGAGTGTTTCAATCTCCGAAGGATAAAGCTACTGCTACGGCAATCTTCTCCTCAGCAGAAATCATCAAAGGACGGTATTCTTATCCAAAAAGAATCCCCGGCTGAGTTGCCAATAAAATGCCTTTCTCAGAAAGTTTAAAGCATGCAACTCAAATTATTCATCAGTGAACATCTGCATCATTGCTGCAATTTTCACCAAGTATTTGTTCGAACTGTGACGTGGTCCTTTTCCCAAATATCCCTTTAATGTCTTTGTCAAAGTATTGTTAGCATGCATATAACATTCATGACATTCATACATAATAGCATCATTCATTTCATTTTTTTCATCTCTCAAAATGTTTGCTTCCAAATCACTGGTGTAAATCACGCTTACTCATGGGGGTCGATGCATGATTATGCTTATGATGCAAGTTGTGTCGACAACATAATGTCCCATGTGCAAAATATCGATGCAAGCAAGGCATGTCATGTAGAAACAAGGAATGATCATGTCAAATCCTAATGACACATTAGCACAATCACTTGGAATGCGTGTGCATGAACTATATACAATGCATGTGGAGCATAACGAACGAAATACTCGAATATCTACATGTCGAAGGCAAATTACACTTCAAGTCACCATGAATTGATGCAAACGAAGCAAGCTAAATGTTCACTAATGCATGAGCATGTGGTTGATGATGCAATGTGCATGAATTTGTGGCTTATGTGCGGGGGAAACACAAATGCGTAAAGCTACATGCATGCTATGTACAAAATCCTCACTTCGACGCGAGTAAGACGACAAAATCCAATTCAAATCAAGGAAATCAAGAGGACCAGTTCAAGACCTAGAGTCTACATTGAATTTGCATGCAATTTCATCATTCAATTTCAAGAAAAGCTGAAAGTTCAAAACAACTTAAAATAAGTGCTTATTTGACCCTAACACTTACTTGAACTTGAAGTTTGAGTCAAATTGAAGAAGAATTTCTTGTGCTCTTCAAAGAAAATACCAAATCAATGAGGAATTGTTGATAATCTTCAGAATTAAGCTTGGATCCTTGAAGAAAACTTGAAGTCTTCAATGGAGAATTGGAGAAAAAGAAGAGAAATCCTTAGATCTTGAAATTGAGAGGAAAATCAAGAGGAATCTGATCCTTCTATGTCAGATGTATGCAGAAGAAGTAGAGGAAGATCTTGATCGGAGTAGGATGTGCTACGAAGAAGAAAACCAAAAATCGTAGAGCGCGCTTAGCGCGGGAGGCGCGCTCAGCGCGGTCTGCAGTGGTGGCAGTTGCTGGACGGAGGTCCGGTGGTTGCTTGGAGGGAAAGTTGAGGTTTGAACTTTTTGAGTTTTTGCGCTTTGGGAATTTGAGAGAATTGGAGTGTTTGTGGTAGTGGAAAATTAAGCAAATGATTCCCCTTTTTGTGAAGGCAAAATGTATTTATAGCTTTGGATCCATAATCAAGCCCAAATTATGATTATCCGGATAATTTTCGTAATTAACCCAAAATTGCCAAATCCGTTGAGCATTTGAAGTCGGACTCTAAACGAAAAGTGTCCGGAATGCGATTTTGCTTGCGTGAATAAAATTTCTGACACAATCAGATGAACGGTCAGAACAGAATAAATTTCTGAAGTTTCAGCACAATTCCCGATGACTGACATGTGCAGAATTTGATTCTTTTTGCTTTGCCACTTGGGATACCTTGAACCAGATAACCTCATGATCAATGCTATGTATGCGACTACATGTATGTTTATGCAATCGAATTATAAGCCAGAAATACGAGAAAAAGGAGGGTAAATTTTGGGGTACAATAGCTGCCCCTATTCAATCATCCTCTAGCTTGGGAGCGAGATTGGCGTCTGCCTTTCGAGCGACAAGGTATGAGGTGATTGAATACCAAAATGGACCCAGAAATTTACACTCTGAATCCCAAAAGCTGTATCAAGAGATAGGCGTGGACATTCCAAAATTCCAATGAGCCTCACTGGAGAAAATGAGCATGTTGCGCCAGAGCTTAACTGGTCTACAACCAAAGAAAGCATAGAATAAATGCTGAACTCTGTGAAGGCAGGTGTCATACCCCAAAATTTACCCTCCATCTTCTCAAGACATTCCATACATCCATGCTCAAGGATTCCTCAAGAGTTGATCAGACAAAATCTCTCCTAGACAATCAATCCAAACTAGGGTTTGGTATTTCTCAGATCAAGATGGACTTCCAACATCTCCAATGGCCATCATGCCTCCTCATATGCTTCAAAGATTCTCCATGTCAAGTTTCAAGCCTTACAAGTCAAGTTTCCTCAGACAATTGCTCAGATGGTTGAAAATCAGTTGTATTGGTCAAAAAGTCAACTATGGTCAACATACAGTCAAAACTTCTGATTTTTGGTCAACATCCTCATTTTGAAGTTACATTCATCATTTGATCAAGGGTTGATCATGATTCATCAAGAAAACTAAAGATTTTGCTCAAAAGTCAACTTTCCAAATTAGGGTTTCTAGATGAAAAGTCAACTGAACTTTGACTGATCATAACTTCCTCATACTTTCTCAGAAAGTTTTCCACCACCTCTTGTTTTGAAGGAAATTCAATTCTCTACAACTTCATGTCTCACAAGAATGTCCAAAAAATGCTTCATTTGAGAGGTATGGCTCAAAACATTACAGGTCCTTTTCAAAATCAACAAAAAGTCAACTTTTTGTTTTGAAGATATATTGAGCATGGTAACTCCAATTGAGATGAAACCAATGACATTGTTTAGAGGACTCTAAGATCTTTCCAAAAAGTCCAAGAACTCTCAAAAATGTGGAAAAATGAGCAAGATACACTATTCAGAAGTTGGGAAATTTTGGACAATTGCACAAAACGACATATTGGTCAAAATGCAAAATTTTCCAAATGGGCCTATATTCTTTTGATCCAAACTTGTTTATGACATTATTTGTGACCCATAAATGCTTGGCCATGGCAATTTTCCATTTTATTGATTTATTTTTGAATTTTAAACCATTTAATTCAAAATTAAATTATATAAAATATGAAAATAAAGTATTTTTTCAAAAGGAATGATTTTATATCATGCTTGGAGTCCAAGAAAGCCCATGACAATTGCCAAATTCGTGCTAGCCTCTTACATGGAAGGAAAATAAAAAATTCTTCAATATTTGATTTTATTTGAAAAAATATAAATGCACATTCAATGATCAATCTTTTTTAACTCTTTTTCCTCTCTCAAATCCTTCTATAAATACTCAGCAAGTTCACAAGCCAAGGACACGAAACCCTAGCCCAAGAAAGAACCCTTATTTTGTCAAAATTTTTCAAGAAACTTGAAAAATCGTGTTCTTATTTGCAGCCACTCTCAGCCTGTTCCAGCCATCCAATCTTGCTCAAGAGATTCCCAGGAGTCATAATCATCTTTTACTTGAAGCAAAGGCAGCCCAGAACTCGATCTAGAGCTTGCTCCGATTTGGTAAAAACTTGAAAATCGAATTTCTTATTTCATGCGTTATTAACTGCTTTTGTGTGTTTGAATGAACTCAGGACACTCAATAGATCAGGAATGATGCATCTCATGCAAGCATACACGCATAAATCATACGTTGCCATGGCTAGGGTTTGATGAACTGTTTGATTCGAACTGATAGATACAGGACGATTTAGCCAAAACTGATGCCACCATTGTATTCAGGAGGGTCGATTTAGGGGGGTAGGGTCCCCCTTTCCCATTTATCGTTCGTATTTTGCTTGTTCCGTTTTCAGGTTGGCCGGAGAAGACGACCGGAGCTAGGGCTCCGGCGTCGTTGACTGGCGTGGACCGGTGAAGGCATGCGTGGCGGGAAGGAGGCTTCTGATTCATCCATTCATTCAAACCGGGGCCCACTTGCTGACTGCGTTTGAATTTCAAAGTCCATGACACGTGAATCCTTATATTCACACGTTTGCAATTCCATGACATGAAGCACACGTTGTCCCAGCGGTTAAGGCTTGGTTTTGCAAAGATACTCCAGGAGGTCACAGGTTCGAGTCATGCCAGGACCGGTTCCATCTTTCTTTTTCACAAACTCTCACATTTCTCTTATTTCCTATTTTTCTTTTATTTAATATTTTGCATTCTATTTTAATTCTTTTCATATTTTTATTTCATGCATTAAAAATACCAAAAATATTTTTTCCTTTTGCATTTATTTTCAGAAAATACTTATTTAATTTATAAAACTAAAAAATATTATTTTGCATGCATATTTATTTTTATTCATAATTTAGCATTTAATTCACTTTTAATTAGTTTTTAATTATTAAATTGCATCCAAAAAATCCCAAAAAATTATTTTAGCATATTAATGTTATTTCCAGCATGCCATATTTTTCTCATTTAAAAATTTGCATTTTTCTAATACTTTTTCTCCTATTCAATTTCCTCGTATTTTCCGATTTCTCATCCTTTTGCAGGTTATCTCGTTTCAGACGATTTTTCTTTATCGTTTTCTTTTTTTTCCAATAATGTATCTGTTCATGGGATGTAATAGTTTTAAATTAGGCTTTTATTTTCCGCATTTTTCAATTATGTATCTGCCCCAAAGCCATGTAATAGCGTAGGACATTTACCTTTCCGCATCTTTACATTCCGCATTTTAATTTCCGCACCCTATAAATTGCTAGTAATTAGGCGTGTATGGCAAGATAAAATTGAACATAGCCCACTAACTTTCAAGATAACATATCTGAAATCAACACACTCTTTCACACATGCACCCCTTAGGGTAATTCTCTCTCGTTGCCTTTACGAATTCAAACGGTCATGTCCTCGAACGAGGTATTCTAGCACCGCTGCCTTCAAAACAAATCATCATAGTCCCTTCGATACAAAGATCATAAGACCCACGATGTCGCCTCCGAATACATGATCTTGACCTCGATTGTCGCCACGAAAATGATGATAGTCCCTTCGAATGTGCTAGGATACTTCCTACAAGTTGCCTTCTATGACCATCCGATGTCCCTTCGAATGTCCCGCTTACCTCCAACAAATAGGGTTACCTACCAACTAATGGTATGGATAGCACTATTCTAAAGGAAAGTAAAACAACACGAAAATGACCAATTCTGAGTAGGTAATAAGACTTTTAGTTGCTTGCTCTATCAAAATACTTTTCACACCACACACTTTTGTCAAAGTTCAAACTCTTTTCAAAACGAAACATTTCCGAACAGTTTGTATACATTCCTAGATGAATCATTACAAAGTCTAAGCAAAATGTCTTTTCAAAACATCTTTCAAACACACAGAAAGCACATTTTTTAAAGTGATCTAAGAGCAACTAAGAGCCCGTAGATAACTACGGATGGAAAGGGGTGCTAATACCTTCCCTTTTCATAACCTTCTCCCTTACTCGTAATCTAACGAAGGTCTTTTTCTGTACTTTTACCTTCCTTAATTGGATAAAATAAAAGTCGGTGGCGACTTTGCTATCCGCACATTTGCGATACAAAACAAAAAAGTCACCAGACATGTAATCATGACACGGAGACACCCTTAAAGAGAGAATGCCTTAAGGATTTCTAGATCACCTTTATTGCTTTCTGTTTGATTTGCTTGCTTTACTTTTAAGGGTTGCTTGGGTATTATATTGTTGGGGGATCCTACACCCGATCCGTTTCCTTTAGGTAAGTAGCAATAAATCGTCGCGACTGCTAGACGATATCAAAACGGTCAACATGATGGCTACGTTAGCGTGACACTTTGGATGTCCCGATACTCTTCATTTCCAAGTTGAGGATAGTATTTGGCTTCGTGGTGTCATCAAGCGCTAACTAAACTTTTAGAACCTTAATTGACCCATCTTGGCCATTAGAAGGTAGTGAGATGGCCGCTTTGGTGCACAAGGTTGGTTGATACTGATGCTACGCCTCATTGAGATCGACTTTGGGATATTTTCGGTCGACCACTTGGTAGTCGATTGAAATAAACGCCTATGAGAAAGATCAATGATGTGAGATTCCTAGAACCCTTACTATTATAGGACAGATGAACCAACTCAAACTTTTGGTGGGTAATCACCTATACCTCATGCAAGCCTTAAACCTAGGCTCATTGTGTGATTTGTTTGTGTGTGCCAAACATGACATCATGACATCATTTGCATTGCATATCATTTCTAACTATTTCAAGGACCTAGGATTTATCTTTGCCTGCTTTGTAGGGATTATGGCTTCTAGAAAGACTATCCGAATCAACTTCATGGGTATACTTTCTCAACTCAAAGAATTGGTTTCGTAAATTCCCACCATGCCTGGCTCATCAAAAGACATGGTTATTTACTTGATTTGGTTATCTCCGGTTTTGAAGAAGATATGATGCATGTCCTATTCCAGCTTTTGATCCCAAACACCATTGCTTTACATTCCTGATTATCGCTAGTTCCTACCTTGAAGAGTTCTCTAAGCTACTGGGTACCTATTCTTGATCAAATGCCATTCACCTTTGAAAAGGTTCCTAAGCACGAAGACATTGCATCACCTTACATCTTAAGCGCCCAGACATTGAAGCCAATTGGGAAACTAGAAGCGGAGTTAAGGGTTTACTTGCCAAGTTTCTGATTAAGAAAGCTCGAGAATTCCTCAAAGTCATGAGTTTCCATGCATTTGAAGACATTGTGGCCTTGCTAATATATGGTTTGGTTCTATTCCCTAACTCGGATCAATTCATAGATGTCAACGCCATCAAATTGTTTCTTACCCGCAATCCTGTGCCTACTTTACATGGAGACATCCTGCATTCTCTCCATACTCGTACTACTAAGAGACAAGGAACTCTCATGTGTTACATTCCGTTACTTTCTAGGTGGTTTATTTCGCACCTTCCTCCATCAGTTTTGAAGAACGAACAACGGTTGAAATGGTCTCAAAGACTAATGTCACTCTCTCATTCAGATATCCGTTGGAGTCTTTTCTCTCAAAAGGACTTCACGTTCATTGAGCGTTGTGGAGAATTCCCTAATGTGCCACTCCTTGGCGTAAGGGGAGGTATTACCTACAACCCTTCTCTAGCTCTACGTCAGTTTGGTTTTGCTCGAAGAGATGGTCCACATGATATGCTTCTCCAAGATATTGTGTTCGACTACAACCACGATCTCCGCATCACCGATTTAAGATTCATACATGCTTGGGCATGTAAAGAAGATCGATACCAAGACTTGGGGCACCAAAACCCCATTCCTTGGGAACCTTACCTCAAATGGGTGCGAGATCGAGCTCAAAACCTCATGATGCCATTCACTGTCTACCAAGAATTATGGAACCTGCTATAGGTGACGACCTATAATCGCTCTCCATCCCGACATGCCTACCGATTTTGAAGACTTGAAGAGATCCCGGATTCACTCAAAGAAGAAAGGGATACCTTCAAGCTCTATGCAAGCGAGAAGAAAGTGCTAGAGTTGACCAAGCTACTTCACGAGGAGCGAACATCAACGCCTATATCGGCACCAAGAGGAAGCCCATGGAGACTCAAGCTTTAGGATTTATGTCTTTCTTTTATTTTGAACTACCTTTTGTACTTAAAAAGAAAAAGAATAAAAGAGAACTAATAAATGTTTGTTTATTGCTTGTTTAACAAATTTAAACTTAGAGGTCCTTGAAAACATTGCATTGCATTCGTGATAAACATTGCATAGCATATCATAACATTGCATCACTGTACATTGAGATTGGTTTTCATTTTCTCGCTATTTATTTTAGCGTAAATGGCTCTCAATGATCACAAAGATCTCCGTGTTCGTAATGCCTGGCCAGCAGATGTTCACCGCTTTGGTCCAAGGCCAAGAAGACCAAGAAGCTCATCAAAAAGAAGGTTGTTGGTCTTCTCAACATGGGCAGACGCTACAAAGGTGGTCCTAAAGTGGTCAGTCGGATAGAGCTCTCTGAAGGAAGTGTCAAGAATGAAGGGGGTGGCAAAGGTGATGATGAAGGCAGTCAGCCTGAGCCTGAAAAAGACTATGATGATGGCCAATACTCTGATGAAGATGACAAGTACAAGCAACTTGAAGACCGTATGAATGCTGTGGAAAATCTGAAAATGTTCGGGCTGAACTTTGATAATCTAAGTCTTGTTCCTGGTGTTCTGATTTCGCCCAAGTTCAAAGTTCCTACCTTTGCCAAGTATGATGGTATTTCTTGTCCGAAGCTGCACTTGAAGTCCTATGTTCAGAAGATCAATCCCCACACTAATGACAGAAAGTTATGGATGCATTATTTTCAAGAGAGTTTGTCCGAACTCAATTGGAGTGGTATTATCAGCTAGAGAATGACCGTATCCGTACTTGGAGTGACTTGGCCGATGCTTTCTACAGACAGTATGAGTATAATGCTGAATTGACACCCACTCACATGCAACTACAAAGTATGTCTATGGGTCGTGATGAGAAGTTCAAAGAGTATGCTCAGAAATGGAGAGATCTAGCAGTCAGAGTTCAACCACCCTTGTCCAATAGGAGTTGGTTGATATATTTATGGAACATTGTCGTCCATTCTTTAATCATCCGATTGAAACTCTTCACCGGATTCACCGAAATGATATTGACAAAGCGAGAAGTCGGGTATCAAGAGGAAAGATTCATGTAGAGTCATCTCAAATGTCGCCAAGAGATCTTTGGTGGTAAGAAAGAAGCTAATGCCGTATGGTCGAAAAGCCGAGCCAAGACCGACCGCTACTAACTGTGAGGGCGCCAGATTCCAATCCTACATCAAGACAACCTCGGCGAGACAACGCTGAGCTTAACGCGCCACGAAGACGCTACTTAAGATCAACATGCCATTGTCGCAAGCCTTGCAACACATGTTGAAAGCGAATTGATTACCTTGAGGGATCCTCCCTAATGTCAACACTTCCTCTCCGAGATACAACCCTAATGCTAAGTGTGCTTACCACTCCAATAGCCCCGACACAAGATCGATGATTGTGGGCTCAAGAACAAGATTCAAGATATGATCAAGCTAAGGATTGAGTTTGATCCTCCGCCGAGACCAACGTGATCAACGCGCCTATGCCTAACCATGACAAAGGTTCTAATGTCGTGGTGACGATACTTATGTTTTCAACATAGATGACTGACCATTCCTCCGATGACCGTTAAGAAAAATTTGCGCAAGCCGTGTCAATCCAGATGCCCAGAGAATTGTCGCTGGTGCCTCGCACCGATGGTTGTTTGGTTGAGAAGACGGTTCGCATGATGGATAACCGTGATATACTATTTCAAACCACCGTGCGTGTCGGTGAAGAAATGTCTGTTGAAGATTGACAATGCAAATGATACTGAACCATCTGTATGGGATACCTTGGGGCAGCCAAGTGGAAAGTATGATTACATGGTGAAATACTCCATTCCTGAAAGCTACAAGATTCCTATCGAAGATGTTAAAATGACCGGGTGGGGTGACGACTTCCCAGAAGACTATGCTAATGTTAACACCATAAGGATTTCCTCTCGATCCCGTGCCTAGAGTGGCACCTCTCATCATTACTTCTCCTGCAGCCCATATTCCTCTGACAAGGCTATCCCTTGGAACTATGGGGCTGATGTTTACTATCATGGCGTCAAGCAAGACCCTCTGACCCTTGAAGATCTTACAATTGAAGCTATTATTCCTGACATTGACAACATCACCGGATCAAGTAAGGTGACCAGAACCGGAAGGGTATTCTCTCCAGATATCTCCCTTCAATAGACATCGCGACTCCACTGCATTCAAATTTATTCCACCAACAACCCCACTAGGGGAAAGAACCATGACTCATCCCCGTCACCGTAAGTACCAAAGGAAGTTGTCAAGACACCTCCAAACAGAAACGGAGGAAAATCAAGATCATCAAGAAGAGTGACTACAATGTTGTGGAACAGCTGGGACAGACCATCCAAGATCTCCATGCTTGCTCGCTCTTGTGTTCGAGGCTCATGCCAACGCCATGGTGAAGTTTCAAGAATGCTCACGCATCGCAAGACACTACTACGGATCAATTTGAAGTCCAGACTAGTCCGGCCGCCAACAACGGCCTAGGCTTCTCTCGATGTCGATTTGACTCGCCGAAGAAAATATAACAAAGCCTTGCACATTTCGTTGAATGCAAGGGCACTACATTGTCTCATGTTTTGTGGATACCGGTTCTGCCTCGAACATCCTACCAAGACCGCTTTTGATCGACTCAATGTCAAGGTTTGATTTGAAGCCCAAGGACATTATTGTGAGAGCTTTTGATGGTTCTAAGCTAACAAAGACTTGAGAGCTCATTCTCGCCTGTAAAGTCGGTTCCTGACTTTTGACTCCACTTTTGTCATGGACATCCGTCCCTTTTTCCTACCTGACGCCCTTGATACATGGGGCAACGTACTCTACCTTGCATCGGTTAGCACCCGTGAAAGGGAAGGTTGTTACAGATGTGGTGAAGAAGAATATATGGTCACCATCTACGCCTTCCGATACTCGAGATGGAAGGAGAATTCTTGAGACTCCCCGTCAAGCTTTCAAATTCCCCGAGTCATGCCTGACTCTCCCGTCACTCCGAGTTACACAAGCTCCTCCTAGGATGGCCTCGCTGAAAGATGCTCAAGCTGCAGTTGAAGAAGGTGGTAGTGCTATTTGGGGTTAGCTCCCTGATCTTCCTTTCAAATTTGACATGCCAGGTTTAGACATTGATATTGTGATGCACCGATTGCCAACATAAGAAGGTTTCCTCCCAGTGAAACATAAGGTTCGTCGCATGCGTCCTGAGATGTCTGAGAAAATCAAAGCCGAAGTTATGAAGCGCTTCAACGCAGTTTCTTAGTCACATTTATCCGCAGTGGGTTGCAAATGTGGTACCCGTACCTAAGAAGGATGGTAAAGTACGAATGTGTGTGGATTACAGAGATCTGAACAAGGCGAGTCCGAAAGATGATTTCCCACTTCCTCATATTGATGTTCTGGTTGACAACACCGCCAAGATAAGGTTTTCCTTCATGGATGGTTTCTCCGTTACAATCGATCAAATGGCTCCCAAGACATGGAGAAGACTACTTTGTTACACAAAGGTACTTTCGCTACAAGGTTATGCCGTTGTCAAGAACGCAAGCGCCACTTATCGCGCGTTATGGTGACATTGTTTCATGACATGATTCATCACGAGATAGAGGTTTACGCCGACGACATGATAGCTCGATCACGCATCAAGAAGAACATCTTGATCACTTGCGTAAACTATTTGATAGGTGAAGAAGTACAAACCGAGACTTAATCCTAACAAGTGCACTTTTGGAGTCGATCCGAAAACTCCTAGGGTTTGTTGTCGGTAAAGGTATTGAAGTTGACCCGCCAAGGTTAAGGCTATTCAAGAGATGCCAACCCCGCACCGAGAAGGAAGTCGAGGTTTCGGCCGCTTGAACTACATTGCCGATCATTGCCCATCTAATCGCTACTTGTGAGCCAATCTTCAAGTTACTAAAGAAAGATCAAGTGGTGGAATGGAATGACGATTGCCGATCGCTTTTGACAAAATCAAGGAGTACCCATGTAATCCTCCTATCCCGATGTCGCCGCCAAAGGAAGACCTCTTATCATGTACTTGATGTTGTTAGAGAACTCAATGGATGTGTGTTGGGGCAACATGACGAGTCCGGTCGAAAGAGCATGCAATATACTACCTTAGCAAAAGTTTACCGATCGTGAAACAAGATACTCACAATGAGAAAACTTGCAACGCTTTTTGTCACGACTAAGACAAGATATGTTGACTCACACTACCTTGTTGATTTCAAGATGGATCCGATAAAATACATATTTGAGAAACCCTCCTGAAGAATAGCAAGATGGCAAATGATCTTGACCGAATATAACATCCAAGACACTTCGTAAAGCGATCAAAGGAAGTGTAGTAGCCGATCATTTGGCTCATCGTAGATGACTATTAGTCTATGCGCTTAGGGTTTCAATTTCCGATGAAGATGTTTTACTAGTTACGACAGAAGAACTGTGCCCGCATTTAAGGACCCGAACAAGGATCCCGATGGACTATGGTTTTTGATGGAGCCTCAAACGCACTTGGCAATGGCATTGGCGCCATCATTACATCCCCTGCAGGCGGGCATACGCCTTTCGCCGCCAGATTATGTTTTAGTTGTACCAACAACATGGCCGAATACGAAGCGTGCATCATGGGTATTAAAGCTGCTATCGACTTAAGAATCAAGTTCTTGCAAGTGTATGGAGACTCAGCTTTAGTAATCACCGATTAATGAGGGATACGAAGCATCCGAATCTCATTCCGTATCGAGAGCATGTTCTAAGTTTGATCCCCTACTTCGAAGAGATAACTTTTGATCACATTCCACGAGAAGAGAATCAATTGGCAGACGCATTAGCTACCATGTCCTCTATGTTCAAGGTCAGATGGGACAACGAGGCTCCCCAAATCATCATCGAAAAGTTTGACGAACCGGCATATTGTTATGAGCTTGATACAGAGGAGAAACCTTGGTACTACGACGTGAAGAGGTATCTTGAGACTCAGGAATATCCCGCAGGGGCATCTGTCAATGATAAGAAATTCATGAGAAGATTCACATCCAAATTCTTCCTTAGCAACGGCATCCTATACAAGCGCAATCGATCTCAGGCATCTACCGTGTAGACCGTAAAACAAAGAAAGACGTATCATGGAAGAGTTACACGGCGATTTGGTACCCACTCCAAAGGCATACGATGGCTAAAAGATTTCGAGAACAGTTACTATTGGTCCACCATGGAAGTCGATTGTCACCGCACGCCGATCTTGCCACAAATGCCGATTATGCAGACAAAGTGCACGCACTTCCGCTTAAATGTTCTAACAGCCTTGGCCTTCGCAATGTGGGGCATTGACATGATTGGAGAAATCAAGCCCACGCTTCCAACGGACATTGTTTCATCCTTGTGGCAATCGACTATTTCACCAAGTGGGTAGGCGCCTGCTCGCATCTCGTTACCAAGAATGTTGTGGCTCGATTCATCAAACATAATCTTATCCGCGGTATGGTACTCCGAAAGGATTATCACGATAACGGCCCAATATCAACAACAAATGATCACCGAACTCGCACGCAGCTCAAGATCAAGCATCACAACTTTTCTCCTTATCGGCCTAAGATGAATGGCGCAGTGGAAGCCGCCAACAAAAACATTAAGAAGATTATACAGAAGATGACAGTGACTTACAAAGATTGGCATGAGATGTTACCATTTTCTCTTCATGGTTATCGCACTACAGTACGGACATCAACAGAGGCAACCCCCTTTTCTCTTGTGTACGGTATGGAAGCCGTCCTACCAATCGAGGTTCGATACCTCAACCGTAGTCCTCCAGACGCAGAGTTAGGCGAAGACGATTGGGTCCAGACTCGCCTTGACCATATTAACTTGATCGATGAGAAATGACTCGCATCCATCTGCCATGGACAGATCTATCAGAAACGAATGATCAGAGCATTTAACAAAAGGGTCAAACACCGAATCTACCAAGTCTGTGATCTAGTAGTCAAGCGCATCATTCTTCCACAAGGTGATCTGTGGGCAAATGGACTCCCACCCATGAGGGACCATTTGTAGTCAAGACAAGATTTTCAAAGGAGCTATGATACTTAGCACCATGGACGGTGAAGACTTCCCACACCCCGTGAACGCAGCATAGTCAAAAATACTACGATAAAGAGACCCGCTAGGTCGATCGACCTAGGCAAAATATATATCCTCGCGAACCAAAAGGGTTCGCAAAAGTTAAGGATATATACAAAATATGTACACTCGGCAAGTCGAAAACCCGAAAAGGCTTGGGCAAAAAGGGTATCCCAGAGACCAAAACCCGAAAGGGCGGTCTAGGCAAAAGTTAGGGATTTAAGCGTACGACTATGTCTCGTCCAGATCACCTACCTTCAGGCTACTATTATCAGCATTCAAGATTCAAATGGCGAAGACCAACTCACTCACTTTTTACTGACAGCAAGGAGATGAGATAGTTAAAATATATGAGTACTAGCATAGTTGGAACTTAACGAGATTGTTTCCGCATAGCTTTTTACTTTTATTTTGTACAAACTGCTTGGCCATACGCCGCCCTTCAAATAAATGCAAGATTCCTTCTCTTTACAATTCTTGTTTGTTGTTGTTTGCATAAAGTCCAACGTTTGCTTTGAATGATTATATGCATTTGACAATAAAAATTCGCTCACAAACATGCGAAAGATGAACATACAAAAGTAATTACTACAGGCTCTGGGAATTGAGATGACGACGAAAGTCCCCAAAATATTTCCCCCGCAGAGCATGATCCCCCACAGAGATACTACTCACTACAGTGTCTCCCCAGCGGAATACAAATTCCCTTCCACTAGTCCTGATATTCCAAACTTCATCGCCATTAGCAGCTTTATCTCCAGCAGAGACGGTTATCCCCAGCCAGAGGCGTCTCAATAACTCCCTTTTCCCCGGCAACGGCAGTGTCTAGACTTGAAACTTGGACAGATAGTGCATCGGAGGAAACTTACATCTTTATTCCCCAGCCAGAGATTCCGACGGGCTCCAGATCCTTCTAACCCGGTCTCCAAGCAATTATTAGATGCTCTCCAGCAGGATCTACACACAAGATCCCCCAGTAAAGTGCCTCCTAATTTCTCCCCAGCAGGGTCTATGAACAAGATCTTTGGCGGCACGTTCCTCGATCTCCACCATCTACAGCAGTGTCTAGACTCAAGACGTGGTCAGATAGTGCATCGGAGGAATCAAAGTTATCATCCTTTCTTCCCCAAACAGAACATCCGCATCTTCTTCAAGATGGATATGTTTTGAAATACCACAACATCTATCATGCATTACTCATAAATGTCATAATTTGTGCATATGTCATTCATACACATTGTCATGCATCATACTTTGCATAAGACTAACAATATTCTATCAAAAATCTCTCTTGTTTTCTCCAAAACAGGTGAAAGTCACTTCTGACGCAAACAGGTCCAGGATTAAGACCCGAATCCAAACGGGAAAACTATCTGAACGACCAACCTCGTTGTCCTCCGACAACGGATCCAGGATTAATACCCGAAACCAGACGGGAAACCCTATCCAAACGATCACAAGTTATCCTCCGATAACAGGTAGTGGATCAACGCCCGAAGCACAACAGGGAAATCATCCACATGTGGCCAATTATTATCCTCTCAGAGTAGTCAGCACGAAGAACTATTCTGACTCCTTCTTATTATCAAAGAACTACAGTAGTCTCGGCGACGACCCGCTGCCTTGATGACATCTTAAGCCCATCTCCGACTACTTATCAACATTTCCCCACCTTCAGAATGCTGCATATTTGGTTAAAAATCAATGCAAATCAATAACTTCATTTAAAGTGAACATGAAGTCTAACGTACGACTCCCTCCGGATGGCATCTTAAGCCCATCTCCGTGCTCTCTCCAGAAGCGTCTACAGAACCTAACGTACGGTTCACTCCCAAACATCGGTCTTTCCGGATGGCATCTTAAGCCCATCTCCGACGATTCTCCTATCAACAATCTCGAGTCTGGCATACGACTCATTCCCCAGCGAAGTCTCTAACTTCTCCAAATGGCATCTGTAAGCCCATTCCCGCATTATCACCAACGGCGAGTGCAAATTTTCAGGTGTACTCGAGTGTTCAATCATCTTCTACCTCCAGGTCACGAAAGGCAAAGCATGCCAATCTAACCTTCCAGTACAAGAAGATTGAACAGGGGCAGCTGTCATACCCCAAAATTTTCCCTCCATCTTCTCAAGACATTCCATACATCCATGCTCAAGGATTCCTCAAGAGTTGATCAGACAAAATCTCTCCTAGACAATCAACCCAAACTAGGGTTTGGTATTTCTCAGATCAAGATGGACTTCCAACATCTCCAATGGCCATCATGCCTCCTCATATGCTTCAAAGATTCTCCATGTCAAGTTTCAAGCCTTACAAGTCAAGTTTCCTCAAACAATTGCTCAGATGGTTGAAAATCAACAGATTGGTCAAAAGTCAACTATGGTCAACATACAGTCAAAACTTCTGATTTTTGGTCAACATCCTCATTTTGAAGTTACATTCATCATTTGATCAAGGGTTGATCATGATTCATCAAGAAAACTCAAGATTTTGCTCAAAAGTCAACTTTCCAAATTAGGGTTTCTAGATGAAAAGTCAACCGAACTTTGACTGATCATAACTTCCTCATACTTTCTCAGAAATTTTTCCACCACCTCTTGTTTTGAAGGAAATTCAATTCTCTACAACTTCATGTCTCACAAGAATGTCCAAAAAATGCTTCATTTGAGAGGTATGGCTCAAAACATTACAGGTCCTTTTCAAAATCAACAAAAAGTCAACTTTTTGTTTTGAAGATATATTGAGCATGGTAACTCCAATTGAGATGAAACCAAAGACATTGTTTAGAGGACTCTTAGAGCTTTCCAAAAAGTCCAAGAACTCTCAAAAATGTGGAAAAATGAGCAAGATACACTATTCATAAGTTGGGAAATTTTGGACAATTGCACAAAAGGACATATTGGTCAAAATGCAAAATTTTCCAAATGGGCCTATATTCTTTTGATCCAAACTTGTTTATGACATTATTTGTGACCCATAAATGCTTGGCCATGGCAATTTTCCATTTTATTGATTTATTTTTGAATTTTAAACCATTTAATTCAAAATTAAATTATATAAAATATGAAAATAAAGTATTTTTTCAAAAGGAATGATTTTATATCATGCTTGGAGTCCAAGAAAGCCCATGACAATTTCCAAATTCGTGCTAGCCTCTTACATGGAAGGAAAATCAAATTTTCTTCAATATTTGATTTTATTTGAAAAAATATAAATGCACATTCAATGATCAATCTTTTTTCACTCTTTTTTCTCTCTCAAATCCTTCTATAAATACTCAGCAAGTTCACAAGCCAAGGACACGAAACCCTAGCCCAAGAAAGAACCCTTATTTTGTCAAAATTTTTCAAGAAACTTGAAAAATCGTGTTCTTATTTGCAGCCACTCTCAGCCTGTTCCAGCCATCCAATCTTGCTCAAGAGATTCCCAGGAGTCATAATCATCTTTTACTTGAAGCAAAGGCAGCCCAGAACTCGATCTAGAGCTTGCTCCGATTTGGTAAAAACTTGAAAATCGAATTTCTTATTTCATGCGTTATTAACTGCTTTTGTGTGTTTGAATGAACTCAGGACACTCAATAGATCAGGAATGATGCATCTCATGCAAGCATACACGCATAAATCATACGTTGCCATGGCTAGGGTTTGATGAACTGTTTGATTCGAACTGATAGATACAGGACGATTTAGCCAAAACTGATGCCACCATTGTATTCAGGAGGGTCGATTTAGGGGGGTAGGGTCCCCCTTTCCCATTTATCGTTCGTATTTTGCTTGTTCCGTTTTCAGGTTGGCCGGAGAAGACGACCGGAGCTAGGGCTCCGGCGTCGTTGACTGGCGTGGACCGGTGAAGGCATGCGTGGCGGGAAGGAGGCTTCTGATTCATCCATTCATTCAAACCGGGGCCCACTTGCTGACTGCGTTTGAATTTCAAAGTCCATGACACGTGAATCCTTATATTCACACGTTTGCAATTCCATGACATGAAGCACACGTTGTCCCAGCGGTTAAGGCTTGGTTTTGCAAAGATACTCCAGGAGGTCACAGGTTCGAGTCATGCCAGGACCGGTTCCATCTTTCTTTTTCACAAACTCTCACATTTCTCTTATTTCCTATTTTTCTTTTATTTAATATTTTGCATTCTATTTTAATTCTTTTCATATTTTTATTTCATGCATTAAAAATACCAAAAATATTTTTTCCTTTTGCATTTATTTTCAGAAAATACTTATTTAATTTATAAAACTAAAAAATATTATTTTGCATGCATATTTATTTTTATTCATAATTTAGCATTTAATTCACTTTTAATTAGTTTTTAATTATTAAATTGCATCCAAAAAATCCCAAAAAATTATTTTAGCATATTAATGTTATTTCCAGCATGCCATATTTTTCTCATTTAAAAATTTGCATTTTTCTAATACTTTTTCTCCTATTCAATTTCCTCGTATTTTCCGATTTCTCATCCTTTTGCAGGTTATCTCGTTTCAGACGATTTTTCTTTATCGTTTTCTTTTTTTTCCAATAATGTATCTGTTCATGGGATGTAATAGTTTTAAATTAGGCTTTTATTTTCCGCATTTTTCAATTATGTATCTGCCCCAAAGCCATGTAATAGCGTAGGACATTTACCTTTCCGCATCTTTACATTCCGCACCCTATAAATTGCTAGTAATTAGGCGTGTATGGCAAGATAAAATTGAACATAGCCCACTAACTTTCAAGATAACATATCTGAAATCAACACACTCTTTCACACATGCACCCCTTAGGGTAATTCTCTCTCGTTGCCTTTACGAATTCAAACGGTCATGTCCCTCGAACGTAGAGGTATTCTAGCACCGTTGCCTTCAAAACAAATCATCATAGTCCCTTCGATACAAAGATCATAAGACCCACGATGTCGCCTCCGAATACATGATCTTGATCCTCGATTGTCGCCTACGAGAAATGATGATAGTCCCTTCGAATGTGCTAGGATACTTCCTACAAGTTGCCTTCTATGACCATCCGATGTCCCTTCGAATGTCCCGCTTACATCCAACAAATAGGGTTACCTACCAACTAATGGTATGGATAGCACTATTCTAAAGGAAAGTAAAACAAAACGAAAACGACCAATTCTAGGTAGGTAATAAGACTCCTAGTTGCTTGCTCAAACAAAATACTTTTCACACCTCACACTTCTTTCAAAGTTCAAAACTCTTTTCAAAACGAAACATTTCCAAACACTTTGTATACATTCCTACATGAATCATTACAAAGTCAAAGCGAAATGCCTTTTCAAAACATTTTTCAAACACACAGAAAGCACATTTTTTAAAATGATCTAGAAAGCAACTAAGAGCCCGTAGATAACTACGAATGGAAAGGGGTGCTAATACCTTCCCTTTTCATAACCTTCTCCCTTACTCAGAATCTAACGAAGGTCTTTTTCTGTACTTTTACCTTCCCTTAATTGGATAAAAATAAAAGTCGGTGGCGACTCTTGCTATCCGCACATTTGCGATACAAAAACAAAAAAAGTCAGTTCACCGTATTACAGCAGGTACAAGTGCTAACCTGACTTAAGAAGAATTGACCTCTACCCAATTCAATCCGCAATGTCAGGGGAGAGCTGACACGTAAGCAGAAGCAAAGACTTGATACATTGACTAGACTACCATATTACGCCAAGGAATAACCAGACGGGTTAGTGATATAAAGGCTAGAAAGTTCCGAGTAAGCTTTACTGACTCAGAATGCTACACTCTGAGAAGGGAGACAAGGGAGTCCTTGTTCCCGAAAAGGCACAGAAGTAGGACCTGTCCTGAGAATCGTTGCACCAGGGGATATGCTGGCAGTTTCAACGAAGACAAAGACTGGAAATGCTGACCAGGCTTCACACACAATACAGAGCAACTTGCATCATGCATAAGGAGAGAGAGAAATACTCAAACCTTGACCAAGAATTGGTAGCGACTCAACTCTTGTGCGAAAAGAAGAAAGCAAGGGTAGGGCTTGCTGAAGATGGGTTGCACCGGGGTAAGAGCCGGCAGTTTCAACACCAAAGGACGTGTTGCACCAGATGAGACTGGCAGCTTCAACACCAGAAGACGTGTTGCACCAGATGAGACTGGCAGCTTCAACACCAGAAGGAAATGCCCCACACCCAAAAAATTGTCCCTGCTGGGATTTCAGAGAAACACCGGAACACTACCGGGGATAGAAGGTTCATTATTCTTGGCTTATAATTCTATGAAAATGCATGAATTTCCTAAGAGGTAATGCCAATGCGATGATGCATGTTTGCAAAAATATGAAAATTGAACGGCGACCAAAGGTCACAGGATGATCAACTTCAAACTGATAATCCGCTGGGGAGATAACAATGGAGATCATCCAAGGGTACAACCAAGCTGGTAAATTTGGAAAGAAACCTCTTGAAGAGATCGAGGCCTGCCACCCTGCTGAGGAGATGATACCGCGGGAACTTGTCATGATGGACAATGATCCATTGGGGAACCAAAAGGGAACACTTGAAGAAGAACTCTACCGTTACCCATCACAACTCTAGCTGGGGAGACAAAGACATGTCAACTGCTGGGGATATCAAGAGGGATGTGCCCCAACCCAACCAGGGATATCGGGAAGTGCGAACCCTCTGGGGAAAATCATCCATAAATAATATGCGACTCACTGGGGAATCAAACACCTGATCAATAATCTAGATAACACTTCCATAAGGAATATCAGGATGTGGTACACTGGCGACTTTGGAGAACACCCACTGGGGATTTCACTGAAACGGATATTGTTGACCCGTACCGGGGATTGGTATCCTGCTCTGCGATAAACGATTTTCCGATAACAACATCCGCTGGGGAATTCACCGAGTGTGTCATACTAACAATAAACAGTGCATCTGATTGTTTTGCAGAAAGAAGTTTCACTCGGGGTTTTCTCGCTCATGCTTACCGAAGACAAGTTACTGAATTTCATTGGGGCTGATGTGAGGGCACCAAGCTGTGAGATACCTGATAATGGAAAATCCAATAAGAGGGAGCATCGACAGACAAGGACGAACTTGAGAGAAAGTACACCCGTGCGAGGATGAACTTGCAGGAAAAAGAAGAAGAGGATGTCGGACGAAGACGAACTCGCGTAAGAAAGAACAAGACAAATATATGACGACAAATTAATAGTGAAAAGAGAACGTCGGGTGTAGACGAACTCGCAAGGAAAGAACATTTGCGAGAAGATGAACTTGCAAAGGGGAAGAGAACGTCTGGCAAAGACGAACTCAGACGAAAGTTGTCAAGACATGGCTCTGGAGAGAGTGTCTGCAATAACTATAATGTCCCTCAGGCCAAAGGCGGGGTATAATTCTTCAAGAGTATCAAACATTTGGATTACCACACACCAAGTATAGATACCCAAACGTCTGGAAAGGTAATGCAAACCCGGGTAAGATAACCGACAATTTTTCACAAACGAAGAGCGTGCGACTCATTGCGAAGAAAAACAACAGGCCAAAGCTTGAGTCAAGAAGAACAAATCGGCCTGACAAGCCTCCCAAGACCAAATCTGGAGACCATTTCTGTCTAGAAACAGACTCAACTGGGAGGAACCTACATTGAAGAGTATTCTTCAAGATATAGGAATTTCAATCAAACGAGTCATTAGGCATCTGAAAACTGTCACCCATACACCAGCTTCAAACCCCGAGTGAAACACAAATAATCAACATGCCCCTGTACCTCTGAAGAGATTGGTCAACCTTGACAAGGTTGCCCCAGTTTCAATGAGCTCTGAAGGGCATAATCCCAACCCAAATGCCCCATATTAAGATGATTCTTTGAAAGGCCATTCAACAGAGTCTCGGATAACCTGCCCCTTGGGCAATCAAAGTACTCATTTGATGCTCATTATGCAAGCTGACTGGATGTTTGAGCACCTGTTCATATGCAAAGAATGTTTTATCCTAAAAATGATAATTCTAATGCAAATCCTATGCTTGTCTTGAAACAAAAGATTTTTTTGAAAAGGTCGAAACATCGCATTTTTGTGCGAAAGACAACGAAAGATTGAGTGATACCAACTCAAAGGTGTTAGCAAGCCTCCTAGGAGTCAGGATACCGTGTTCTCGTCACAGCTTAGCTTTCGAATTAACCCCGCTTCAGTTAAGACTTTTAAGGGTTGTAACGTGGCCTGGGTCACAGTTTTTAGAAAGAAGGATTTTTAGGCTCAAAATATTTGGTGCCCACCCCCTTCATGATGTTCTTCGATCCTAAGTTCAGTTAACTTGATGCGAGCAATCATCTCTCACAAGAGGAAATTGAAAGTTGAAAAACCCTTGTAGTTTGTTGATTGTACAACTTTGACTTTGTTAAGGACGAGATTTCTTGGACCCGATAGCCACTCCCCTTTTTGCTTAGTGCTTGATCACCGACTTTGTTCTTTATTGAGGATGGTATTTGATCATCCTTGCCTTTATGGCTTGCCAATTTGCGCTTTTTTTTTTAACATTTGCCCTTTTATTTTGCCTAAGCGACTTATTTCCAAGTTCGACTTGGCGGGCTTTTCATTGTTTTTTGTTTTTTTGTTTGCGAACCAATCGTTGATCTCTACACCATCTTTGATTTGCTAGAGGTGATTGTGGCGATCAAGGTCCTTTGCGGATGAGGAGTACCCGTGGAGTATCGTCCTTATTTGATGCACATTGTGGTCAATTGAAACTTGACTGCTACAGTTTCTCAACCTTTGAAGGATAGCCATTGTTGTATCCTTTGATGTATACTCTCAGTGAGTTTTGAATGCTCAATCTAATTAACTGAACACTACCCTGCCCCGGGCCAAAAAATAATGAGGGTTTTTTCTGAACAGAAAAAGAAAATCCTACTTCAAGGCTCAAACGGGGTTGACGAGGGTCTAACTCCCTTATATCTCTGGTGTTTGGGTATTTGAAACAAGGCCTGTACATCGTCAGCAGGGTTTTTTATTCGAAAGCAATACCGTTTGAGATTCTTGGTATATTGTCGTCATCCTCCCTACAGAGGTTTTGCTTTATTAACAAGAGTCGAATATCAAGAGCATTTGAAAATCATTAAGAGTGCATACAAATGGATTAGTTCAAGAAAAACATATTCAATGCGTTATGATTATCATTCAAAAGATGAAAATGTTTTGCATACAAGCATGTACTAAACAAACAAGAGAGATTACAAATGGGAATGCAAATGAATCTTGAAATTGCCATTGAGGAGACTTGACTTGTTGCTTTTGATGAGTCACTTTGAAGTCTTGACATTTGCCGAGCTAGCGGAGGGCCCGAACACGACCATCTGGCGTGAAACTGATAGTTTTTTCCTTAATCAGATCTTGTACCTTGCATTTGAATGCATGACAATCTGCAATGTTGTGCCCAACAGTACCGAAATGGAATGTGCAAACAGCAGTAACATCATAGCTAACCGGACGCTTGTCAGGGGGAGGAAACAGCAACATGGCCTTCGGAGCTACCAGTTTGAGCTCAAGCAATTGTGTCAACGTCTCAGCATAAGACATTGGGATGACGTTGAACCTTCTAAGAGCATGGTTTTCCTGCTTCTTTCGATTCTGTTGACGAGGCGCTTGATGAGCCGGCGAGCGAAGCGGTCGATTATCCCTCTTCGAAGCACAAGCTTTGTTTTGAGGTCCAGCGGCAGGCATAATGGTCATATCAGTAACAGGAGCAAAGTTGACCTGTACGCTTAGCCCTATAGGAGTAAACAGGATAGTACCCTTGTCAAGCAAATCCTGAACCTCATTTTTCAATGTCACACAGTCTTCTGTATCATGACAAGGTGCCCTAGAATGGAAATCACACCTAGCCGTCACATCATACTCGAACAGAAACCCTTCAGGCATGGCAAGAGTTTGGAGTTCAACCAACCTACACTTGAGCAACTGAGGAAGCAACTGAGCATATGGCATCGGAATAGGATCGAATTGCTTTTCAGAGTGTGGTGATCCTGGTTGAAGAGCTTTATCTTCTGGATCTTTCTGAACCATAGGAATTGGACATGAACGAGGAGACCTCGGAATACAGGGTGATAGAGTAGATGCATGCTCAACTTTAGGGCTCAAAGAATTCCCCAGAGTATGAGGAGGAATAGCGACTCCTGTGGATATAGGAAAACTAGGATCATCTCCCTTTCTCAACACATTCCCTAAAACTTCCATCACCAAGCCCAGCTGCGTCTTCAACTGATGGTTCTCTTCTTTCAAGTCTTGCATGTCCAGCATAAGAAATCCCATCTGTTCCTTCATCTCATCCAATTCCCCGCGAAGTTGTTCCATTACTCAGTTTCAACCGCAGAGTGGCAAAGGAGCAAGATTCATAATTCTGAAAAAGGAATACCAGGTCTGAGTAAGAGGAATCCCCCAAGTTTCAAGTACCTGTTATGAATGCATGAAATGAATGAATATGCATGCTGGGTATGTACATATGTATTTTCCTGACATTTCTTTTGAAAAGAAAAATGAAAATGCTAAGATGCTGGTACATTATGCATTGATCATGGGTTTACTACTTCCATGAATACTGGTCAAACTGATGTATGGTTCTGCTCTTGATTGCAGAAAATAGAAATCCGGTCAGAGTAATGACTGAAAAATACCACCGGATGGGATCACGGGTCACTGACGGAAAATACCGAATCACCACCAAAAAATACCGAGTCACCAACAGAAAACCGAGTCACCAACGGTACATGTAGTGATGATATCCCGCCCTAACTCACAGGGTGATTCTAGACTCAACAAGGGGTCCCTAATGATAATCAGAGTCGACGATCCTTTATAGAGTACTTCGCTGACTACACAACAGGGTGTAGGGCGAGAGCACCGTCAATTGAATCTCGTCTGAATTCGGTACTCCATACCTCCTCACACGAACCATGGGATGCGGGATTCGACATGGACATCCATCTAGCCTATGTGTCACTGGTCGGGGTAGTTGACCTTTTACCTCAAGTAACACCCACCCAAATCAAGAGATGAAACCAGCACAGCAGCAGTCCAGATACAGGATATATGAAAGCAGTAAATATGCCACATAAAATGCAATGCAGAGCATACAAAGGATGATAAAGCGATAATGTAGATAAACACCCAATAAGCATGAAAAAGAAAGCTAGGATCAACTCCTGATCGGACCAGCACAGGTCTGTACGATCCCCAGCAGAGTCGTCAGCTGAAAACACTCGGCCGAACCTCCGACATTATAACTAGTATCAAATAGAGTCGCCATCGAACGTCTTTTATCTCACGAGGGAGAAAGGAAAACATCGAGTAAACCTGAGGGGAGAAATCGCGGTCCTATAACCGTGAAATCAAGAGAATCTAGGTAAGGGAGTTAGTTACGCGAGGGGAAGGGATTAGCACCCCACACGCCCGTAGTACTCTACGGTATCCACTTTCTATTTCTAGCCAAAGGGTGTGTTATATCTATGCTTAATCGCCAATCATGCATGCAAAAGGGAAAGAGAAAAAATAAGAAACCACGGGGAAAAGAAGGAAGTATTTACAAAATTTGCTCGATCAAGCCCCGTGACAAGATGCCTACGTATTCCCGCGTGCAATGGGAAAGTCAGAGCGCCGTAGTTCGGCTCACTTGTTTTGATGTGTTTTGTGTTTTTTACTTGTGAAAAAGGTTTTAAACACAAAAGAAAAGAAAGCGCGCAGAGGCGAAAAAGTTTGTGTTGGTTGGTTGTTTTTACCTTGAGAAAGGAATTCAAACCATTATTAAGTGTTTTGTTTTCAAAGGAAAAGAAAAGCAAGTTTTAGTTTTATTATATGCAACATGCGAATGAAGCTAGCAAAACAAAAGAGAGACTAGATAAGCACTACCCTAATGTTGACATGCAAAGAAATAAATCCTATGGTGGAGGATGCGAGGAAATCTCTACCTATGTTAACATGCAAAGGATGTGAATCCTAAAGTCTAGGCTAGAGAACCTGGAGAAAAAGCAGTCAAAGCAAGCACAAATCACAAGTAGAATTGCCCTAAACGGGTCTTTAAATAAACCAGAGGGGTTCCTGAACATGCTCCAGCTACGGAAGCCCCATCATGCATCTCTATTCCTACTTCTCATCGCAAAAGAAAGCTGTAAAGCCCTAATTCTCATGATATCTAGGAAAGCTGTAAGAGAATGCGGTAAATAGTGTAGAAACTACCAAACGGATATAGAATCCGAAGAGCCCTGCGAGCTAGGGAAATACTCCAGAAAACTTCAAGTACTGCAGCCATACAATAAGAGTAAACCGGTGAGAGTAGCTCGAGGCGTCAAAGCAAAGAGAATACGCGCTCGTGCGCATCTGAAGCCACAACGTCTTCAAGAAGGGAGTTAGACCCAAAAAGCAAACAAAGGGATGTACACGTTGTAATACGGTGAACTGACTTTATGTGTTTTTGTATCGCAAATGTGCAGATAGCAAGAGTCGCCACCGAATTTTATTTTTATCCAATTAAGGGAAGGTAAAAGTACAGAAAAATACCTTCGTTAGATTCTGAGTAAGGGAGAAGGTTATGAAAAGGGAAGGTATTAGCACCCCTTTCCATCCGTAGTTATCTACGGGCTCTTAGTTGCTCTTAGATCACTTTAAAAAATGTGCTTTCTGTGTGTTTGAAAGATGTTTTGAAAAGACATTTTGCTTAGACTTTGTAATGATTCATCTAGGAATGTATACAAACTGTTCGGAAATGTTTCGTTTTGAAAAGAGTTTGAACTTTGACAAAAGTGTGTGGTGTGAAAAGTATTTTGATAGAGCAAGCAACTAAAAGTCTTATTACCTACTCAGAATTGGTCATTTTCGTGTTGTTTTACTTTCCTTTAGAATAGTGCTATCCATACCATTAGTTGGTAGGTAACCCTATTTGTTGGAGGTAAGCGGGACATTCGAAGGGACATCGGATGGTCATAGAAGGCAACTTGTAGGAAGTATCCTAGCACATTCGAAGGGACTATCATCATTTCTCGTAGGCGACAATCGAGGATCAAGATCATGTATTCGGAGGCGACATCGTGGGTCTTATGATCTTTGTATCGAAGGGACTATGATGATTTGTTTTGAAGGCAACGGTGCTAGAATACCTCTACGTTCGAGGGACATGACCGTTTGAATTCGTAAAGGCAACGAGAGAGAATTACCCTAAGGGGTGCATGTGTGAAAGAGTGTGTTGATTTCAGATATGTTATCTTGAAAGTTAGTGGGCTATGTTCAATTTTATCTTGCCATACACGCCTAATTACTAGCAATTTATAGGGTGCGGAATGTAAAGATGCGGAAAGGTAAATGTCCTACGCTATTACATGGCTTTGGGGCAGATACATAATTGAAAAATGCGGAAAATAAAAGCCTAATTTAAAACTATTACATCCCATGAACAGTTACATTATTGGAAAAAATAAAATAGTAAAAGAAAAAATCGTCCGAAACGGGATAACCTGCAAAAGGATGAGAAATCGGAAAATACGAGGAAATCGAATAAGAGAAAAAATGTTAGAAAAATGCAAATTTTTAAGTGAGAAAAATATGGCATGCTGGAAATAACATTAATATGCTAAAATAATTTTTTGGGATTTTTTGGATGCAATTTAGTAATTAAAAACTAATTAAAAGTGAATTAAATGATAAATTAGAAATAAAATTAAATATACATGCAAAAAAATATTTTTTAATTTTATAAATTAAATAAGTATTTTATGAAAATAAATGCAAAAGGAAAAAATATTTTTGACAATTTTTAGTGCATGAGAAAAAATATAGAAGTAAATTAAAATGAATGCAAAAATATTAAATAAATAAGAAAATATAAAATAGTTGGAAAATATGAAAGTTTGAGAAAAAGAAACAAAACTGGCCCTGGGGAGATTCAAGCTCATGACCCTGGAGTGAAACCTTGAGATTGCTTGCGTCTACCATTACGCCACTTGACACTTGGTGTTGGAAAAGTGAAAATCAATTGCATTTGAATGATGACGCGTCAGGGAGAGGTTTGAAAACGAGTCAGCACGCGTGGATCCCATAACTTATGAACGGACGAATCAAAACGCATCATTGTGCCACGCAGTCTCCTCGCCGGTCTTCGCCTGAGTCAGCGCCGGAGCTAGGGCTCCGGTCATCTTCTCCGGGAAGCCCGATCCATGAACCTGCAAAATACGTGGATTTGAAAGCTGGGATTAAAGCTACCCCCCTAAATCGGGGTCTGCGAACCCAATGGTGGTCTCAGTTTTTCCTGAAAGTGTCTCTAAATATCAGTTCGAAACTCAACAGCTTAAAAACCCTAAACATGGCATCGTGAGTTTTGACGCTCAACCTTACAATGATCGCCTGCATCGTGTATATGGAGTCTCATGAACACAAAAAAGGCATTAGAATCAATTGAAACGAGCAGATAATAAAAGTGCAAAATCAAGAAAACATTGAATATGTATGCATGTATGTGGCTCGATTTTGCTTGCTTTGATCAATGATAATGATGTATACTTACTCAATCTTACCCCCTGAACACGTTTGGATGGTTGAAAGAGGCTGGAAAACAAAATTCGATTTTTTGCAATTCTTGAAAATTTTTGACAAAATAAGGGTTGGTGCAAGGGCTAGGGTTTCGTGTCCTTTGTAGTGTGTAATGCTTGGTATTTATAAAGTGAATTAGGATGGCAAAGAGAGTGAAAAAAGATTGAGTAATGAATGTGCAATATTTTCTCTTTAAAACAAATCAAATTTTCTTGAAAATTTGATTTTCCTTCCATGTGCAAGCAAATCACGAAATTGGCAAGCTTGGTGGGCTATCTTGGACCTCAAGTAAGATAAAAATCCAATCGTCTTGAAAAAATATCTTATTTTCATATTTTATATAATTTAATTTTGAATTAAATGTTCTAAAATTCAAAAATAAATTAATAAAATAGAAAATTGCCATGGCCAAGCATTTATGGGTCACAAATAATGTCATGAACAAGCTTGGATCAAAAGATTATAGGCCCACTTGGAAAATTTTGCATTTTGACCAAAATGTCCTTTTGTGCAATTGTCGAAAATTTCCCAACTTCTAAATAGTGTATCTTGCTCAATTTTCCACATTTTTGAGAGTTCTTGGACTTTTTGAAAATCTATAAGAGTCCTCTAAACAACCTCTTTGGTTTCATCTCAATTGGAGTTACCATGCCCAATATATCTTCAAAACAAAAAGTTGACTTTTTGTTGACTTTGAAAAGGACCTGTAATGTTTTGATCCATACCTTCCAAATGAAGCATTTTTTGAACATTCTTGTGAGACATGAAGTTGTAGAGAATTGAATTTCCTTCAAAACAAGAGGTGGTGGAAAACTTTCTGAGAAAGTATGAAGAAGTTATGATCACCAAAGTTCGCTTGACTTTTCACCTAGAAACCCTAATTTAGAAAGTTTGACTTTGAGCAAATCTTGAGTTTTCTTGATGAATCATGATCAACCCTTGATCAAATAATGAATGTAACTTCAAAATGAGGATGTTGACCAAAAATCATGAAGTTTGATCAGATGTTGACCACAGCTGACTTTTTGACCAATACAACCGATTTTCAACCATCCGAGCAATTGTCCGAGGAAACTTGACTTGTAAGGCTTGAAACTTGACATGGAGAATCTTTGAAGCATATGAGGAGGCATGATGACCATTGGAGATGTTGGAAGTCCATCTTGATCTGAGGAATACCAAACCCTAGTTTGGGTTAATTGTCTAGGAGAGAGTTTGTCTGATCAACTCTTGAGGAATCCTTGAGCATGGATGTATGGAATGTCTTGAGAAGTATGAGGGCAAATTTTGGGGTATGACAACTGCCCCTGTTCAATCTTCTTGTATCGAAGGGTTAGATTGGCATGCTTTGCCTTTCGTGACCTGGAGGTAGAAGATGATTGAACACTCGAGTACACCTGAAAATTTGCACTCGCCGTTGATGATAATGCGGGAATGGGCTTATATATGCCATTTGGAGAAGTTGGAAACTTCGCTGGGGAATGATTCGTACGCTAGACTTGAGATTGCTGTTAGGAGAGCTGACGGGGATGGGCTTAAGATGCCATCTGGAAAGGTCGGCGCTGGGGAGTGAACCGTACGCTAGGTTCTGTAGACGCTTTTGGAGGGAGATGGGCTTAGGATGCCATCCGGAGGGAGTCGTACGCTAGACTTCGTGCCTAACCTTGAATGAAGTTATTGGTTTATATTAGTTTTTAACCAAATATGCAGCATTCTGAAAGTGAAGAGGAGTTGACAAGTAGTCGGAGATGGGCTTAAGATGCCATCCAAGGCAACTGAGTCGTACGCCAGACTCTGTAGTTGCTGTTGATAATAAGAAGGAGTCAGAATAGTTCTTCGTGTTGACTACTCTGAGGGTATAATAGTTGGCGAAATGCAGATATTTTCCCTGTTGAGCTTCGGGCATTGATCCACTGCCTATTATCGGAGGATAACTTGTGATCGTTCGGATAGGGTTTCCCGTCTGGCTTCGGGTATTAATCCTGGATCCGTTGTCGGAGGACAACGAGGTTGGTCGTTTAGATAGTTTTCCGCCTCGATTCGGTCTTAATCTCGACCGCTCAAGGCCGGTGACTTTCACCTGCTTTGGAGAAAACAAGAGAAACTTTGATAGAATATTGTTAGTCTTATGCAAAGTATGATGCATGACAATGTGTATGAATGACATATGCACAAATTATGACATTTATGAGTAATGCAATGAATGATGTATGTCGTGGTATTTCAAAACATATCCATCTTGAAGAAGATGCGGATGTTCTGCTTGAGGATGAAGTGGGCGGAGATCCTGCTTGGGGAAGAGGAGGGATGATAATTTTGATTCCTCCAATGCACTATCTGACCAAGTCTTGAGCCTAGATACTGCTGTGGATGGTAGAAATCGAGAAACATGTTGTTGAAAATCTCATACATAAACCCTGCTGGGGAGAAGTTAGGAGGTGTTCTACTGGGGAATCTTGCGCGTAGATCCTGTTGGAGGGTATTTGATAACTGCCTGGAGACCGGGTTAGAGGATCTGGAGCCCGTCGGAATCTCTGGCTGGGGAATAAAGATGTAAGTTTCCTCCGATGCACTATCTGACCAAGTTTCAAGTCTGGACACTGCTGCTGTCGGGAAAAAGGGGAATTGTTGAGACGCATTTTGCTGGGGATAAGTATCTCTGCTGGAGAGGAATTGTAGTGAGTGGTATCTCTGTATGGATCATGCTCTGCGGGGAAGATATTTTGGTGACTTCTGCCGTCATCTCAATTCCTGGAGCCTGTAGTAATTACTTTTGTATGTTCACTTTTCGCATGCTTGTGAACGAGTTTTTATTGTCAAATGCATATAATCATTCAAAGCAGACGTTGGACTTTATGCAAACAACAACAAACAAGAATTGTAAAGAGAAGGAAACTTGCATTTATTTGAAAGGTGGCGTATGGCCAAGTAGTTTATACAAGAGAAAGGTAAAAAGCTATGCGGAAACAATCTCGTTAAGTTCCAACTATGCTAGTACTCATATATTTCAACTATCTCATCTCCTTGCTGTCAGTAGAAAGTGATTGAATTGATTTTCGCCATTTGAGCTTGAATGCTGATAGTAGTAGTCTGTAGGTAGGTGATCTGGACGAGACATAGTCGTACGCTTAAATCCCTAACTTTTGCCTAGACCGCCTTTCTAAGTTTTCACCCACCGATACCTTTTTGCCCAAGCCGCTTTTCGTGTTTTCGACTGCCGGTGTACATGTTTTGTATGTATCCTTAACTTTGCCCGAACCCTTTGGTTCGCCAGATGCCCTTATTTTTGCCTAGGTCACCGACCTAGCGGGTCTCTTTATGCGTAGTATTTTTGACTATGTCTCGCTCGCTGTGTGTGGAAGTCTTCACCATCCATGGTGCTAAGTATCATAGCTCCGCCGAAAATACCGCCTTGACTACAAATGGTCCTCATAGGTGGGAGTCTATTTTCCTCGGATCACCTGTGGAAGAATGATGCGCTTGATTACTAGATCACCGACTTGGTAAACTCGGTGCTTGACTTTCTTGTTAAATGCTCGATCATTCGCTTCGATCAATCTGCCCATGGCGTATGGATGCGAGTCGCTTTCATCAATCAAGTTGATCCGTCAAGGCGAGTCGACCCAATCGCTCGCTTAACTCAAGGCCCCGAGGACTCGTCAAGGTTCAACCTCAATTGGTAGGACTGCCCATACCGCATACAAGAGAGAAGGGGTTGCTCGCTGATGTTCGATCAGAAAAGCGATAACCATGAAGAGCAAATGGTAACATCTCATGCCAATCTTTGTAAGTCACCGCTATCTTCAGATAATCTTCTTAATGTTCTTGTTGGCGGCTTCCATCGCGCCATTCATCTTAGGCCGATAAGGAGAAGAATTGTGATGTTTGATCTTGAATCGCTGCGTAGTTCGTGATTATTTTGTTGTTGAGATTGGAGCCGTTATCCGTGATAATCCTTTCGTGAGTGCCATACCGATGTATAAGATTATGTTTGATGAATCGAGCCACAACATTCTTGGTAATGATGCGAACGACGCCGCTTCTACCCACTTGGTAAAGTAATCAATTGCCACAAGGATGAAACGGTGTCCGTGGAAGTCGGGCTTGATTTCTCCAATCATGTCAATGCCCCACATTGCAAAAGGCCAAGGAGTCATAGAATATTTGAGGTACCGAGGTACATGTACTTTGTCCGCATATATCCGCACTTGTGACAAGATCGAGCGAACGGTGACAATCACCATAGTGGACCAATAATAACCTATCCTCTAATCTTCTTAGCCATAGTATGTCCACCGGAGGGTACCAAACGCCTGTAATTCTTCCATGCTACTGCCTCCGCTCACACGTAGTAAGCACAAATCATGATGCGCTTGTACAAGATGTGTCGAGGAAGAATTTGATGCAAATCTTCTCAAGAACTTCTTATCATTAATGATGCCCTCGCTGGATATTCCCGAGTCTCAAGATACCTCTTCACGCCGTAGTACCAAGGTTTCTTCCGTGTCAAGCTCATAACAATATACGGTTCACAAACCTCTCAATGATGATCCGGGAGCCTCGTTGTCCCATCCGACTTTGAACATAGATGACATAGTAGCTAATGCGCCGCCAACCGATTCTCTCGTGGAATGTGATCAAAAGTAATCTCTTCAAAATAGGGATCAAACTTAGAACATGCTCGATACTTAATAAGATCGATGCTTCGTATCCCATTCGCCTTAACTGACCGATCACCAAAGTCGAGTCTCCATACACTTGTAAGAACTTGATTCTAAGTCAATAGCCTTTAATACCCATGATGCACGCTCATATTCGCCATGTTGTTAGTACATGAAACATAATCCGCGGTGAAAGGCGATGTCCAGCAGGGATGTAATGACGGCGCCAATGCCATTGCCGAAAAGCGTTGAGGCTCCATCAAAGACCATGGTCCATCGATCCTTGTTCGTGTCCTTCGTCTCGTCCTGCTCTTCGCAACAAGAATTAGTAAAACATCTTCATCTCGAAACTCGAATTGCATAGATCGATAGTCATCTACGGCTGATGTGCCAAATGATCGGCTACTACACTTCCTTTGATCGCTTCGAGAAGTGTATCGATGTCGATTCGGTCAAGATCATTTTCCATCTTGCTATTCTTTCGAGAGAGCTGGTTTCTCAAATATGTATTTTATCGGATCCATCTTGGAAATCAACAAGGTAGTATGAGTCAACATATACTGCCTTAGTCGGCGAGCCAAGCCAAAGCGGTAAGTTTTCTCAAGTCGTGAGTATCTTGTTTCACAAGTAAACTTTTGCTAAGGTAGTATATTGCATGCTCTTTTCGACTGACTGCCATGTTGCCCCAACACACACCCCATCGAAGTTCTCTAACACCGCCAAGTACATGATAAGAGGTCTTGCTTTGGTAGGCGATCGATAGAGGATTCTGTGATCTTGTCAAAAGCAACTGCAATCGCTGCTCCATTCTACCACTTGATCTTTCTTCAAAGAACTTAAAGATTGGCTCACAAGTAGTAGTTAGATGTGCAATGAATCTGCAATGTAGTTCAATCGCCCAAGAAACCTCTCGACTTCCTTCAAGGGAGCGGCATCTTGAATGGCTTTAACCTTAGCTGGGTCAACTTCAATACCTTTACTACTGACGACAAACCCTAGGAGTTTACCGGATCTAACTCCAAAAGTGCATTTGTTGGGATTAAGTCTCAGTCTGTACTTCTTCAACCTATCAAATAGTTTCTGCAAATGATCAAGATGCTCTTCCTCTGTCTGTGATCGAGCTATCATATCGTCGACGTAGACCTCTATCTCGTGGTGAATCATGTCATGGAACAATGTCACCATAGCACGCTGATAAGTGGCGCCTGCGTTCTTCAGTCCAAACGGCATAACCTTGTAGCAGAAAGTACCCCACTGTGTAACAAAAGTAGCCTTTTCCATGTCTTCGGGAGCCATTTTGATCTGGTTGTAACCGGAGAAACCATCCATGAAGGAGAAAACCTTCTTTTGTCGGCAATCGGTGTACCACAATATCAATGTCTAGACCTGGCATGTCTTCGTATGACCAAGCAAAAACCTCAATGTAGTCTCGCAAAGATTCAGATTAACCTTTCTTTAACACTGCTCTCAAGACCCTTCCTATCTTGATCTCTTTTCTGTTTCACAAGACTCAAATTCACAACCTCAATCTCTTCATGTGGTCAGATAACTCGCTTCTTGCCGGAGTAGTCCGACAAGTTCTCATGGCACTTCACAACCGCCTCACTTTCATCTTCGCTTGGTAGATCGAATTATCAAGTCATATTTAGCAATAGCATAGTCTATCAACGAGATTCGGAGTGATTCGCAGTTGTATCACGGGTGTGTGTAAGAAACGATAGCTTTTTGAAGGGGTGATAAAGTAAAAGAAAGAAAAACACAATTGAATGCAAAAGTCCAACGAATTTATTGAATGAAAATATGCAAATGACAGATAATAACCCTCACAAACGAGCCACGATGCCCTGGGCAAGGCACTAGGCTTTAGAGTTTATTGTTCAAAACATAGACAAATACGAAAAGCAAAACAAAACAAGAGCAATTACTCCTGTCTAAAGGAGATTGGTATGACGTCTTCGGTCTTCCAATTGCTGAGTCCGTTGTCGGGAGTTGGGAAGATCCACTTATTGATGTCGAAGTCGTTGTCATCGTCCTCTATAGCATGGATTCCACTTTGGCTGATGCGGAAAGGAAGTTGGCCGGCACGTTCGCGGCGTATCATCTTCTGACCCTTGATGGTGAAGCCTAAACCAGTCTTGTCAAATTTGAAAGGAATATCAGGGAGCTGACTCCAAATAGCACTACCACCTTCTTCGACTGCAGCTTGAGCATCTTTCAGCGAGGCCATTCTTGGAGGAGCTTGTGTAACTTCAGGAGTGACAAGAGAGTCACAGTGCATGACTGGGATCGCTTCAAATGCTTGATGTGGAGTCTCAAGAATTCACCCTCACTCGAGGTATCGGAATGACAGATGATGACCATATACTCTTCTTCACCCCACACCGTAACAACCTTCCTTTCACCGGTACTTCCGATGAAGGGTAGA
The DNA here is from genome assembly GCA_021764765.1 of Vicia sativa. Lineage (NCBI taxonomy): Eukaryota > Viridiplantae > Streptophyta > Magnoliopsida > Fabales > Fabaceae > Vicia > Vicia sativa. Next base: position 279,768,768 of record CM038794.1, read on the forward strand.
GGTAATACCGCCCCATGTATCCAAGGGCGCCCAAGTAGGAGTAAGTCGGACGGATGTCCATCACAAAGAAAGTAGAGTCAAAAGTCGGGAACCGACTTTGATAGGCGAGTGAGTTTCCAAGCATCGCTCGCTTAGAACCATCAAAAGCTCTCACAATAATGTCACCGGGTTTCGTAACCAATCCTTCAACGTCGAGTCGATCAAAAGCGGTCTTTGTAGGATATTCAGAGCGTAACCGATCCACCAACACATGAGACAATGTAGTGCCTTTGCATTCCATGTAGATGTGCAAGGCTTTGTTATGTTTTCTTCCCAGAGTCAAATCAAGATCGAGAAGGTTGTTGGCGCCAAAGCTAGCAATACAAACTTCAAACTGGTTGGTAGTGTCTTGCACATGAGCATTCTTCGTAAACTTCACCAAGGCTAGTATGAGCCTCGAGCACAAAAGGAGCAAGCATGGAAATCTTGGACGGAGTCTGTCCCAACTGCTCCACAACATTATAATCACTCTTTTGATAATCTTTAGAATTTCCTCCATTTCTTGTTTGGAGGTGTCTTCAAGAACTTCCTTTGGTACTTTTGGTCGAGGTGATGAGTCACCGGTTCTTTCCTCTAGTCGATATTGGTTGAGTAGATGGAATGCGAAATGGAGTCGCAGTTGTCTTTGGAGGAGAGATTGAGAGAAACCCTTCCGGCTCGTCACCTTACTTGATCCTGATGTTGTCAATGTCGAATAAGCTTCAATAGTAAGATCTTCAACGGTCGAGGGTCTTGCTTGACGCCATGATAGTAATCATCACCCATAATTCCAAGGGATAGCCTTGTCGAGGAATATGGAACCGGTCCGGAGAAGTGATAATGAGAGGTGCCACTCTAGGCGCAGGATCGCAGAGGAAACTTATAGTGTTAACATCAAGATAGTCTTCGGGAAATCGTCACCCCATCGGTTACCTTAACATCTTCAATAGGAATCTTGTAGCTTGAATAGAGTACTTCACCATGTAATCATACTTTCCATGCTCCACACATTCTCACACATCTTCGATCTTCGCTTAGACATGTCTTCACGTATTCTCCATTTCGTCATTCATTTCACATGCATCAACACGCCTTCTCAACCAAGCGCAACCGTCAGCGCAGATGGGCACCAACGACAATTCCGGACATCCTAGATTGACACCGCTTAAAGAAATTCTTCTTAATACCATCGAGGAATGGTCAAGTCATCTATGTTGAAAACATAACTATCCTCACCCACAACATTGGAACTCTTGTCATGGTTAGCATAGAGCCTTGATCACGCTCGAGTCTCAACAGAGGATCAAACTCAATTTGCTTAGCTTCAATCATATCTTGAATCTTGTTCTTCGAGCCCAACAATCATCGATTATGTCCATGGTCGTTGGAGTGGTAAGCACACTTAGCATTAGGATTATATCCTGAGAGGAAGTGTTAACATTCGAGGAGGATCCTCAAGGTAATCACCGCTTTCAACATGTGTTGCAAGGCTTATGACAATGGCATGTTGATCTTTGTAAACCGCTCGCGCGCTGCTCGCTACACGTTGTCTCACCGAGGTCAGGCCGATGTAGGATCGAGATCACAACCGCCTCACGATTGAGCGTCGGTCTTGGCTCGGTTTTTCCGACCATACACAGATTAGCTTTTTCTTACCACCAAAAGATCTCTTCGCAGATTTGATGTCGACTTCACCGAATCTTTCCGCTTTGATACCAATTTCAATACGTCATTAATATCACGGTGAATCCGTGAAGAGTTTCCAATCGATGATTAAAGAACGGGCCTGTAAGTGTTCCCATAAACATATCAACCAATTCCCTATTGGACAAGGGTGGTTGAACTCTGCCTGCTAAATCTCTCCATTTCTGAGCATACTCCTTGAACTTCTCGTCACGACCCATAGACATGCTTTGTAGTTGCATGCGAGTGGGCCAATTCAAAGATTGTACTCATACCGTCAGAAAGCATCACCAAGTCACCCAAGTACGGATACGGTCATTCTCTAGCTGATAATACCACTCCAACTGAGTTCCGGACAAACTCTCTTGAAAATAGTGCATCCACAACTTTCTGTCGTCAGTGTGGGGATTGATCTTCTGAACATAGGACTTCAAGTGCAGCTTCGGACAAGAAATGCCATCATACTTGGCAAAAGTAGGAACCTTGAACTTGGGAGGAATCACAACACCAGGAACAAGGCTCAGATCATCAAAATTCAGCCCGGACATTTTCAGATTTTCCACAGCATTCAAACGGTCTTCAAGTTGCTTGTACTTGTCATCTTCATCAGAGTACTGGCTATAGTCAGAACGTTCCTCTCTCTCTTTCTCAGGCTCACGCTGATCTTCTTCATTTCCCTTGACACTCCCCTCATTCTTGACACTGTCTTCAGAGAGCTCAATCCGACTGACCACTTTAGGACCCCCTTTGTAGCGTCTGCCCATGTTGAGTAGACCCACAACTTTCTTCTTCTTGTTGATGAGCTTCTTCAGATCTTCTTGGCCTTGGACCAAGCTAGTGAACATCTGCTGAAACTGAGCATTCTGAGCTTGGAGATCTTTGACAGTCTGTTCGAGAGCCATTTCTGCTAAAATAAATAGCGAGAAAATGAGAAAACCAATCTTCAATGTACCTGTGATGCAATGTTATGCTATGCTATGCAATGTTTATGCGAATGCAATGCAATGTTTTCAAGGACCTCTAGGATTTAAATTTGTTAAACAAGCAATGAACAAACATTTATTAGTTCCTTTTTTATTCTTTTTCTTTTTAAGTACAAAAGATAGTTCAAAACAATAAAAACAAATAATTCTCGAAGCTCTTAGGTCTCCCATGGGCGCTTCCTCTTGGTGCCGAGGTAGGCGTTGATGTTGCGCTCCTCGTGAAGTAGCTTGGTCAACTCTAGTACTTTCTTCTCGCTTTTGCATAGCACTGAGCTTCGAATGTATCCCTTTCTTCTTTAAGCTGAATCCAGGATCTCTTCAAGTCCTCAAAATCAGTAGGCATGTCAGGATGGAGAACGGGTATAGGGTGCGTCAACTATAGCAACAGGTTCCATAATTACGGGTAAAACAAGCGTGAATGGCATCATGAGGTTTTGAGCTCGAGCTCGCACCCATTTGAGGTAAGGTTCCCAAGGAACGGAGTTTTGGTGCCCCAAAGTCTTGGTATCAGTCTTCTTTACCATGCCCCAAGCACGTGTGAGCCTTCGTCGGTAATTCTAGAGATCATGGTTGTAGTCGAACACAATATCTTGGAGAAGCACATCATGTGGACCATCTCTTCGAGCAAAACCAAACTGACGTAGAGCTAGAGAAGGGTTGTAAGTAATACCTCCCCTTATGCCAAGGAGTGGTACATTAGGGAATTCTCCACAACGCTCAATGAATGTGAAGTCCTTTTGAGAGAAAAGATTCCAACGAATAACTGAATGAGAGAGTGACATTAACCTTTGAGACCACTTCATCCTTTGTTCATTCTTCAAAACTGATGGAGGAAGGTGCGAAATAAACCACCTAGAAAGTAACGGAATGCAACACATGAGAGTTCCTTGTCTCTTAGTAGTACGAGTGTGGAGAGAATGTAGGATGTCTCCAAGTAAGGTAGGAACTGGATTGCGGGTAAGGAATAACTTGATGGCGTTGACATCTATGAATTGATCCGAGTTAGGGGAATAGAACCAAACCATAAATTAGCAAGGCCACAATATCTTCAAATGCATGGAAACTCATAACTTTGAGGAATTCTCGGGCTTTCTTAATCAGAAACTTGGCAAGTAAACCCTTAACTCCGCTTCTGGTTTCCCAATTGGCTTCAATGTCTGAGCGCTTTAGGTGTAAGGCTAATGCGATGTCTTCGTACTTAGGAACCTTTTCTAGACCGGTGAATGGAATTTGATCAAGAATAGGTACCCCAAGTAGCTTAGAGAACTCTTCCAAGGTAGGAACTAACTGATAATCTGGGAATGTAAAGCAATGGTGTTTCGGATCAAAGAACTGAAATAGGACATGCATCATATCTTCTTCAAAACCGGGAAATAACCAAGTCAAGCAGATAACCATGTCTTTTAATGAACTGAGCATGATCGGGAATTTCTGAAACCAATTCTTTGAGTTGAGAAGGTACACCCATGAAGTTGATTCAGGTAGTCTTTCTAGAAGCCATAACACCTACAAAACAGAGCAAAGATAAATCCCTAGGTCCTTGAAATAGTTATAAATGATATACAATGTAGATGATATCATGATGTCATGTTTAGCACACACAAACAATTCACACAATGAGCCTAGGTTTAAGGCTCGCATGAGGTACAGGTGATTACCCCACCAAAAGTTTGAGTTGGTTCATCCTGTCCTATAATAGTAACTGGGTTCTAGGAATCTCACATCATTGATCTTTCTCGTAGGTGTTTATTTCAATGCGACTACCAAGTGGTCGACCGAAAATATCCCAAAAGTCGGATCTTAATGAGCGTAGCATCGAGTATCAACCAACCTTAGTCTGCACCAAAGCCGGCCATCTCACTACTTTCTAATGGCTAAGATGGGTCAATTAAGGTTCTAAAAGTTTTGTTAGCGCTTGATGACACCACGCAAAAGCCAAATACTATCCTCAACTTGGAAATGAAGAGTATCAGGACATCCAAAGTGTCACGCTAACGTGGCCATCATGTTGACCGTTTTGATATACGTCTAACGGTCGCGACGATTTATTGCCACTTACCTAAAAGGAAACCCGGATCCGGGTGTAGGATCCCCCAACAGTATAATACCCAAGCAACCCTTAAAAGTAAAGCAAGCAAGTCAAACAGAAAGCGGTAAATGTGATCTAGAAATCCTTAAGGCATTCTCTCTTTAAGGGTGTCTCCCCGGCAGAGTCGCCAGTTCTGTAATACGGTGAACTGACTTTATGTGTTTTTGTATCGCAAATGTGCGGATAGCAAGAGTCGCCACCGACTTTTATTTTTATCCAATTAAGGGAAGGTAAAAGTACAGAAAAAGACCTTCGTTAGATTCTGAGTAAGGGAGAAGGTTATGAAAAGGGAAGGTATTAGCACCCCTTTCCATCCGTAGTTATCTACGGGCTCTTAGTTGCTTTCTAGATCATTTTAAAAAATGTGCTTTCTGTATGTTTGAAAAATGTTTTGAAAAGGCATTTCGCTTTGACTTTGTAATGATTCATGTAGGAATGTATACAAAGTGTTTGGAAATGTTTCGTTTTGAAAAGAGTTTTGAACTTTGAAAGAAGTGTGAGGTGTGAAAAGTATTTTGTTTGAGCAAGCAACTAGGAGTCTTATTACCTACCTAGAATTGGTCGTTTTCGTTTTGTTTTACTTTCCTTTAGAATAGTGCTATCCATACCATTAGTTGGTAGGTAACCCTATTCGTTGGATGTAAGCGGGACATTCGAAGGGACATCGGATGGTCATAGAAGGCAACTTGTAGGAAGTATCCTAGCACATTCGAAGGGACTATCATCATTTCTCGTAGGCGACAATCGAGGATCAAGATCATGTATTCGGAGGCGACATCGTGGGTCTTATGATCTTTGTATCGAAGGGACTATGATGATTTGTTTTGAAGGCAACGGTGCTAGAATACCTCTACGTTCGAGGGACATGACCATTTGAATTCGTAAGGCAACGAGAGAGAATTACCCTAAGGGGTGCGTGTGTGAAGAGAGTGTGTTGATTTCAGGTATATGTTATCTTGAAAATTAGAGTGAGCTACGTTCAATTTTAACTTGCCATACACGCCTAATTACTAGCAGTTTATAGGGTGCAGAAATTAAAATGCGGGAATGTAAAGATGCGGAAAGATAAATCCTACGCTATTACATGGCTTTGGGGCAGATACATAATTGAAAGATGCGGAAAATAAAAGCCTAATTTAAAACTATTACATCCCATGAACAGTTACATTATTGGAAAAAATAAAATAGTAAAAGAAAAAATCGTCCGAAACGGGATAACCTGCAAAAGGATGAGAAATCGGAAAATACGAGGAAATCGAATAAGAGAAAAAATGTTAGAAAAATGCAAATTTTTAAGTGAGAAAAATATGGCATGCTGGAAATAACATTAATATGCTAAAATAATTTTTTGGGATTTTTTGGATGCAATTTAGTAATTAAAAACTAATTAAAAGTGAATTAAATGACAAATTAGAAATAAAATTAAATATGCATGCAAAACAATATTTTTTAATTTTATAAATTAAATAAGTATTTTATGAAAATAAATGCAAAAGGAAAAAATATTTTTTACAATTTTTAGTGCATGAGAAAAAATATAGAAGTAAATTAAAATAAATGCAAAAATATTAAATAAATAAGAAAATAGAAAATAGTTGGAAAATATGAAAGTTTGAGAAAAAGAAACAAAACTGGCCCTGGGGAGATTCGAACTCATGACCCTGGAGTGAAACCTTGAGATTGCTTGCCTCTACCACTACGCCACTTGACACTTGGTGTTGGAAAAGTGAAAATCAATTGCATTTGAATGATGACGCGTCAGGGAGACGTTTGAAAACGAGTCAGCATGCGTGGACCCCATAACTTATGAACGGACGAATCAAAACACATCATTGTGCCACGCAGTCTCCTCGCCGGTCTTCGCCTGAGTCAGCGCCGGAGCTAGGGCTCCGGTCATCTTCTCCGGGAAGCCCGATCCATGAACCTGCAAAATACGTGGATTCGAAAGCTGGGATTAAGGCTACCCCCCCTAAATCGGGGTCTGCGAACCCAATGGTGGTCTCAGTTTTTCCTGAAAGTGTCTCTAAATATCAGTTCGAAACTCAACAGCTTAAAAACCCTAAACATGGCATCGTGAGTTTTGGACGTTCAACCTTGCTAGCGACTGCCCAGTTTTTATATGGAGTCTCATGAACACAAAAAAGGCATTAGAATCAATTGAAACGAGCAGATAATAAAAGTGCAAAATCAAGAAAACATTGAATATGTATGCATGTATGTGGCTCGATTTTTCTTGCTTTGATCAATGATAATGATGTATACTTACTCAATCTTACCCCCTGAACACGTTTGGATGGTTGAAAGAGGCTGGAAAACAAAATTCGATTTTTTTGCAATTCTTGAAAATTTTTGAAAAAATAAGGGTTGGTGCAAGGGCTAGGGTTTCGTGTCCTTTGTAGTGTGTAATGCTTGGTATTTATAGAGTGAATTAGGATGGCAACGAGAGTGAAAAAAGATTGAGTAATGAATGTGCAATATTTTCTCTTTAAAACAAATCAAATTTTCTTGAAAATTTGATTTTCCTTCCATGTGCAAGCAAATCACGAAATTGGCAAGCTTGGTGGGCTATCTTGGACCTCAAGTAAGATAAAAATCCAATCATCTTGAAAAAGTATCTTATTTTCATATTTTATATAATTTAATTTTGAATTAAATGTTCTAAAATTCAAAAATAAATTAATAAAATAGAAAATTGCCATGGCCAAGCATTTATGGGTCACAAATAATGTCATGAACAAGCTTGGATCAAAAGATTATAGGCCCACTTGGAAAATTTTGCATTTTGACCAAAATGTCCTTTTGTGCAATTGTCCAAAATTTCCCAACTTCTGAATAGTGTATTTTGCTCAATTTTCCACATTTTTGAGAGTTCTTGGACTTTTTGGAAAGCTCTAAGAGTCCTCTAAACAACCTCTTTGGTTTCATCTCAATTGGAGTTACCATGCTCAATATATCTTCAAAACAAAAAGTTGACGTTTTGTTGACTTTGAAAAGGACCTGTAATGTTTTGATCCATACCTTCCAAATGAAGCATTTTTTGAACATTATTGTGAGACATGAAGTTGTAGAGAATTGAATTTCCTTCAAAACAAGAGGTGGTGGAAAACATTTCTGAGAAAGTATGAAGAAGTTATGATCAGTCAAAGTTCAGTTGACTTTTCACCTAGAAACCCTAATTTAGAAAGTTTGACTTTTGAGCAAATCTTGAGTTTTCTTGATGAATCATGATCAACCCTTGATCAAATGATGAATTTAACTTCAAAATGAGGATGTTGACCAAAAATCATGAAGTTTGACTGTATGTTGACCACAGTTGACTTTTTGACCAATACAATTGATTTTCAACCATCTGAGCAATTGTCTGAGGAAACTTGACTTGTAAGGCTTGAAACTTGACATGGAGAATCTTTGAAGCATATGAGGAGGCATGATGACCATTGGAGATGTTGGAAGTCCATCTTGATCTGAGGAATACCAAACCCTAGTTTGGGTTAATTGTCTAGGAGAGAGTTTGTCTGATCAACTCTTGAGGAATCCTTGAGCATGGATGTATGGAATGTCTTGAGAAGTATGAGGGCAAATTTTGGGGTATGACACACGTGGGTGTACAAACACAAAAAACACCTGCAAGAAGGGAGTTAGACCCAAAAAATAGATAAACGGATGTATACGTGGGTATACAAACGCACAGCAAACTGCGAAAAGGGAGTTGGACCCAAGAGGCAAGCACAAGGAATGTATACGTGGGTATACAAACATGAGAAACCTGCAAAAAGGGAGTTAGACCCAAAACGCAAGCAAAGGAACGTATACGTGGATATACGAACGCACAATAATCGAGGAAACGTGTCGTGTATGCTTACAACACAAGCCCTGCATCAAACACACGTCAAACAGTGCCTAAGAATGTTAGAACACCTGCTGTTTGCACTTAGAAACAGGAAATAACAGAAAACAAAACCAGACCGCGCTAAGCCCGCTATACCGCGCTGTCGCACCCCAAAATTTACCCTCCTTACCGTAATTTTTCTTGGAACATTCGTTCATGCTTTTTCTTGTGTCCACCAAAATTAATTGAAATGTCGGTTCAAGTTGTTTCAAACGACTTAAAACGAATAATTTGTCAAGATTCGTGGTTTCGAGTTTCTTGGAATTCATGATTTATGGTTTCAATTTTTCCTTTTTTTGGATTTCTTTTAAGCTTGTTTGAAGGTTTCGATCTACGCAAGTATCTGAATTTTAGGCCATTTTTGGTACATCTAAGTCCTATATCAATTACAAGTTGCAAGGAATGTGATTGATGCAGGTCCACCCAAAACCCAATTTACAAAGTTGTAAACTTCTCAAGCCCAAAAGTAAATTCGAAGATTTCGAGCCAAATTATTGTTATACTTTAAGTTAACAAGGCGGTTATAAGTTTGGTTTCAAAGGAATTTTGAATTCAATGCAAGACAGCACCGTTGGTCTTTTGTTGTTAACATCTTAACGGCAACTCAAATGTTCAAGATAAATTCGGATTCTAAGTTCTAAGTTTGTATCAACATTGGCAAATTGAATTTTGAACACCATTCAAATACGAATTCATTCAACGATCAAATCTCATTTAAATTCATTCAAGAACTTTTACAAGTCATGGAAATTTTGTCAAGTTCCGTTTTGAACATTACGCCTAAGCCATTTCATTCAAAGTTCACTATGAGAACAATTTCATCAACGTTTCAAAGTTATTACAAGCATGGAACATTTGTGTTACGATTCAAAGATCAAAGAATGTTCAAACCGAGTTTGTTTTTATTCAAATTATCAAACTTTTGGTACAAGAGTATTTCGAAATTGGAAGTTTACAAGTTCACTAGATGTTTGAAACTTCTTACATTTTCAATTCTAATTTTAAGTTACAAGTCAAAATTCCTAAAAAGAATGATGCCTAACTACAAAGAAATCGCTTTGGTTGATCCATCTTCAAGCTCCCTATGGCCTTCCCTTGTGCAAGTCTTTTCCTTCGCCATTTCCGCTCCAAGCGTACCAATTCGCAACATGAAACAAGAAATAAAAGAACACAAGTTAGAAAGCATAAAATTGAAACAAAATGCGAAATTGTAAATTTGTTTGTCAAGGATCATCATTAGGCGTTTGGCGGGAATCAGGTTAATTGCTAAAGCCTCAGAATCTTAAAGATTAATCATCGGCGAGATGGTTTGCTTGCAAATCGCGGGCTAACCCGGTTCACAAACAAGCATAACGGGCTGCAAGAAAAAGAAGCGACAATTCTAAATTCCGGGCAGCATACATATCGTATCAGTTCATGGTTTTATTCCCAAAAGCGAAGCCCCAAAGCAAGATATATAATCACCACGATTCGATTCCCACAGTTTGAGGCAATAAACATAACAGGCAGCATATACATCCATCACAGCTTAATATATCCAACAGCAAGCATAAATCGAGGCAACCATATCTAAGGCAGCAGGGACAGTTGAGAAAGTAAGAGGGAAAAGAAGCAAAAGCACAGCCAGCAAGCATGTATCGATTCATAATGATCAAGACAGCAGTATCAAGCAGCAAAACAGCTAGCAATTTAAGCCACAAAGTCAACAAAGGTACAAGTAATCATCACAAGCCAGCATATGAGTAGCAGGGACAGTTGAGAAAGAAGAAAACAAGCCAAAAATTCAGAGCAGACAGTATGGCATAAGTCAGAAAAAACTCAGAAAACATCATGGCCAAATGCAGAGCAGAGCATGGTGTTAGACCAATAATACAAGCAACATGGACAAGCTAAGATCAAATGTCATATCTGTTTAGGATATAAAGATAAACCAGAAAATTCAAAGAACCAGTTCACATACATAACCAAAAACCAGAAAATATCAAGAAGAAGTGAGTTCATTTTTCCAGAAAAAAGTAGTGTCAGGAACTCACAAAAAAATCAAAGACCAATCTGTAGCATCTGTTCTACATTCAAGAAAATCCAAACCAGAAAACGCCATAGTTCAAAAACATAACAATAACCAAACACGAGCAAGTGCAACATCTGTTCTGTTCCAAAACCGAAATACCAAACAGAAACGTAAACAACAAAAGCAAAGCATCAATCATCATTTTCGCCACCAACAGCCTTCAGTTCAGTTTTTTTCAGAAATTCGTATTCCGAAAGCGAGAAAGAAGAAGAGTGAAGAAGAACGGTCTCACCCGGATTAAGTTCGGAGAAGCAAGCCGAACGCGTGAAGGGTAGGGTTTACAAACCCTTTCTTGTTTTCCCAAATTCCACAAACCTGTACCAATCTGTCAAACAACCAGAAAACAGAAATCGAAAATCAGAAAACAAACAATATCAGAAACCCACATGCAAACCGAGATCGAGAGAGAGAGATAAGAAATCGGTGAATCGCGGTGAGAGAGAGAGGGATGATTGCAATCGCGGTTAGAGAAAGAGGCAGAGAACTGTGAGGATGAGCGGCGGTGAGAAACCGTTTCTGTGAGGAGAGAGCGGCGCCGGTGAGTTCCGGAGAAGGAGAGAGCGGCGAGGGTCTGAGAGAGAGTGATAAGGAGAAAACGCGTGAGAGATGCGTGAGAGAGAGAGAGAAGACAGAGTTGTTTTGTTTTCCAAATTTCCCTTTTCCTTTTTCTTTTCTTTTTAAAATAAATATATATTTTGTTTATTTGTTTTTCATGTGGGTGTGTCTGGTGGTGACAAGTGTCACCACCTTTGTTAAACAAAATTTCTTTTCTTTATTTTATTTTTATTTTCTTCATTTTATTTTGATTGTTTAATTTATAAGAGAAAAATATGTTAAGTAGAAAGTTGGTAAAAAAGAAAAATATATATATGATAATATGTCACTTGGATCATTGGGGTATTTTCGAAGAAGAAGATCCGACGCACCCAAATCGCCGGCAATTTGACGAATTTTTGCGGAATAATCAAGTTCAGATGGATTTCTTTTCACACCGTCCAGAATCACGGCATTCCAGGCTATTTCTGAACTTATTCTATTTTAATTAATTATTTTGTCGTAAATAATATTTTGTTGCGATGTATTAAATAATTATTAGATCTGATAGTTTTTATTTGATGACTTATTGATTAAACTATTAGCCGATTTTTCATCAAACAGAAAAAATCACCTCTAATAATCATTTAAATTTCCGATTGTATTGTATGGTGTTTTGTCTGTTTATTTACTCATTCAGTATTTATTCACCAATGTACACTGTGCACACAACTAAAATTAAAATCAATTCGATTTCATCCTGATTGGCTCATATGCCGATTTCTTAAAGGGTCTCATGGTTGGGGATGGGCATGGCCATCCTCACGAGATTGGTTAAAGCCCTTGTTGCTTTAATCGATCATAACCCGAAAACAACATTGGTCTATATACCTGATCATGCATAAAATCCTTAGCCGAGATGAATGTCTAAAGAGGAGAGGCTGTGAGGACCCGGGATAGATCTCGGCCTTAGGAAGTAGGTCTCAGTCCGACATGGGTCACGGAGAGGAGGATGAGGTCGACCCAGTTCCGAGAAGGGGCTCGGTAGCTACTCCAGAAAGAAGGGTTGAACAGACGTTACGAAAGATAAAGAGTTCCTAGAGACTTTATGAGACGTTACTGGTGTGATTACCAGCTGTAACAGCTAGCTCCTTGCCTTAAAGCCATGGTTAATGCGCTAGGGCAGTTACGGGAGGGAAGGAATAGCTTCATGGAAGGACTGATATAAATAGGGCTCCCGCCGGCGGGATAAGCAAGACAATAATAAGCTTGGAACTTGAGTTACGACACTTGAGTCTCCAAATCCCTAAAAATATCTTTATTAAGGTTTTTCCTGCAAGAACAATACCAATCACCATGCACCAGGGTCTCATGGTTGGGGATAGGAGCACCTATCCTCACGAGGTTAATTAAGTCCATATACTTGATTAATCATAACTCGCTTCCATTTTCTCTCAGCACGCGTATTAGAATACTTTCGCAATTAAGGTTCCAAACCTCGATCCAACGTCGAGTGCATTTTCTAAATTCTTTCATAAATAAAACTCAAGTGTTTAAGCCGTTGGATGCTAGACTAATTGTTTAAACACTTGCAAAAATGAGCCTCGAATCTTTAAGTCGTTGGATGCTAGACTAACTACTTAAGGATTCTTAATAAACGTGAACCTTGTTTCACTTCACTCTTTCATAAAAGAAAAAACCTTTTGGGATGATAGACGACTCGTTGAACATTGAGTTCATCTTGTTTCTACTATTTGAATCGTAGGATGCTAGTCTTATGGTTCGGTACTTTTCATCCACTTAAAAATCAATTCAACTCACTCAAATCTTTTTCTCGCTCATATGCGATCATCAAACTCTTTTCCGATAAAGAGTGTGCAATAGCCATTTCAAACACGAACGTGGACTTAAAGATTTTCAAACAAACTAAACAAGTCCAAGTTCAAGCATTTGAAATGTTTAATGCACGATTTTTCAGATAAAATCAATAGAACCATTTAAAGCCTTTTTAAGAGGAACTACAGAGTTTTGACTTTCCCATTGCACGAGGGAATATGTAGGCATACGGTTCTAAACCGTGCCAAACTCAAAATAATAATAAACCAATTCTTTTTCTTTTTGGTATTCATAACTTAGTAAACACACACACAAACGCGTAGATTTAAATGGGTCCCATCGAGTACGATGGATGTAAGGAGTGCTAATACCTTCCCCTTACATAACCGATTCCCGATCCCACTTTTTGGTCACGTAGACCGCCTTATCCGCTTGCTTGGGGTTTTATCTATATTTTCCCGTTCTTTTTAGAACAAATAAAATTAGGTGGCGATTTCACTGTTTTCGAGAATTTAAAAGATTTTTGAAAATCGAGTTGCCTCAGTTGGCGACTTCACTGGGGAAATTTTTTTAAGCGAGTTAATCCTAATTTAATTCTTCGCTTGTATGTTTACTATTCATTGCCTATTATTTCTTTATATCCTGTGATGTATTTTGATGTTGGGGCATTGTTTGGTTATGGTTCATAGATAAGCCCAGTACCCAGGCTTCTAGGAAACATAAGTTTAGAGTGGTTGAGTAGCTTAGGTCCATTGGACATCCGTGTTCTTTGGATCGACGTGAAGACCACAACTTAGAGTTGGTCGCTTTAAGGGATTGTTGCACCGTATGCTAGTGCGGGGTAGCAATTTCTAGACAAATGGCCTACAACTCTAAGTATTAGGATGTCCAAAATCGAAACCGATCGCTCAAAGGATTTTTGAGTATCCTTTAAGAGCCGCTTGAGTATACTTTTGAAAATACTATCGCCATGACGATTATATTTTTAAAAGGATCCGAGTCTCCGAGAAACATTTAGCAAAAACACTAGAACCAACCTTGTTTGGGAATTGTTGAGTGGGGCCAAAACTCCGCCGACCAACCCGTGACTTATCCGTGATCTACATCGTTATTGGATTCCACTTAACTCATTTGCATCGCATTGTTGCATTAATCATTCATGCTTCATCACATTTGTTAACATTTTCAGGGTATCTTTAAAGGACTCATTCTTGAAAGTAATCAGACGGTGCAATGGATTCTAATAGAAAAAACAATCCTCACATCAACTTCAAAATTCCAAACACTCAGATGCTGTTGAGACTCAGGGGAAAGGTGAAGCATGCACAATTGAACAACTTTCATACCAGATATGGGTGGATCTTGGAGCTTTTGGATATTGACACTGATCACAATGCTTTGAAAGCATTGGGAAAATTCTTTGATCCTTCCTTGAGGTGTTTTACATTCCAAGATTTCCAGATGGTTCCAACAATTGAAGAATTGGAAAGATTGTTGAATTGGCCTCTAAAAGACAGTATTCCTTTTACCAAGTTGGGGGAGAATGTAGACGCCAGTGATGTAGCAGCTGCTTTGGGTCTTCCGATCCGAGAGATAGGGCCAATGTTAGTGGAAAGAGGGATTCCCAGGAGTTTCTTAGAAAAAAGAGCTGAAGAATTGTCAGTGGGGGAAGAAAATTGGAAATCGTTCAGTGCCATTCTAGCCTTGTTGGTCTTTGGAGTAGTTTTGTTTCCAAGTCATGACGATGAGTATGTGAGTCAACCTGCGATCAATGTGTTTCTTTCAGAGAATCCTGTACCAGCTTTGCTAGTAGATATGCTTATCAACATTCATACTCGATACATCAAAAGAAAAGGAGTAGTGATGTGTTGTTCTACCTTGCTCTATTCATGGTTGAAGTCCCATATTCCTCAACGAGGGCCTTGGGTTAAGATCTTGGAGAATTTGATTTGGTCTCAAAAGTTGGCTTCTCTTACTGCTAGCGGAGTTCTTTGGTATTCTCCAAATTGGTATACATGGGAGGTTATCACTCATTGTGGGGCATTTCCTAATGTTCCGCTAATTGGATCCTGAGGGTGCATTAACTATAACCCCAGATTGGTTCTCAGGCAATTGGGATGTCCTATGGAAACCGCACCAAAGGAGGAATTTTTGAGGGAGTTTATCTTATTGGATTTTGGAATAGATGATACGGGTTTGTTGAAGCAGATACAGAAGGCTTGGACTCAAGTTCACAAGAAAGGTGCAGAGCTCAGAAAGAGAGGAAATGGTGATGGAGAACCTTATGAATCCTGGATACTTAGGAGGGTTATGGAAGTAAAATTGCCGTTTACTGTGGAGGTTCCATTTGATGTGCCGGAACCTGAAGTCACTCATGTCCCTATTGAGGAGTTCAATAAACTTAAGCTTACTATCACGGAAATGCAAGTTGAAGAGGGTCTACAACAGGCTGCCCTTACTCGTGTTACTCGGGAAAGAGATGAGGCGATGCAAAGCCTCAAAGAAAGGGATGATGAGTTTCTAAGAAGTCAAGAGCAAGTAGAAACGGAAAGGAAAGCAAAGTTCCGTGTAAAAGACAATTTGGATGCGGCAAATTTTGAGCTAAGGGAGTTCAATCGAAAGTTAGCCAAGGCTGAAAAACAAAGAGGAAAAGCTTACGCGGATGAAGAGAGGCCTATCCAAGCAAAGCTAGATCTGAAAACAACTCTTAACACTCAAATTCAAGAGTTGAAGGCTGCACTGAGAAATGTTGAATCTAGTTTGGCACATGAAACTCGCCTCAAGGAAAAGGCTCGTCTAGCGCGTGACTTAGACTCTGAGGAGCTATCCCGAAAGATTCAAGAGTTGGACACCGCAAGGGATCTGGTTGCCCGATGGGAGGCATCGTATGGAGAGTTGGAAGCCCAGTGTGAGGGATGGAAAGAGGAAGCCCGACATCAGAATGAGCTTTGGGTAGACAGAGGAGAAACTATTTTTATCTTGGAAGAGCAGAATCAGAATTTATATGACAACTATTCCGGTTTGGTGGAGTTTTGTAGGCAGTTAATGGTGGAGGTCCCGTGGAGGCTTCAGTCAGCTGTTGAGGACCTAGAAGAAAACCGAGTGCCCTCGGCGGTGGAATACTTCATTTGTCTTTGCAGAGATATGGTGGAGTGATTCCAACGAGAGATAAGAAACTTCAAGCCCCGGAGAGGACAACACTTCTGATCTTCTTTTGCTTTTATGTTTTCTTCAGCTCCAGTGTACCTGTTGAACTAAAGCGGACCTACGAGTCCTGCTCTTTATTTTGCCTACAAAAACTAATGTTTGTATTTCAATCGTTATGTTAAATGAAGGAGCTGATTATCCATTTGCGCGTGCTAATTATTTGCAAGTGAATGAGTCCGATAAAGATTCTTAAGAACGGGAACCAATCATAAATCATTTTTTTTGCATTAATCATACATAATCATGCATATTATTAGAAGCAAACGCCAAGCTCATTGCATTTTTCTCTCACCAGATTCAAGCTGACTACTAGAAGTCCGTACGAAACCAGAACCAACGTAAAAAGAGCAATGGATCAATATGCGACAAAGCAAACGGCCATGCAAGATGATATTGACACGCTAAAGACCAAGATGGATCAGTTGATGGAAATGCTTACGACTCAGCATGTAAGAGAGGAGGAGAGGGCCACCACTGCCGCCGCCGCCACTGCCGCCGCTGTAGCTACAGCTAACAACGCATCTAACAACGCAACCACTATCGTTCCTCCCGTTGTCACCGGAGATGTGAGGGCTCCCCGAGGCAATGCTCCAGGACTACAAGCACTTAATCCTCCGTTTTATGGGATGCAGGCTGATTTTTTCGATGGAGCGGATAACCAAGGAAACGCTACTGCCGCCAATGCCACTAACCAGACTATGAGGAATGACGAACAAAGGCAAGATGGGGATGAGCAAGGGCATCTGTGGTCCACAACTCCTCAAGGCGAGGAGGATCAGCAAGATGACTACATGAGGCAGTTCTACCAGAATGTGGAGCCCGCGGGTAATCCAAATCCTTTCCAGGACGTGGCCGCTCAGAAGATGTGTAAGGAGCTTGCCGAACAAATGAAGGAATTGAAAGGGAAGAATGTTGTTGGTATGAGCGCTGCAGACATGTGTCTTGTACCCGATGTTGTCATTCCGCCAAAGTTTAAAGTGCCCGATTTTGAGAAGTATAAGGGGGTGAGCTGTCCAGATACCCATCTAAGAATGTATTGTCGCAAAATGGCAGCACATGTCAAAAAAAGAAGTCGATGATCCATCGCTTTCAAGAAGCCTCGGGGCTTCTTTAGACTGGTACATGCAACTCGAAAAGACAAACATCCGCTCTTGGGATGATCTGTCTAGTGCTTTCTTCTAGCAATACCATTTCAATACTACTTTGGCCCCCAACCGTACATCGTAATATGTCACGTAAAGAAAGGGAATCGTTTAAGGAATACGCTCAGAGGTGGAGAGAAGTGGCTTCGAGGGTGCAACCGGCTTTAGCCGAAAGGGAGTTGAATGATTTGTTTATGGGAACATTGCCCGTACAGTATTATGAAAGGTTGATTGGAAGCACTTTCTCTGACTTCTCTAATCTAGTAATGATGGGTGAGAGAATTGAAGAAGGATCGAAGACCGGAAAGATCTCCGGAGGGAATGTAGGACCGTCTGCAGTAAAGAAGATGTTCAATGGTTTCAAGAGGAAAGAGGCCGAAACCAATGCTGTATATGGAGCCAGAGGAAGAGGAAGGGGAAGATCACTGACTAGGTCTTCTCCTGTCCAAGTCCCATATATGTCATATCCCTATGTGGCTGCCATGCAATTTCCGAGTATGCCGTATCAACAACCTATGCAAATGCCAATGCAGTATTCAACTCAGGTTCCTCCGAACCAAGTTCAACAACAACAATAATAACAAATCAAGAGTCAGAACAAGGGTTTAGTCCAACAAAGGAGTCCACACTATCACAAATATACCAAGGAAGAAATTCAGCCTATTCCTATGACATACTCAAGTCTACTGCCGTATTTAATCCAAGATGGAAGGGTGGTGCCAAGAGAATTGAAGCCTGTTCCAGGGCCTCCCAAGCCATGGTTTAACGAGAATGCCAGATGTGCTTTCCATGCTAACTCTCCAGGGCATACTACAGAGGATTGTTTCGCTTTCAAATGCAAAGTCCAGGAATTAATTGACCGGAAGTTGTTAACTTTCGCTGATGTTCCCAACATAGCTAACAATCCATTGCCGAGGCATGGGACATCATCAGTGAATGCTTTAATTGAAGAAGGAGGTCTAGTTATGGAAGTAGGGCAATTGAAAATGTCCTTAAAGAAGGTGTTTGAAGAATTGAAGAACGCTGGTTTGTTGGAAGAGGGGCATGATGGCTGTTTGGTTTGCCAAGACAATCTCGAACATTGTGTAAAGTTCAAAAATTACCTGCAAGGATTGATGTATCAGCATTTGGTCCAGTTTAGCCGAGCTCCCGCTGAAATGGAAGTGGATGTAGTGGTCCCACTCATCAATAATAGGAGGCTTCATGTGTCTCCTATCCAAGAAGAAGAGCCGGTTACGGCAGTGGAACCAATGACGGTTTATCCGCCTATCTGAATCCCCTATTAAAATACAAGAGTTGTGCCTTGGAGTTATGAACCTGAAGTCGTCGTAGGTGGCAAGCCAATGGTGTTGGAAGAAACTACTGTTGAAAACATCACCGGTCCAAGTGGTATGACCCGTAGCGGTCGAGTTTATCATCAAGATCCAATGAAGAATAGAGGTGCAGAAAAAGTGTCAGATATTCCTCCAAAGAAAGTCGGAGCTACCGATTTGAGTGCAGAAGAACTGAAGGATATCTTTAAGCCAAGTGATGAGACCTTAAAAATAATCAAAAGGAGTGACTACAAGGTAGTCGATCAACTTAGTCAGACTCCAGCGAAAATTTCAATCTTATCTCTGTTAAGAAGTTCTGAAGCCCACAAGGTGGCCCTGTTGAAATTTCTTGATAACTCGTACGTAGCTGAAGATATCACCATCAATCAGTTAGATGCTGCAATTTCGAGCTTAAACGATGGTAGCTGCTTGTCATTCACTGATGCTGATCTCCCTCAGAATGAAGGTAGTCATAACATGGCTCTCCATATTTCTGTTACATGTGGTGGGACAACTCTTGCCAGAGTTCTAGTTGATATAGGCTCAACCCTGAACGTAATTCCAAAGACGACATTGGCTCAGCTACAGGTAGAGGGGGCAATTATGAAACCCAACTCTCTAATTGTGAAGGCTTTCGACGGATCGCGTAGGATGGCGGTGGGGGAGATCGATCTTCCAGTACTAATTGGACCCCAACTCTTCAATATTACCTTTCAAGTAATGGACATCTTCCCAGCTTATAGCTGTTTGTTGGGAAGACCCTGGATACACAGTGCAAAGGCGGTCACCTCAACTTTACATCAGAAACTGAAGTTCTTGTTAAACAACCAGGTTGTGGAAGTTAGTGGTGAAGAGGACTATCTAGTTAGTCATTTGTCTGAATTCAAATATGTAGATGTCGGAGATGAGGTGCACGAGACCCTCTTTCAGGCTCTAGAGATTGTCGGAAATGTGCAAAAGGAAGTGAAGACTAATGAAAGGCCCAGAGGTAATATAACTCGTTGGCAAGATGTCAAGGCTCTTATTGAGGCCGGAAACCCTGAAGGTTGGGGAACAGTGATAAATGTAGAAGAAAAGAAGGACAAGTGCGGGCTTGGCTATCAATCATCCTCCGGGATCATTGGAAGTTCAGAAATAGGAAAAGGGAAGATCCCTCGTATAGAGGATACTTTTGTTGCAAAGGGTTTCCGCTCCGAGAAGGCTATCAATGCCCTTGAAGATGATGAGCGCACAGTGGAGATTGCTTAGATGGTGTTTCGTACTCCTCCTGGTGTGGCCCTCAAGAATTGGATTGCCAAGGACGTTACCCCTTTCATTTCATTTTCAAAGTAATTTTTTGCTTTAAAAAGACTAAAAATCCTGTGCTCGGCCTAAAGCACAAAGGATTATTTTGTAGGGCTTTGTATATGAATGATTTTTTGTCTTCAATGAAGAGCTCATTTTGTTATTCACTTTGAGATCCTTTTTATTGTTTTTACTTTTTGCTTTCTAATGCATCTTAATAAAAACAACAACACTTTCACTTGCATATCTAAAAAGGTAAAATCAATCATTTACGCAGATTACCTGAAACTGAGCTTATTGAGCACAGCCATGCTATAACTCCTCTTGACTTCGATTTCCCGATCAACCAAGCCGAAGAGGATGGTGAAGAAGACTATGAACTCCCTGAAGAGTTAGCACGTCTGGTTGAGCACGAAGACAAGATGATCCAACCTCATCAGGAACCAGTGGATGTGATCAACTGGCATCAAGAGGATCAAAAGAAGTCAGTGGAACCGCCTGAGGCAAGAGATAAAGGATGAGTTGGTCACCCTATTGAGAGTTTGTAGATGTGTTTGCTCGGTCATATCGTGACATGCCCGACTTGACAGATATCGCAGTACAAGTTGCCACTAAAGCCCGAATGCTCGCCCATAAAGCAGAGACCGAGGAGGACGCATCCTGAGATGGCTAAGAAGATCAGAGATGAAGTCAAGAAGCAGTTTGACGCCGGTTTCCTTGCTGTGTCGGTGTATCCAGATTGGATTGCCAACATTGTACCTGTCCCCAAGAAGGATGGAAAGGTTCGAATGTGTATAGACTACAGAGACTTGAATCGAGCCAGCCCAAAGGACGATTTTCCTTTGCCTCACATTGATGTTTTGGTCGATAGTACAACACAGTCTTCAGTTTTCTCTTTCATGGATGGTTTCTCCGGATACAATCAGATCAAGATGGACCCGACAGATATGATGAAAACAACGTTCACCACCCCGTGGGGCACCTTCTGTTACAAAGTCATGCCTTTTGGACTGAAGAATGCGGGGGCAACTTATCAAAGAGCTATGGTAGCTCTTTTCCATGATATGATGCATAAAGAAATTGAAGTATATGTGGATGATATGATCGCCAAGTCTCAGACTGAAGAGGAGTACATTGTCCATCTCAGAAAACTGTTTGAAAGATTGAGGAAGTACAAACTTCGACTAAATCCTAACAAGTGTACTTTTGGAGTCCGGTCCGGGAAGTTACTTGGATTCATAGTAAGTCAACGAGGTATCGAGGTAGACCCCGACAAAGTAAAAGCCATTCAAGAAATGCCAGCACCAAGAACGGAGAAAGAAATTCGTGGTTTCTTGGGACGCTTAAATTACATTTCCCGATTCATTTCGCATTTGACGGCTACTTGTGAACCTTTGTTCAAGTTGTTGAAGAAATATCAAGCCATCATATGGAATAATAATTGTCAGCGAGCATTTGATAAGATCAAGGAGTACCTGCAAGAGCCACCTATCTTGATACCGCCTGTGCCCGGAAGGCCTCTCATAATGTACCTCACCGTACTCGAAGGATCTATGGGTTGTGTTTTGGGGCAACACGATGAAACGGGAAGAAAAGAGCATGCAATTTATTATCTGAGTAAGAAGTTCACCAAATGCGAAAGTCGATACTCTCTGCTAGAGAAAACGTGTTGCGCTTTAGCATGGGCTGCCCGTCGTTTGAGACAATACATGGTGTGTCACACTACAATGCTGATATCCAAAATGGACCCTATCAAATATATCTTCGAAAAGCCAGCTTTGATTGGAAGGATTGCACGTTGGCAAATGTTACTATCTGAATACGATATTCAATATGTAACTCAGAAAGCTATCAAAGGAAGTGTGGCATCGGAATATCTCGCCCACCAGCCTATGGAGGACTATCAACCGATGAGGTTTGACTTCCCAGATGAAGATGTCATGTTTATCAGAGAATGCAACATTCCTGGACCAGAGGAAGGACCCGAGCCAGGATCCCGGTGGACGCTTGTGTTTGATGGAGCATCCAATGCAGTAGGGCACGGAATAGGGGCAATTATAACTTCTCCAACAGGTTTTCATATTCCCTTCACTGCCAGGATCTGTTTCGATTGTACCAACAACATGGCGGAATACGAAGCTTGTATCTTCGGGATTGAAGCAGCTATTGATTTAAGGATCAAAATCCTTGAAGTTTATGGAGATTCAGCACTCGTCGTTTGTCAGGTCAAAGGAGAGTGGGAAACTCATAATGAAAAGTTGATTCCGTACAGAGATCATGTTTTAAAGCTGATACCGTATTTTGACGAGATTACTTTCCACCACATTCCTAGAGAGGAAAATCAGTTAGCTGACGCTTTAGCCACTTTATCTTCGATGTTCAAGGTCAAATGGGCTAATGAAGCACCTTCCATCACTATTGAGCGTCTAGAAGAACCTGGCTATTGTATGACGATTGATGAAGAAATTGACGGTAAACCCTGGTTTTATGACATCAAGCGATACATAGAAAAGGGCGAGTACCCAGAAGGGGCATCTATTACTGATAAGAAGACTTTGAGGAAGTTGTCTGCCAACTTTTTTTTGAGTAGTGGGGTGTTGTACAAGCGAAATTTTGATTTGGTCTTGCTCAGATGCGTGACGTATTACAAGCGTATCAACTCATTAATGAAATTCATGAAGGTTCTTTTGGTGTTCACGCAAATGGGCATGCAATGGCAAAGAAGATCCTCAGGGCTGGTTATTACTGGATGACCATAGAAACAGACTGTGTTGTTTATGCAATGAGATGTCACAAGTTTCAGATTCACGCTGATAAGATGCATGTCTCACCCTCACCTCTAAATGTTTTGACTTCTCCATGGCCATTCTCTATGTGGGGAATTGATATGATCGGAATAATTGAACCGAAAGCTTCTAACGGACATCGCTTCATACTAGTCGCCATAGACTACTTCACCAAGTGGGTTGAGGCTGCCTCATATGCGAAGGTGACACAACAAGTGGTTACCCGATTTATCAAGAATAATATAATTTGTCGCTACGGTACTCCTAGCAAGATTATCACCGATAATGGGACAAATCTGAACAACAAGATGATGAAGGAGTTGTGTGACACGTTCAAGATTGATCATCACAACTCATCTCCCTACAGACCGAAGATGAATGGTGCAGTTGAAGCCGCCAATAAGAATATCAAGAAAATCTTGCAAAAAATGGTGAAGACGTATAAGGATTGGCACGAGATGTTGCCTTTCGCCTTACACGGGTACAGAACATCTATTCGCACTTCGACAGGAGCAACACCTTATTCTCTTGTTTATGGCATGGAAGCAGTACTTCCTATAGAGGTTGAGATTCCTTCTCTCAGAGTTCTGATGGAGACAGAGTTGGAAGAAGCGAAATGGGTTTAGAATAGGTATGACCAGCTCAATCTGATTGAAGAAAAGAGGTTGACGGCCATCTGTCATGGTCAGCTATACCAGAAAAGAATCAAGAGGGCTTTCGACAAGAAAGTACGACCCCGCATGTTCAAAGTGGGCGAGTTGGTACTGAAAAGGATAATCTCTCAACATAGAGACCCTCGTGGGAAGTGGGCACCAAATTATGAGGGACCATACGTGGTAAAGAAAGTTTTCTCGGGAGGAGCTCTTGTTCTCACCGACATGGATGGAGAAGACTTGGCACACGCTATCAACTCAGACGCGGTCAAGAATTATTATGTCTAAAAAATATATATAGGAAAAAAAATTAAGCCCGGTAAGCTGAAAACCCGAAAGGGCGGCTTAAGCAAAAAAGGGTAAAGATCCTGGTGAACCAAGGTCTTCTGAAGATGGTTCACGCAAAAGTTAGGAAATGTATAAAGACATAATACTACAGTGGATGTCTCCGGGCCACTACAAAAGCTCAGATGGAAAGGATTAGTTCAATCACTATCTTCAGAAGCGAAGTGATGAAGAATAGCAGTCAGGAAGGGGGATAGCATGTTTAGGTTCAATAGCGTTCAATTTCAATTTCGTTGTTGTTTTAAGAAACGTGTATAGATTCACTTTTCCTGTGTGTTCCTCCTAAAGGAATGTGCATCTTTATGTACATCATCCCTACTTATGAGTTATTTTTCTCATATTTTAATAAAAATTGTTCAGTTGAACTTCATTTCTTGTCCTACTTTTTTATCTTTTCTGCGTGATTAACTTAATGTCGCTGCTGTTTTAGATAAATTTAAAATCATTCATATGATAGAATCATGAAATTTTGAAGCTTAAAATTGTTTTGATTCGCGAAATGTCAGGGGTGACTGACTTTCCAAGCATTACGCCTTTCCTCTGATTTGGAAGTATCTCTGTATCCAGACGTTGTCTCCCCTGTGAGAAGCTCATTGCAATGACATTGGTGACTTGAATTATTGGCCATTGCTCTTCATCGATCCCCAGTGGCGTCAGGCATTCAGTTTGATAACCAATACATCAACCAGTATATTCATGCATATACTACATAGCATATTCATGCATAGACCTCCGCCAGACTTGGGGTCTGTTCGGAATAAAGTCGAATGCGGGTGTCAAAGACCGTGCCTCAAACAACAATTCAATTTCTCTCCCAAAGGCTGTGAACGCTGCGGCGCATAATCGACAGTAGTGTCAACTCTCCAATGAAGTCTCTTCCCCAGAGAATCGATTGATCATCCCCAGTGAACTCTTATGACAACAAGATCATTCAGTTGGATTCCCCAGCGATATCTTCCTTCTCTCAACAGTCAGGAAATCATACACTATTTGCTTTAGAAAAAAATCATATCATGCATGTCATACTCATGCATTAGCTCCGGCTATCTGTTTTGCAGGTGTTTCAACTGAAATATGAATGTCCTCGTAAGGATCAAATTGAAGGATAAGTTCTCAGACGACAAATAGTCCTATTTTTCTACAAGCACAAGTTATATACTTGTATGGATCTCAACAACTGAGGTTTTCTCCAATCGAGACTTCTTCCCCAGCGAAACAGTTGTCTCTTTCAGATGGACTCTAACGTCAACAAAATTATTCAACCGGGAATCCCCAGTGATTTTTCCACACGGTTTTCTTACGAAGTTTCCCCAACGAAGCTTCTTTATCTCCCCAAGTGAATCTCCTTCAGAAAGGATTACTACAATATCATTCTTGGTTTTCGAGATTTCTTTCAGACAAGAATCTTCTCAACAATTTCTACCGGCAAATAATTCCAGATTTCGCTCTCTCGAGCTGTTTTTAAAATTACATCAAACTTCTGGTGTGTTTATTTCCCCAGTAAGTTATCAACTACTCAACAGTAAATGTCCACCAGGCAGGATGTTTATTCAATCTCAGGATATTTCTCCAACTCAGAAGTTGATCCACATATCCACTTGCTACAACGCATTGTCCATACAATGTCAGCAAATCGAAGCTCATTACCCTAGAAGTTTTTCAACAGTGCTGAATCGATTCTTCTATCAACGGTAAAGCTATCTCGCATACAAATTGAAGATCTTGTCAACTCGTGGTTGTTCAACATGTCCGTACATGTTCAGTAAGATCTCCCATCAGCAGAAACGTCGGAAACAAGATTTACCGACTTCATAAACATCTATATCGCACCAGTGTGCTGGATTTGTTTTGTTTATCCCCAGAGTATTGTACTCTCGGGTGCGCTGCTGATTTTGTTCTGCGGGTAACTCAGAGGTTACACGGTCGAAGACATTCAGCATGCCATGGCTCCTTGCACCTTCGTGCACCAACAATTCCGATATTGTTCTATCCATATATCTTTGTTAAGGTCTCCAGGTATTCCTTAATTATCAGAGAACTCTTTGTTAAGTTCTCAATCTTGTCAATCAGGGAACTCTTTGTTAAGTTCTCAATAATGTCAATTTTTCAATTTTTGTTTAAGGTCTCCAGGTATTCCTTAGTTATCAGGGAACTCTTTGTTAAGTTCTCAATAATGTCAATTTTTCAATTTTTGTTTAAGGTCTCCGGGTATTCCTTAATCATCAGGGAACTCTTTGTTAAGTTCCCAATCATGTCAAAATTCTTAATATTGTTTCTCTTTTCGCTTGAGAAGTTCGTTTCGCTTCTCATAGCATTGTCATTAAAATTGTTGTCAAAGTCATTTCGGTTACACGGTTATCCCCAGTTTTGTTAAAATCTCCTAATTGGGCATTGTTGTGTTAAAGCATTCCGTTGATGCTTAGCAAGTTTTCTCTTCAAGTGTTGTTCCTTGACTCCGTAGTCAAGATATGTTGTCTGTTTTCGTTTATGACATCGGTTTCTCACGTAGGGCAAATTTTCGGGGTTCTCTAGTATTCAATCCTCTAGTATTCGTTCATGCTTTTTCTTGTGTCCACCAAAATTAATTGAAATGTCTGTTCAAGTTGTTTCAAACGACTTAAAACGAATAATTTGTCAAGATTCGTGGTTTCGAGTTTCTTGGAATTCATGATTTATGGTTTCAATTTTTCCTTTTTTTGGATTTCTTTTAAGCTTGTTTGAAGGTTTTGATCTACGCAAATATCTGAATTTTAGGCCATTTTTGGTACATCTAAGTCTTATATCAATTACAAGTTGCAAGGAATGTGATTGATCCAGGTCCACCCAAAACCCAATTTACAAAGTTGTAAACTTCTCAAGCCCAAAAGGAAATTCGAAGATTTCGAGCCAAATTGTTGTTATACTTTAAGTTAACAAGGCGGTTATAAGTTTGGTTTCAAAGGAATTTTGAATTCAATGCAAGACAGCACCGTTGGTCTTTTGTTGTTAACATCTTAACGGCAACTCAAATGTTCAAGATAAATTCGGATTCTAAGTTCTAAGTTTGTATCAACATTGGCAAATTGAATTTTGAACACCATTCAAATACGAATTCATTCAATGATCAAATCTCATTTAAATTCATTCAAGAACTTTTACAAGTCATGGAAATTTTGTCAAGTTCCGTTTTGAACATTACGCCTAAGCCATTTCATTCAAAGTTCACTATGAGAACAATTTCATCAACGTTTCAAAGTTGTTACAAGCATGGAACATTTGTGTTACGATTCAAAGATCAAAGAATGTTCAAACCGAGTTTGTTTTTATTCAAATTATCAAACTTTTGGTACAAGAGTATTTCGAAATTGGAAGTTTACAAGTTCACTAGATGTTTGAAACTTCTTACATTTTCAATTCTAATTTTAAGTTACAAGTCAAAATTCCTAAAAAGAATGATGCCTAACTACAAAGAAATCGCTTTGGTTGATCCATCTTCAAGCTCCCTATGGCCTTCCCTTGTGCAAGTCTTTTCCTTCGCCATTTCCGCTCCAAGCGTACCAATTCGCAACATGAAACAAGAAATAAAAGAACACAAGTTAGAAAGCATAAAATTGAAACAAAATGTGAAATTGTAAATTTGTTTGTCAAGGATCATCATTAGGCGTTTGGCGGGAATCAGGTTAATTGCTAAAGCCTCTGAATCTTAAAGATTAATCATCGGCGAGATGGTTTGCTTGCAAATCGGCTAACCCGTTCACAAACAAGCATAACGGGCTGCAAGAAAAAGAAGCGACAATTCTAAATTCCGGGCAGCATACATATCGATCGCACGGTTTTATTCCCAGCGATTTCGGGCAAAGATATATAATCAGCTCACGATTCGATTCCCACAGTTTGAGGCAATAAACATAACAGGCAGCATATACATCCATCACAGCTTAATATATCCAACAAAGAAGTATAAATCGAAAACAATCATAAGGCAAGCAGGACAATTGAGAAAGTAAGAGGAAAAGAAGCAAAGCAAGTACCAAAGAAGCATGTATCGATTCATAATGATCAAGACAGCAGTATCAAGCAGCAAAACAGCTAGCAATTTAAGCCACAAAGTCAACAAAGGTACAAGTAATCATCACAAGCCAGCATATGAGTAGCAGGGACAGTTGAGAAAGAAGAAAACAAGTCAAAAATTCAGAGCAGACAGTATGGCATAAGTCAGAAAAAACTCAGAAAACATCATGGCCAAATGCATAGCAGAGCATGGTGTTAGACCAATAATACAAGCAACATGGACAAGCTAAGATCAAATGTCATATCTGTTCAGGATATAAAGATAAACCAGAAAATTCAAAGAACCATTTCACATACATAACCAAAAACCAGAAAATATCAAGAAGAAGTGAGTTCATTTTTCCAGAAAAAAGTAGTGTCAGGAACTCACAAAAAAATCAAAGACCAATCTGTAGCATCTGTTCTACATTCAAGAAAATCCAAACCAGAAAACGCCATAGTTCAAAAACATAACAATAACCAAACACGAGCAAGTGCAACATCTGTTCTGTTCCAAAACCGAAATACCAAACAGAAACGTAAACAACAAAAGCAAAGCATCAATCATCATTTTCGCCACCAACAGCCTTCAGTTCAGTTTTTTTCAGAAATTCGTATTCCGAAAGCGAGAAAGAAGAAGAGTGAAGAAGAACGGTCTCACCCGGATTAAGTTCGGAGAAGCAAGCCGAACGCGTGAAGGTGAAGGGTAGGGTTTACAAACCCTTTCTTGTTTTCCCAAATTCCACAAACCTGTACCAATCTGTCAAACAACCAGAAAACAGAAATCGAAAATCAGAAAACAAACAATATCAGAAACCCACATGCAAACCGAGATCGAGAGAGAGAGATGAGAAATCGGTGAATCGCGGTGAGAGAGAGAGGGATGATTGCAATCGCGGTGAGAGAAAGAGGCAGAGAACTGTGAGGATGAGCGGCAGTGAGAAACCGTTTCTGTGAGGAGAGAGCGGCGCCGGTGAGTTCCGGAGAAGGAGAGAGCGGCGAGGGTCTGAGAGAGAGTGAGAAGGAGAAAACGCGTGAGAGATGCGTGAGAGAGAGAGAGGACAGAGTTGTTTTGTTTTCCAAATTTCCCTTTTCCTTTTTCTTTTCTTTTTAAAATAAATAAATATTTTGTTTATTTGTTTTTCATGTGGGTGTGTCTGGTGGTGACAAGTGTCATCACCTTTGTTAAACCAAATTTTCTTTTCTTTATTTTATTTTTATTTTCTTCATTTTAATTTATAAGAGAAAAATATGTTAAGTAGAAAGTTGGTAAAAAAGAAAAATATATATATGATAATATGTCACTTGGATCATTGGGGTATTTTCGAAGAAGAAGATCCGACGCACCCAAATCGCCGGCAATTTGACGAATTTTTGTGAAATAATCAAGTTCAGATGGATTTCTTTTCACACCGTCCAGAATCACGGCATTCCAGGCTATTTCTGAACTTATTCTATTTTAATTAATTATTTTGTCGTAAATAATATTTTGTTGCGATGTATTAAATAATTATTAGATCTGATAGTTTTTATTTGATGACTTATTGATTAAACTATTAGCCGATTTTTCATCAAACAGAAAAAATCACCTCTAATAATCATTTAAATTTCCGATTGTATTGTATGGTGTTTTGTCTGTTTATTTACTCATTCAGTATTTATTCACCAATGTACACTGTGCACACAACTAAAATTAAAATCAATTCGATTTCATCCTGATTGGCTCATATGCCGATTTCTTAAAGGGTCTCATGGTTGGGGATGGGCATGGCCATCCTCACGAGATTGGTTAAAGCCCTTGTTGCTTTAATCGATCATAACCCGAAAACAACATTGGTCTATATACCTGATCATGCATAAAATCCTTAGCCGAGATGAATGTCTAAAGAGGAGAGGCTGTGAGGACCCGGGATAGATCTCGGCCTTAGGAAGTAGGTCTCAGTCCGACATGGGTCACGGAGAGGAGGATGAGGTCGACCCAGTTCCGAGAAGGGGCTCGGTAGCTACTCCAGAAAGAAGGGTTGAACAGACGTTACGAAAGATAAAGAGTTCCTAGAGACTTTATGAGACGTTACTGGTGTGATTACCAGCTGTAACAGCTAGCTCCTTGCCTTAAAGCCATGGTTAATGCGCTAGGGCAGTTATGGGAGGGAAGGAATAGCTTCATGGAAGGACTGATATAATAGGGCTCTCGCCGCGGATAAGCAAGACAATAATAAGCTTGGAACTTGAGTTACGACACTGAGTCTCCAAACCCTAAAAATATCTTTATTAAGGTTTTTCCAAGAACATTGGCGCCACCGTGGCCCCTTGAAATCAATCCCAGCCGCACAAACATATCGACAAGCATGCATTTACAATGTCTCAAGCCTCACCATCACCAACGGATCCTCCGGATTCAACCCAACGGCTATGATTGATGACCCACGCCAAGATAACGAAACTTACAAGACAACGCTCAAGCTCTTCACCAAGAGTTGACGACGCCAAGAGACGAAGTAGAGCCTCCGAGCTACGCCCTTGTGTGCAACTGGGAGGATGCCGTGCGAGCAATCTCAAACCCCGTACGGCATCGTATGATGGCAAGATGCATCCTCAGAGCACATTATTGCGGTCAACAACACAATGGCACTCATCGGAGAAACCGATTCCCTCAAATGCAAGCTGATGGCCGGCACCTTTAGAGAATCACCTACCGTATATGGGCTGCCCTTGTCCGTAGTAAGCTATCAAGATTTCAACCGAAAGATCATTCGCCAGCCCTAATCGACACCGCAGGTGGCCAACACCTCCTTTAACGTAGCAACGCCTTCCGAGTCGCCTCCGAGATTTCATGGCTAGATTCAATGAGGAGACCATCAAGGTCTCGCATCCCAATCAGAGATATTTGTAGCCGTTGCTCCAAGACGCCCGAAGCCGGCCGGCCAACGAGTCCTTAGCCCAAAAGCCCGCCAAGAGCATGGACGATAGATTACTCGGCCGAAAAGCACGTAAAGGGAGAAGAAAGTAACATGGAGAAACGTGCTCGGGATTCTAAAGACAAGGGATCGGGACGCGACGAGCGAGCCCGACCCCGAGATGCGCCTGCCGCCCGGGATCGGCCTCGGGACAGACGGCTGCCGTCGCGCCCACGGTCGGCTTTCGGCCCCAAGGAAATGTTCACACCCCTTAACACCAGAAGGGAAGACATCCTCCGGGACATCCATCACCCGCCGCCACCCCACCCATGCCAGAGGGTGGACAGCAACACGCCTGGGAATGATCCGGGAGCGTGGTGTGAGTTCCATCGTCTGAAGGGACACACCACGGAATCCTGCATACAGCTGCGAAGGGAGATCGAGAAATTAATTCAGAGAGGAAAGCTATCAACATACGTGAAGGAAGACCCTGGGCGGCCCAGCAAACGAGATTCATCCCCAAGACGGGACTCGGCTTCTGATTCCCGATCCAAGAAAAAGGGTAAAGCTGTGGAAGAAGTAAAGGAGGCAAGATCAACCCGGCACACTCTCAACACTATCTCCCGGGGCTTTGCAGGAGGCGGTTCCACCAGCTCAGCCAGGAAAAGATATGCTCGTGGTTCCGGGCAGGTGCTTCGCATCGGAACCTCGAAGTTCGACTCTGGTGTGATAACCTTTTCGGGGGAAGATGCTAAGGAGGTTCTGCCACATGAGAATGACCCTATGGTGATGAAGTACAACCGGATCAGCGCAAGCGCTGCCTTGATCGATCCGGGAAGTTCCGCGGACGTCCTATATTGGGAGGCTTTCAAAGGAATGGGTTTCGAGCCAAATGAATTGCTGCCTTCAGCCGACTCGTTGATTCCTCCCAAAGTGGTCCCGGGTATCTCCCCGCGCTAACTACCTTTGGAGAAGGTGAAAATGCAAAGACTGTTCAGGTTAGGTACTTGGTGGTTAACGCGTCGTCACCCTACAACATTATCATTGGGAGACCTTCGTTTAATGCACTTGAGGCGGTATTATCGACACTGTTCCTAACCATGAAGTACCCCCTGGGTAACGGACGGGTCGGGGTTGTCCGTGGAGACCAAGGGCTGGCCCGAAAATGCTATAAGGATAGTTTGAAAGCCAAGAAAAAGTCGGGGCCGTCAGAGGCTTCTCCAAAACACGAAGTCGGTATGGTCGATATCGATCCAAGAGACGGGTCGGGCGAGGAAGGACTTACTCCTCAGGAGGAGGTCAAGGATGTCCAGATCGGGCCGTTGCCTTCACAAATTACCCATCTTGGAACTCAATTGACGAAGGAGGAGGAGACCGAAATAGTCCAGGTGTTAAGGCAAAACCTAGATCTCTTTCCCTAGAAGCCATCAGATATGCCGGGTATTGATCCAGAGATCATGTGCCATCATTTGTCAATTGATCCTGGGATCAAACCAGTGTCACAAAGGAAGCGGAAGATGGGAGAAGAAAGGGGACAGGCTGTCTCGGAGGAAGTGGGAAAGTTGTTAAAGGCCGGTTTCGTTAAAGAAGTGCAATACCCAACTTGGCTATCAAATGTTGTTATGGTGAAGAAGAAGAATGGCAAATGGAGGATGTGTGTAGACTTCACCGACCTGAACAAGGCATGCCCAAAGGATCCCTATCCTCTCCCTCACATTGATCGGCTGATTGATAGCTCCTCTGGGTTCCGCCTCCTGAGTTTTTTGGATGCATACTCGGGGTACAACCAGATCCGGATGAACCCGGCTGATGCGTCTAAAACCGCCTTCATGACAGAGCGGAAGAATTTCTATTACAGGGTCATGCCATTCGGTTTGAAGAACGCCGGTGCGACCTACCAGAGACTGATGGATATGGTGTTTCCTCGATTGGCTCGAATATTGAGGTGTATGTAGACCATACGGTGATCAAAACCGAGATGTAAGCATCATGTAATTGACATCGTGAGACATTCGCGCATTGAGAAAATTCAACGCGCCGAACCCGACAAGTGTACGCTCGAGTTCGTGCTGGCAAGTTCCTCGGTTTATGCTCACAAGTCGTGGCATCGAGGCCAATCCGATAAGTGCCAGCGATCATTGACATGCTAAGCCCGACTCGATACGGAAGTACAAGCAGCTAATCGGCCGCTTTGGCGGTTGTCTCGCTTTCTTGTCTTGTGCAGTGACAAATCTATTCACTTTTCCTAAATCAAGAAGAGAGCTCTTGAATGGACGGAAGCACGGAAGAAGCATTCAAGGGATAAAACGACATCGCTTAAGACCTCCAGATTGGTCGCACCAAAGAAGGCTCTCGCTGATCCTTTATCCGGCAAGATTCGAGGGGGCACCAGCCCGCTGGTCCAGTGACATGTACGGGAGAGCGTCCTGTACTTTGTAAGCAAGGTGTTGAAAGGAGCGTAGATCGATAAGATAGAGAAATTGGCGTTGGCGCCAGGACGACTCCAAAGTCGACACATTTCCTTGGACATCCCGCCTGTAAAGACTAATTATCCTTAAAGCAAGTGTTCAAGAAGCCGGACGGCCGGGAGGATGGTGTCTGGGTCGTGGAGTCAGCTTGAGTATGAGATCGCCACTCGCATCAAAGATCAAATCCCAATCTTTAGTCGACTTCATGGTAGAACTCCTCACGGAAAGGATTCTACTCAAAGGTGGGTTCTATCTGTCGACGGCTCCTCTAACCTCAAAGGCAGTGGTGCAGGGGTAGTGCTGGAAGGTCCAGGGGAGATAGTGCTTGAATACTCTTTACGTTTCGGATTCTCCACAAGTAACAACCAAGCAGAATACGAAGCTTTGTTGGCCGGTCTGAGGCTAGCTTTGGAGGTCGGAGTGACACACTTGCTAGTCCGTACCGATTCACAGTTGGTGGTCGGACAAGTGGACGGGTCATTTCAGGTAAAAGACGCTATTTTGGAGAAATATTTGAAACAAGCCCTTATGTTGAGTCGACGATTCGAGGTGTTTGAGATATGTCATATGGCCCGGGAAGAGAATACTCGAGCTGACCTTCTATCTCGGTTGGCCAGTTCTAAGGATTCTGGGATAAACAAATCGGTCATCCGTGAAATGCTTCCCGTGCCCAGTGTCGAAAAAGAAGAATCCCTGACGGTTCGTGGGGACGGCGACGGGTGGATGAGTCCGATCATCCGTTTTCTACAACAAGACGTATTGCTTGAGGATGAAGAGAAAGCCAAACGAATCAGGAAAATTTCATCCCGGTTTGTAATGGAGTCAGGGAAACTATACCCACGGACGCAAGACCCATGCTACCGCGGTCGGAAAAGGATATGTCAACAGTTATGAAGGAAGTGCATGAGGGGGCTTGTGGAAATCATGGAGGAGGTAGGGCCTTGGCCAGTCGGATCTTAAGGGCCGGGTATTACTGGCCTACTTTAACAAAGGATTGTCAAGAATATGTGGCTCGATGCTCAAAATGCCAAATGTTTGCCCCAGCTATCCACACTCCATCTGAGTTTTTGCATACCGTTCTGGTCCCGTGGCCTTTTTATCAGTGGGGGGCTGACATCTTGGGACCGTTCCAAGTGGCTCCGGGACAATTAAAGTTCTTGATCGTAGCAGTGGATTACTTTACTAAGTGGGTAGAGGCAGAGGCTGTATCTCGGATCTCGGCGGATCGGGTTCGGCGTTTATATTGGAGAAGTATCATTTGCCGGTTTGGGCTACCTCGGGTTATTGTCTCGGACAACGGAACACAGTTTGCAAGCACCTCGATAGTAGAGTTCTGTAAGGACCTCGGGATTCAAAACAGGTTTATATCCGTAGAGCATCCACAGGCGAACGGGCAGGCGGAATCGGCCAACAAGGTCATATTGAATGCAATTAAGAAGAATTTGGACTCGGCCAAGGGGTTGTGGGCGCAGTACTTACACGAAGTCTTATGGGTCTACCATACCACGGTCCATTCCACAACCCAAGAGACTCCCTTCAGGATGGTTTTTGGAGCTGATGCCATGATTCCGGTAGAGGTAGTTTTACCCTCTTGGCGTCGAGAAAACTTTGAAGAAGAGACCAACAAACAGGCCTTAAATGAGGAAGCAGACTTACTGGATGAAATAAGGGATGCAGCTCATATCCGGGAGGCAGCAGCAAAACAGAGAATGACCAGGCGTTTTAACTTACAGGTAAAACAGCGAGGGTTCAAAGTCGGAGATTTGATACTTAAGAAGGTGACCGACCCCACCAAGAAAGGTAAGCTAGATTCCAACTGGGAAGGACCGTTCAGGGTCTCGGAAGAATTGCAAAACGGAGCCTACAAATTAGAGACATTAGACGGATCAGAATTACCAAGAACTTGGAATGTTGCAAATCTTAAATTTTATTTCAGTTAAATATGCTTATGTAAAAATAATTGGTGCACTCTTTTCCCTAGGCAAGGGCCGGGGTTTTTAATGAGGCATCTTTGTAATAAAATCAGAAAGATCCGATCCGGTGGGCAGCAAAATGGCGACGCACCAATGAAGCTCGGTCTAGAATTGACTCATCACTTGAAAGGCTCTGCTCCCACGTGGAATACCCTGGTCAACCCCTGCTTGAGGCTCGAACCCCATGGCGACGCATCACGAGCTCGGCCCAGAATCGACTCGTCACGGAAAGGCTCGCTCCCACGTGGAATACCCTTGGTCAACCTCGCTGAGGCTCAACCTCCCGTCAACCCCTAAGAGGCTCAACCTCCGGCCAACCTCGAAGAGGCTCAACCTCCTGGTCAACCCCAAGAGGCTCAACCCTCCGTCAACCTCGGCTCGAGGCTCAACCTTTGGTCAACCCTCAGCAGGCTCAACCCTTCACAAAGAACTCGCTAAGCCCGATTTGGACCGCCTTCAACACGAAAGGCCCCTGCCTCCTGAGCAACCTTCAAAAGCGTATGAGGTGAAAACGTCTCAAACAGAACTTTCATCAAGTATCCTTTAATATTCTCTGCAGTCCTGGTAAGCCGAGATTACCTAGAGACGTACGTGGAGTTACGAACAATTGTTATGCGTCTATCTCTAAGCCACTAGGATTGCCTGTTGCATCCTATGGCTTGGGGGGCTCATAAATACTACATAAAAGTTCGCAACTAGGAAAAAACTGGAAAAACTTGGATAAACTTGGAAATGGAAATTAAATAACGAAAATTCAAGTACATAGCCCGGCAGGGCAAAGATCCAAAATACAAGATGCATCCGTCAAAAGGGGATGACTAACTATGAAAACAAAAGGAATCAAGGTTTGGGGGGGGAAGAGTTGGCATTCACCTTAGCGTTTTCTTCGCTAATAGTGGTCTCGCTGTCATCTTCATCAACCTCTACCAGCTTCCCGTCAACAATGGCCTTGAAGAAATCAACTTCCGAGATATCTATGTCAGGGTATAGGCAATTGACTTGAGCTTTGGCACGGTCAAAAGCTAAGTCCCCGGCATCCAGCACTCCCATCTGGGATTTCTTCAGTGCTTCCTTCAACTCGGAGCATGATTTTTCAGATTCCTGGAACTTGGTGGACATTTTGGCGAGTTCATCTTCCAAGGTCTTTATACGTTTGCTCGCTTCTAAATTCTTTTCTTCAAGACCTGTGATGGTGTCGGCAGCTTCGGAGAGTTTGTTTTTGAATACATCGTTGGCATTGAGAAGGAATTGCTCGTTGTCAGCCAACCTCTTGACTTCGGCCTCCAGCTCAGTCTTCTTCTTCTCCGCGTGATCACCCGATTCAAACAGACTTCGGGTAAGCACAGCACACCTCATCAAGTAAGAACTCAGCTGTTTGGTGATCTGTTGCGAACCCAGATGAGTTAGCTTGTTTACGTCAGTGGTGGCGTTGAGGTGATCATACAAAAACTTAAGGCCATCGAAGTCGGCGGCCCAGAACTGATTCTCAGGAAGAGCCCCACAAGAATTATCACCAGTTTCCTTCAGCAATTTGGAGATAGCCCAGTCGGTCGAGTTGGTCTCGTTCCCCATAACGGTCTTCAGCTTTTTCGGGATAGACTCGGGGGCTGGTTCAGGCTCAGCCGGGCGTTTCAGAGGAGAAGCAGTGATGATATTTGTTTCTGCAGCAGGGTCACGAGTCGTGACGTTCTTCTTCTTCTTTGGGACACGAATTTCCAGCCCGGCCAGGTCGGACTTGGTCTCGGAGGGGCCACCGTTACCCATCCGGGCGGCACGAGCTTCAGCCATCAGTTTCTTCTGTTCCTTGACGGACATATCTGTCATTTTGTCTGTTGAAAATGAATAAGGAAAGGAAGTTAAGCAACAAATTAAACATGGGAGAATAAAGGTAGTTCAGAAGTTCTTACCTAGGAAGTCGGGGACTTCGGGTGACAAGTAAACTGACCCGGATCGGCTGAAGGAATCCAGTATTTCTAAAGAAAGGATCTCGGTATCGCTTAGGCGGTCGTAATCAAAGCCAGAGATAGGGAGTGGGTCGCAAGTCCAGTACAAAGGGAACTTATGATGCCCATCAGTACCATAAATAATATAAGGGCACCGAGGCCCACACCTTACTCAGAGGAAGCGTTCCTTGTAGCCCTTAAAATTGGAAGTATAAGCTTGGAGGAAACTTCTTTTTGGGATGCCACTGATGGCAACCCAGTTTCCAGGCTCGGTACTTTTTATTTCGAAAAAAGAAAAGAACAAGCCTATGGTGGGGGATATGGATAGGGCCCGGCAAATTATTTTGAAGGCCCGGATGAAGCCCCAGCTGTTGGGAGTTGGGAGGGGGCAAGGTTAATGGTGCGGAGGATGTCAGTCTCGAAATTGGAGAGTGGGAATTGAATGCCAAATTCCTCGATCACTCCAGTATAGAAGTAAAACCATTCTGTCTCGACTCCCTGAGGACGGATCATACAGACACTCTCTCCAGGCTCACAGGATTCCAAAATCACATCATCTTCATCTCCAGTAGTCGAGATGCTCCATAAAGAGCGAAGTGCAGCGATTTCTTCATCTTGTATTAGGCTTCGCTTAAAGCCAACAGCTTCCCCTTTGATCACTCGGTTGTTTTCCATTATTAGCTCCACCGAACTCAAGAGTCGTGGTCGAATCACTTTCAAGTAAAACTCAGACAAACCCTATCCGTAACTCTTTTAGGTCAGTCACCTCTTGACATCACTCATCTCACGATGCATTCTCGAACAGATTTTTCGCCTCGCCTCTTAAATGGATTTTGCGACCAAAGTCATCGCATTCCCTAATGACGACCATGTTTTGAAACAAAAAATAGTGTAAAGAAAAGAGGATACCTGAGTTGATGATCGACTGATTATTGCGAAGGGTTTTGAAGCGTCTGACGGCAAAGGTTGTGCTAGGGTTGGGAATATGTAGAAGAGGAATTCGTGGGAATCAAATAAATGAAATATAATGAGTTGGAGGGAAAGGAGGCGTGAAATCAGGTTCTCCCTATTTATAGGGCAATCATGCAAAAGCTCAAGTGACCGTTGGGCTGGAGTCACGTGGGTCACGTGCCACACTTTAGGAAAGTTCAAAAATATGCACATCTCGCTAAGGGATTAAGAGTTCAAACTGATTGGTCGACACGGATTCAAGAAGCTTAAAACCGAGCGACCAAGGGGGCTTATGATCATGCATAAAATCCTTAGCCGAGATGAATGTCTAAAGAGGAGAGGCTATGAGGACCCGGGATAGATCTCGGCCTTAGGAAGTAGGTCTCAGTCCGACATGGGTCACGGAGAGGAGGATGAGGTCGACCCAGTTCCGAGAAGGGGCTCGGTAGCTACTCCAAAAAGAAGGGTTGAACAGACGTTACGAAAGATAAAGAGTTCCTAGAGACTTTATGAGACGTTACTGGTGTGATTACCAGCTGTAACAGCTAGCTCCTTGCCTTAAAGCCATGGTTAATGCGCTAGGGCAGTTACGGGAGGGAAGGAATAGCTTCATGGAAGGACTGATATAAATAGGGCTCCCGCCGGCGGGATAAGCAAGACAATAATAAGCTTGGAACTTGAGTTACGACACTTGAGTCTCCAAATCCCTAAAAATATCTTTATTAAGGTTTTTCCTGCAAGAACAATACCAATCACCATGCACCAGGGTCTCATGGTTGGGGATAGGAGCACCTATCCTCACGAGGTTAATTAAGTCCATATACTTGATTAATCATAACTCGCTTCCATTTTCTCTCAGCACGCGTATTAGAATACTTTCGCAATTAAGGTTCCAAACCTCGATCCAACGTCGAGTGCATTTTCTAAATTCTTTCATAAATAAAACTCAAGTGTTTAAGCCGTTGGATGCTAGACTAATTGTTTAAACACTTGCAAAAATGAGCCTCGAATCTTTAAGTCGTTGGATGCTAGACTAACTACTTAAGGATTCTTAATAAACGTGAACCTTGTTTCACTTCACTCTTTCATAAAAGAAAAAAACTTTTGGGATGATAGACGACTCGTTGAACATTGAGTTCATCTTGTTTCTAGTATTTGAATCGTAGGATGCTAGTCTTATGGTTCGGTACTTTTCATCCACTTAAAAATCAATTCAACTCACTCAAATCTTTTTCCTGCTCATATGCGATCATCAAACTCTTTTCCGATAAAGAGTGTGCAATAGCCATTTCAAACACGAACGTGGACTTAAAGATTTTCAAACAAACTAAACAAGTCCAAGTTCAAGCATTTGAAATGTTTAATGCACGATTTTTCAGATAAAATCAATACAACTATTTAAAGCCTTTTTAAGAGGAACTACAGAGTTTTGACTTTCCCATTGCACGAGGGAATATGTAGGCATACGGTTCTAAACCGTGCCAAACTCAAAATAATAATAAACCAATTCTTTTTCTTTTTGGTATTCATAACTTAGTAAACACACACACAAACGCGTAGATTTAAATGGGTCCCATCGAGTACGATGGATGTAAGGAGTGCTAATACCTTCCCCTTACATAACCGATTCCCGATCCCACTTTTTGGTCACGTAGACCGCCTTATCCGCTTGCTTGGGGTTTTATCTATATTTTCCCGTTCTTTTTAGAACAAATAAAATTAGGTGGCGATTTCACTGTTTTCGAGAATTTAAAAGATTTTTGAAAATCGAGTTGCCTCACGCGCTAAGCGCGACCTGCAACCCAAAATTCCAGAATGTTTGGCGCTTAGCGCGCTCTAGTGGCGCTAAGCGCGGTCTGTAACCTGCAAAACTGCTGTTTTTGGTCTGGATCACCTGTCCATGAAGCTCTCATGCTAGAATGTTGATCCGTTCAGTTAGGAAATTATTCCAATGCTCAAGTATGCGATGTTATGCATGGACATGTATAGGAATGCAAACTGACACAATGGTTTCAATGCTCATATGCACAATGCTATGCACGAACATGTGCGGAATGCAAGCGATGAGACAAATAGCTATGACGCTCATGAATGAGGATAAAGACATGAACATGCGCGGAATGCTAATGGTGGAATGATGATACCGATGTTCGTGTGAGATGCTATGCATGAATATGCGCGGAAAGCGAGTGGTGAATCAATGGTTCCCATGCTCATGTATACAATGTTATGCATGAACATATATGGAATGCAAATCAACAATCCTAATATTCTCACATGTATGGTTATTTATGAATGTGTTAGGAGTGCAATATGAAATTGGAGTTCCAATGCTTATGTGCAATGTTAAGTATAAACATGTATGGAACGCATGGAATTAACCATTCTAATGTGTGTCATGGGGGTCGATGCATGATTATGCTTATGATGCAAGTTGTGTCGACAACATAATGTCCCATGTGCAAAATATCGATGCAAGCAAGGCATGTCATGTAGAAACAAGGAATGATCATGTCAAATCCTAATGACACAATAGCACAAACACTTGGAATGCGTGTGCATGAACTATATACAATGCATGTGGAGCATAACGAACGAAATACTCGAATATCTACATGTCGAAGGCAAATTACACTTCAAGTCACCATGAATTGATGCAAACGAAGCAAGCTAAATGTTCACTAATGCATGAGCATGTGGTGGATGATGCAATGTGCATGAATTTGCGGCTTATGTGCGGGGGAAACACAAATGCGTAAAGCTACATGCATGCTATGTACAAAATCCTCACTCCGACGCGAGTAAGACAACAAAATCCAATTCAAATCAAGGAAATCAAGAGGACCAGTTCAAGACCTAGAGTCTACATTGAATTTGCATGCAATTTCATCATTCAATTTCAAGAAAAGCTGAAAGTTCAAAACAACTTAAAATAAGTGCTTATTTGACCCTAACACTTACTTGAACTTGAAGTTTAAGTCAAATTGAAGAAGAATTTCTTGTGCTCTTCAAAGAAAATACCAAATCAATGAGGAATTGTTGATAATCTTCAGAATTAAGCTTGGATCCTTGAAGAAAACTTGAAGTCTTCAATGGAGAATTGGAGAAAAAGAAGAGAAATCCTTAGATCTTGAAATTGAGAGGAAAATCAAGAGGAATCTGATCCTTCCATGTCAGATGCATGCAGAAGAAGCAGAGGAAGATCTTGATCGGAGTAGGATGTGTTGCGAAGAAGAAAACCAAAAATCGCAGAGCGCGCTTAGCGCGGGAGGCGCGCTCAGCGCGGTCTGCAGTGGTGGCAGTTGCTGGACGGAGGTCCGGTGGTTGCTTGGAGGGAAAGTTGAGGTTTGAACTTTTTGAGTTTTTGTGCTTTGGGAATTTGAGAGAATTGGAGTGTTTGTGGTAGTGGAAAATTAAGCAAATGATTCCCCCCCCCTTTTTTTGTGAAGGCAAAATGTATTTATAGCTTTGGATCCATAATGAAGCCCAAATTATGATTATCTGGATAATTTTCGTAATTAACCCAAAATTGCCAAATCCGTTGAGCATTTGAAGTCGGACTCTAAACGAAAAGTGTCCGGAATGCGATTTTGCTTGCGTGAATAAAATTTCTGACACAATCAGACGAACAGTCAGAACCGAATAAATTTCTGAAGTTTCAGCACAATTCCCGATGACTGACATGTGCAGAATTTGATTCTTTTTGCTTTGCCACTTGGGATACCTTGAACTAGATAACCTCATGATCAATGCTATGTATGCGACTACATGTATGTTTATGCAATCGAATTATAAGCCAGAAATACGAGAAAAAGGAGGGTAAATTTTGGGGTACAACAAACACCAATGACCCTCATCTTTCTGTTGACGAGCTTCTTCAGATCTTTCTGGTGAACATTTCCTGGAACTGAGCATTCTGAGCCTGAAGATCTTTGACAGACTGTTCAAGAGCCATTTCTGCTAAAATAAATAGCGAGAAAATGAGAAAATCGTTCTTCAATGTACCTGTTATGCAATGTCATGCCATGATATACAATGTTTATGCAATGCAATGCAATGTTTGCAAGGACCTTAGGAATTTAAATTTGTTAAACAAGCAAGAACAAACTTTATTAGTTTCTTTTTCTTTCTTTTTTTCTTATTCTTTTTTAGTACAAAAGATAGTTCGGAAAAATAAACATAAAAGAACAAAAATCCTAAAGCTCTAACTCTCCCATGGGCGTTTCCTCTTGGTGTTGAAGTAGGCGTTGATATTTCGCTCCTCGTGAAGTAGCTTTGTCAACTCTAGTACCTTCTTCTTGCTTGCATAACATTGAGCTTCAAATGTATCCCTTTTTTCTTTTAGCTGAATCCAGGATCTCTTCAAGTCTTCAAAATTAGTGGGCATGTCGGGATGGAGAACGGTATATGATTCGTCACCTATAGCAACAGGTTCCATAATTACTGGTAACACGGGTGTAAATGGCATCATGAGGTTTTGAGCTCGAGCTCACACCCATTTGAGGTAAGGTTCCCAAGGAATGGAGTTTTGGTCCCCAAAGTCTTGGTATCAGTCTTCTTTACCATGCCCCAAGCGTGTATGAACCTTCGATGTTAATTCTGGAGATCGTGGTTGTAGTCTAACACAATATCTTGGAGAAGCATATCATGAGGACCATCTCTTCGAGCATAACCAAACTGACGTAGAGCTAGAGAAGAATTGTAAGTGATACCTCCCCTTATGCCAAGGAGTGGTGTTCGCGTTAAAAAGTGACGCGCTAGGGAAATCGAATCTGAATTCGAATTCTCTGGCTCGAAACGATTTACTATTTTGATTTGTTTATAAAGATGCCGCGAGCATCAAGCTTTATTATTTCCAACACAAGAAAATGATTATGAAAAAGGGGAAAGCTGTTAATACCCTCAATTGATATGATATGCATTACGACTAGCACAAACTAGACGCAACGCATTGGGGAGATTCCGGGCAAGGGGGTTTGTTATATAAAGAGAATAGATGGAGCACCCTAAATATATATGGTTATCCATAGATTTATATATGAATATGTTTGATATGTTTGTGTGTTTTAATTGCTATTTCTTTGATTGGGAAAGTTTCTCCTTTGGATTTTTAGAAGGATAGATTATGTGGGATCCTAGGTTTTGTTATTATTGTGCTCGCAAAGATCATTGGATCTTCTGCATACATATCCCTTAATGGGAATCAGAGCATTTGTAGCTCGGATCTAAAGGGATCTATGGTTTTTTTGGTTTCAGGGAGAAAGAAATTTGCTCGGCAAGGATGAGACCTTGTGCCTACGTATTCTCAAAGGGATATTGAGAAAGTCAGAGCAATCGTAGTTCCCACTTATGCTAGTGGAAGCAACATAAGGTTATTAAGAGACAAAGACAAATGCCATCTTAATGAAAAATGTATCTAATCTATTTCATCACATACATTTTGAAAGGTTGACTGATTGAATCTTTCATCATAAGTTATAGGTGTTTTGCTCGTGTGTACAAGCGTTACCACTTACGAGTTAAGAAAGATGTTTTAAAAAAATGATTGAATCTTTTAATTGTAAGCATTGGGTGTTTTGCTTGAGTGTACAAGCGTTACCACTTACAGATTAAGAGATGTTTTTGTTTGAAAAGAGTTTGAAAAGTATTTGATTGTATGTGATGTGATAGATGAGATACTTCTTCCTTAGAGATGAAAAATGTCTAAATCTCTAGGATAAATTGATTGGATTAAGGGGATGCTTTTAAGAAGCCCATGGGTCCTTGTATTGTAAGCCCAAGAGGAGGCATTCCGAGGGTCATCGAGGGTCCTTGTATGAAGCTCAAGAGGAAGCTATAGGGTATGGCTGGCTTTGGCTTTAAAAGGGGTTTCACCGGGAAACCATCCTTTTGGAGTGATTTCACCGAGAAATCATACTCTCAGGGTTCTATCCTAGCGCGGATGATTCTTTGTATTGGAAGCCCAATAGGAGGCTGTTAAGATATTTCCTGGTCTCTTTCTTGTTTGATGCCCAAGAAAAGGCTAAACTCAATGAGGAGTTCTTTTGAACGAAGCCCAAGAGGAGGCTAACTCAACAGGGGAGTGCTGTCTTATATGAAGCCTAAGCGGAGGCTAAACTCAAATGAATGAGTTTTCTTATATGAAGCCTAAGAGGAGGCTAACTCAGATGAATGAGTTATCTTGTACAAAGCCCAAGTGGAGGCTAACTCTGTGGGAAACCTAGTTGTTAGACTAGTTGTTAGGTTAATAACTGGACAGTTATATAAACAAGTGTATGATATTTATTCACAGGAGTTTATGAAGGAAATATAAACAATGTGTATAATGTTTATTTTACAAGAGTTTATGAAAAAATATAAATAAGTGTGTGTAAAACGAACGTTTGAAACGAGCGTAACTTGATTATTTACAAGTTTGAAGGTGTACGAGAGAATGAGTATGTACACGAACGAGTATGTATGTACAAGTGAATATGTATGTACAAGGAGGGTTGGGACTTACACCGTAAGGGAGGCCCATTGGTTTAAAAGCAGTTTCACCGGAAATA
Organism: Vicia sativa; assembly: GCA_021764765.1. Lineage (NCBI taxonomy): Eukaryota > Viridiplantae > Streptophyta > Magnoliopsida > Fabales > Fabaceae > Vicia > Vicia sativa. The sequence continues at coordinate 279,813,410 of CM038794.1, forward strand.
ATGCTCCTTTTAATTCCAATGGTATTCGGTGTATAAACAAGTTAAACAAAAAGAACAAACGGTCGAAGTTTGTCTGTACTTGAATATTTACAAAAGACGTTTGTGTTATGTACAAGTAAAGATTATTATGTACATAAAAGAATTTGATATGTACAAGGAAATAATATGTACATAAAAAGAATTTTGGGACTTACACCGTGAGGGAGGCCCATTGGTTTAAGAGGAGTTTCATCGGGAATAATTCTTTTCTTAATACCAATGGATTTGGTGTATAAACGAGCAAATGAAAACGAACGAACAAAGTTTATTTATGCCTGATATATTTTTGAAGATGATTGAATATGTACAAAGAAAGTATTAATATGTCCATAAAGGATTGGGACTTACACCGTGAGGGAGGCCCATGATCGGTTAAGAAATTCGAGGAAAAACGAGTTTGGTTTTATCGTCAAATCGGATCGATCATGGAAAAAGATGTAAGTTTGATGAAAAGTTTTGAAAAATGATCTTGAAAGTGTTTTTGAAAGATGAAGTTTACTTACAAAGTTTGAAAAAGAATCGGGCTTCGAAAGTTTGAAAAAATCTCCTTTGAAAGTACTTTAAAAAGTATTCAAATGTATCGTTTTCGGCTCGATGAAAATATAATCAGATGAAAGTTTTTCTGAATTTTTTTGACACTATCATAAAATAGATATGTTAATTGACATGTGTACAAAAAATCACCTCAAAATGAGGAGTTTTGATTGGGTTTTGAAATAGTCAAAGTTTGCAAAAAATATGAAGAAAAACACGAACCCGGGACCATTAGGCAAGGCGTGGCAAGAATGACTTAAGAGTGAGCTGGCAACCGCTGGGGCGGTGATACATCCATTAACTTATGCCACTTTATTTAATTATATTATAAACTGAATATTTGAATTTGAAAAACACGCGCGAACTCGTCTTCTTCTTCCTCCAATCTTCAATCAGCCATGGATTCTTCATTTCTCCATTAAATTGCTCGATGCGAACATCAAACTTGATCGTTTTAAGCCCAGGAACATGATGATGTCATTTAATTTCATTTATTTTTAACTTAACATGATTAAATTCCCAGAAATCACGAAGAACCCTAATTCTAAAAATTCTAATTGAAATCGTGTATGGTGAATGAATTGGTCAATTGATTTAGGGTTAATGATCAGTGATGGTGCAGAAACAAAACGGCCAAGCCATTTTTGAACTGGAAGCAAGGAATCAAGGAGTTTGAAGTTCGAGTTCTTACCTCTTGAAGCTGAGATCGAATTCCTGGAAAAGTGTTTCCAGTTGATGTTTGATGATCTCTATAGTACCACTAAACCTTATGGAAGGTGTTTGATCACTTGGTTTGCTTTGAAATGGTCTGGAACTCTCTACCCAAGTCGACCTACAGTTTGCTCAAAGTGAAACTTGAATTCGTGGTTAGAGGTGTTACAGTTCAAGGAAGATGGTTTGTATCATCCATATGAAGTATGTTGATGATGTTCAAATGATAAAATCAAGACTAGCTCGAGCCAATTGTTAGTTTGCAAGTTAAGGCAGTTTTGGCAAGCTTTTGATTTCAAACATGGACTCTGAGTTTTAGTTGTTCTTGTGTTGATTTTAAGTTACAAACCAATTACATAAGATGTTTATGACATGTTAGACACCAAATCTCTCATGTTTTTTCACAAGTTTTGAAAAATGCAAGATTTCTCAAATTGAACTATGTTACTTGAAAATTAAGAAAGAAGTGAGAAAGTTATAATTGAGAGAGCTTGCAACTTGGTTTAAGAGGTAAGAAAGAATCTTTTGCATTTAATGCAAAAGTTACTTTTCTAACCATGGTTAGAAATTTCTTTGATTCAATCCTCTTCTTCAATCATGTAGAACTGATATTTATCAGTTACAACCTATCTCTAGGTGATGACAAGGCTTCTAGAAAGAGAGTTTGTGAAAAAATGACTCAAAGTTCTTGAAAAATGACTTATAATCCATGGTTGTGGAGCTCTAAGTTTAATTTTCAAAACCTTTGCTACACAAAGTGTTTTTTCAAGTTCTTGGACATTTTGGAAAGCTTGTAACAAGGGCTACAACTTTCATGTTTTGAGTTTTTTCTGAATCCAAATGGATCTAGGTGAAAAATTGCCATGAAAGTAGGAAAAACATGTTTTTCTAACACTTGAAATTTTTTCTAAGTGTTAGAAAGTTTTCAAATTTGACTTTTTTGTTGACTTTTTCATATTTCTTGATTTTTTATGATCATGATGGATCATTTGAAGTATTTTGATGATTGAAAAAATTTTGTTTTGAAAAAGTTGACCAAAAGTCAAAGTTTGACTTTTTTGTGCAGATGAATTTTCATCAGATGATCCAGAAATTGATTGATGAAAAATGTGAACTTCTGTGATGTTTTGAATCCAGAAATTAGGTCAAGATGTTGCATTGAGGATATGAAGATCAATATCCAAGCAAAAAGTCATTCATTGATCAGAAAATCAGTGATTGCTTATCCTCGATCAAAACCCTAATTGGTCGATCCTTGATAGATCATGAGGAAAAATTGGGTATCTGAAGATCAGTGATTGATGATTTGATTAAGATTGATAAATTGAGGTGAGTGAAACTCAAACCCTAATTGATTACCTCTTGAATCAGATGAAAATTTGATGAAGCCCTAATTTTGACCTGTAGAAGCCACACCCGATTAATTCTGTTCTGAACTGTTAGTGATGCAGTGATGCACATGTGAGGTGGTATATTAGGTCAAAAATTGGGGTATGACAGATGCCCCTATTTAAATTTCTTTAACCTGAGATATGAAGATGAAGATCTTCATCTCGATAGGTGTGAAGAGACTTAAATATCAGAATACGCAAATTTTGGACCTAAGATACCAAAAAATGCGAGTGATGCAAAATGATTGCAAAAGTTCTCCCGAAAGATATCAAAGAATGATATGATGGGGAAATGATGAGGATGACTCAATCTGTCTAAGAAAGGAGAATCCTGTTTGTTGGGAAACAAGCAATATGTTTCACTTGGGAAAAAAAATCACAATGCATGTGAACACCTGTTTCGCTTTGGAAACGAGAAAATTACCTTCTGTCAGCCTTGTGACAATGTTTAAGGTAAGTGAAAATGATATTACCAACTATCAGCCTTGTGATAGTTTATGGTAATGAGTTCTAAAGAAATTACCAATTATCAGCAGAGTGATAACTATAACAAGGTAATTCTTTGAGAAGTTTACTGAATATTCAGCCTTGTGAATAACAGACAATGATGGAAACAGATCTCAAATGAGTTTCTATTTTCACATCTACAATCTTGCCAGGGATCTCTCTTTTGAGAAGATGCGGGCATTTTGATTGAAAAGACACAGGTTTCTTTTAAACAGAAAGACAACTGTGGGGATTTCTTGAACTGTCATGATTTGAACTTGCTGAGAAGAACAATCATTTTTTTTGACAAGTCACTAGATAAAAAAGAAATAAGCAGCTCAGAAAATGAGGCTATTGCTTATTATTTGCAGGTAGATTTTTTTGTGAAATCTAATCCTGAATTGGTTAGATACGAGGTTCTATCCAGGAATGAACGGGAAAGAAATGTCAATCAAGACTTCGTTCCCCAATGAGGAATAATCTCAACTGGGGAATAGGAGAGAGGAAAAAAAATGAATTTTTCTGCTTGGTGATAATCTACTGGAGAGATGACACACCCACACTTGTTTTTGGGAATAAATGCAACCTAAACAAGTAATGTTGAAGCAAACATTGAGAAATGCAGAAATGCATTAATGATGCTATTATGTATGAATGATGAATGTCATATGCATGCTGACAATACTTGACAAGACAACAAAAGGTATTTGGGAAAAGGACCACGTCACAGTTCGAACAAATACTCAGCAAAATCCGCAACAATGGTGTAGACGCTACTGATGATGAACCTGAGTTGCATGCTTTAAACTTTCCGAAAAAGGCATTTCATTGGCAACTTTGTTGGGAATTCCTTTTGGATAAGAATACTATCCTTTGATGATCTCTGTTGAGAAGAAGAAAACTTCTTTAGCAGTTGTTTTTATCTTTCAGAGGTCGAAACACTCACGGAGAAAACTGTCGAAGTTCTTTCTGTGTTCATAGTTCAAAGGAAAATTCCGCTTTTATTTCAAAAGTTTGAAGTAAAAATTCATTTAAAAACCTTTTTAGTTTCAAAAAGTGATTTTCACAATAAAAAGCGTTATTTTGCAAAACAGAATAAAGCAAGAATTGCAAACAAAGGGGCACAAGGCTCAAATTTTATTGATAGAATGGTAATCAGCTAAAGGCGTGATTCCATGAACTATTTACAAGAGTTGGAAATGATAATTTATTGGGAAAAGGCTACATTGAAAGCAAATAACCGCTATTATCCCTAACAACTTTGAATTCCAACTGTGCTTGTTGCTTCAGAAGATTTGATTGAAGATCCGTTGATGGAAGATTCTTCAGATTGACGAAGTACGGACTGACTGCAGTTACTTTGTCCTTTTTTGTATCCTTATTTTTGCATAGATTTGCTTTTAAAAGCTTTCAATCTATCAGGATAATTTCTGTTTATTGTCTCTAGATTTTGCCTGGACCGCCCTTTCAGGTTTTCAGTCCACCGAGACGCTCTTTTTTGCCTAAGCCGCCCTTTTAGGGTTTTCGACTTACCGAGCTGTTCTTTTGTTTTTTTTAGACAAAGTATTTCTTGACTGCATCAGCATTCACAGGATGTGGGAGTTCATCACCGTACATGGTTGTGAGAGTCATAACATCGCCATAAAAGCTTCTTTTGACGATGTATGGGCCTTCGTAATTAGGAGTCCATTTGCCCCTAGAATCTGGTTGAAAAGACATAATCTATTTAAGCACGAGGTCGCCTTCTCGGAATTCACGAGGTCGGACCTTTTTGTCGAAGGCTTTCTGCATCCTTCTTTGATATAGTTGTCCATGACACAGAGCGGTCAGGCGTTTTTCTTCGATTAAGTTCAGCTGGTCGTATCTGCTTTGACACCATTCGGCCTCAGATAGCTTAGTTTCCATGAGAACTCTCATTGATGGAATCTCAACTTCTACGGGGAGCACTGCTTCCATGCCGTATACTAGAGAAAAAGGAGTTGCCCCTGTTGAAGTGCGTACTGAAGTACGATACCCATGCAGCGCAAATGGCAGCATTTCGTGCCAGTCTTTGTAGGTGATGACCATCTTCTGGACGATCTTTTTGATGTTTTTGTTGGCAGCTTCAACGGCGACCTTCATCTTTGGTCGGTAAGGAGATGAGTTATGATGCTCGAACTTGAATTCTTCACACAGTTCTTTCATTATTTTGTTGTTCAAGTTTGATCCATTGTATATAATGATCTTACTTGGAACTCCATATCGGCAAATGAGGTTGTTCTTGATGAACCTCACAACCACTTGTCTTGTGACGTTGGTGTAAGATGCTGCTTCGACCCATTTGGTGAAGTAATCAATAGCCACTAGAATGAAGCGATGTCCATTGAACGCTTTTGGTTCGACCATCCTGATCATGTCGATGCCCCACATGGAGAAAGGCCATGGAGAGGAGAGAACGTTGAGTAGATTCGGTGGCACATGGATCTTATCTACGTAGATCTGGCACTTGTGACATCTCTTGACATGTTTACAGCAATCAGATTCCATCCTTATCCAATAGTATCCTGCTCTCAAGATTTTTCTGGACATTGCATGCCCATTTGAATGGGTTCCAAATGACCCTTCATGTACTTCATGGATTATTGTGTCTGCTTCGTGTCTGTCGACGCATCTGAGCAGAACCATGTTGAAGTTTCTTTTGTATAGCACATCTTCATTCAGGAAGAAATTTCTAGAAAGCCTCCTTAGAGTTTTCCTATCTTTGTATGATGCCCCGAGTGGGTACTCCTGAGTTTGAAGAAAACGTTTGATGTCGTGGAACCACGGTTTATCATCGAAGACTGCTTCAGTTGCAAATACATATGCAGGTCTTTCAAGGCGTCTGATACGGATCTTAGACATATCATTCCAATGGTTGACTTTAATCATGGAAGATAAAGTAGCAAAGGCGTCTGCCATTCGATTCTGATCTCGAGGGATATGATGCAGTTCAACTTTGTTGAAGAAAGTCAACAAACGTCTTGCACGGAATCAAACCAAGATGATGAGTTTCATACTTGTCTTTGATTTGATTGATCACAAGTGCCGAATCTCCATATATGTCAAGGATTTTGATCCTTAAGTCGATGACTTCTTCGATACCCATGATACAAGCTTCATATTTTGCAATGTTGTTGGTGCAATCAAATAGCAATCTGGCGGAGAAAGGGATATGAGAACCCTCGGGAGTGATGATGACTGCCCCTATTCCATTGCCAAAGACATTAACTGCTCCATCAAAGATTAAGCCCCATCTAGATTCTGGATCCGGACCTTCTTCGAGCAGCGGTTCGTCACAATCTTTCATCTTTAAGTACATAACATCCTCGTCAGGGAAGTCAAACTTGAGAGATTGATATTCGTTGATCGGTTGATAAGCCAAGTGATCGGCGAGAACGCTTCCTTTGACTGCTTTTTAAGCACGGTACTGGATGTCATACTTAGATAATAGCATTTGCCATCGACCAATCCTTCCTGTTAAGGCAGGCTTTTCAAAGACGTACTTGATTGGATCCATTTTGGAGATTAACCAAGTCGTGTGATTGATCATGTACTGGCGGAGACGTTTCAAAGCCCATACCAAAGCACAACATGTTTTCTCGAGTATGGAGTAACGAGTTTCACAGTCTGTGAACTTTTTACTCAGGTAGTAAATGGCATGCTCCTTCTTACCGGTTTCATCTTGCTGTCCAAGTACGCAGCCCATGGAATCTTCTAGCACGGTAAGGTACATGATTAACGGTCTTTCTTCGACTGGAGGAATCAATATTGGAGGTTCTGACAGGTATTCCTTGATACTGTCAAATGCTTTTTGGCAATCTTCTGTCCACACAACCTCTTGATTTTTGCGGAGAAGCTTGAATATAGGCCCACAAGTAGCAGTCATTTGAGAGATAAACCTGGAGATGTAATTCAACCGTCCAAGAAATCCTCTTACTTGCTTCTCTGTATGTGGTGTAGGCATTTCTTGAATAGCCTTGACTTTGTCAGGGTCAACTTCAATACCTCTTTGACTGACGATGAAACCTAGGAGTTTTCCGGATCTTACCCCAAAGGTGCATTTGTTAGGATTCAGGCGGAGCTGAAATTTCCTTAGTCGCTGAAACAACTTCAAGAGATATTCTATATGCTCTTCTTCAGTGTCAGACTTTGCTATCATGTCGTCCACGTAGACTTCGATCTCTTTGTGCATCATGTCATGAAAGAGAGTAGTCATTGCCCTTTGGTAAGTTGCGCCGGCGTTCTTTAATCCAAACGGCATTACTTTGTAACAAAACGTGCCCCATGGCGTGATGAAGGATGTATTCTCCATGTCTTCGGGACCCATTCTGATCTGATTGTAACCAGAGAAACCGTCCATGAAGGAAAAGACGTTGAACTTTGCAGTGCTATCCACTAGCATGTCGATATGCGGTAGTGGGAAATCATCTTTTGGACTTGCTTTGTTCAAGTCCCGGTAGTCAACACACATTCTGACCTTTCTGTCTTTCTTGGAGACAGGTACTATGTTGGCTAACCATTGAGGATATTCAGAGGTGACGAGGAAACCTGCGTCGAGCTGCTTTTGAACTTCCTTTTTGATTTTGTCGGCCATTTTAGGGTGAACTCTTCTCAGTCTTTGTTTAACTGGTGGGCACTCCGGTCTTAATGGAAAATGATGCTCCACGATGCTGGTATCTAAACCTGGCATGTTTTGGTAGGACCAAGCAAACACATCAACATATTCTTTGAGAAGATCTATCAGTTTTCTCTTGACGCTGCTGTCGAGTAGAGCTCCGATATTTACTTCCGTTTTGTCTTCTTCAGAACCCAAGTTGACTGCTTCCAAAGGCTCTTTGTAAGGCTGAATGATTCTTTCCTCGTGCTTAAGCAGTCGAGAAATCTCATCTGGGATCTCTTCTTCAACTTCTTCCTCGGCGACTTCACTAGGGATTTCAAAGTTGGGAGAGAGCATAGAGTTATTGCGTTCAATGGATTTGTCCATCTTTTAATCTGCATATTTGATTTATGTTTGATTAATTAACTCTTCTCTTTTTTTTTTTTAGAAAAAGTTAATGTGAAAGTGTATGCAGATTATTACATTTTTTTTTTGAGATTTTTTTATTGTGTTTTTTAGGATTATCATTTCCAAGAAAAGAGTAAAAACGAAAAACAAACACAAAATGTGGGATCAAAACAACGCGTTTTATTTATGATTCACAATATGAAACAGGGCCCTAAAATACAAACTCATTTGTCTTGGGCTAGACAAAGAGAAATTATTTAAAAGCTAAGCCCTATAAAACATCTCTTCGCCTTGGGCGAGGCGAGAGTTCAAAACAAAAGCAAAGATAAACTACTTAGAACTATGAACATTAGTCTGAACTTCAACAGGTTTCCAATAGTGGCGAACTCCTTGGAAGTCGAGGTACTCTGGTAGTTTTCCACTTGGCTTAGTTCTTGAATAGACTTTGGTCGTTGGTCGAACAGGCTTTGAAAACTCTGGACGATTGACTTTGCCTTTTGTGCTGCTGAAGCGATCTTCTTCTGCTTGATGGACAGATCGAGAAGCATGGGATACAACGTATATACTTTCTATTGGCATTCGTGTTGAATTCTGGGGATGTACTTTCCAATCTTCTGAGTGAAGAGACTCATTGTCGGCGACACTTTCCAATTCGTATCCCGAGTCATATCCCTGATCTTCAGTAATCATGTTGATGTAGTGATAGTTAAGATCCGGCTTAACAAACTCGGCAGGCGCGTTAAAGAAAAGATCTTCATTTGGAACCTCAATTGGTTGATAAGATCGAGAAGACGTGTATAATTCTTCTGGTTGACTAGGATACTCAAAAGAATCATCCCATCCAGTTGGCTGGATATCTTCAATTCTGATTTTTGAGCTTTCAGGCGCGGTGTATTTCACCATGTAGTCAAACTTTCCACTTGGTTCTCCCAAGGTATCCCAAACTTCAGAAAGGATAGGTGGATTTTCATTTTTTTGTAGGGACATGCCTTTGAATTGATCAGTCGGAGGATAGAACGGTGCGTACGATTCTTCCTGAGACACATATTCAGAGTTGGTAAGATAGGTGCTCCACTCTTCAGATCTGGAGAGATTGTCTTCGTCATCTTCATTGGTAAGAACATTAACCTCTTGAAGAACAGGGTTTAAGAAACCCCTACTGTGGAATACTTCCCTGATCGGGCGAAGTGCTTCATCCCTTTGATTGTACTTAGGAAATACTGGAGCAAACCCGAGTCCGGCCTTTGTCTTGTTGTTGACAGGTTTTATTACTTGTCCCCAACCTGCAGCATTACCCTCTTTTACTATCTGCGCTGCTTCTTTGTAAGAGGAGATAGATGACCTACCTTTGATTGTAGATTCATCTTCTAACGGATGTCCTGGGAACTGTGTCCCTTCAATGTCGTTGGTTGTGATGAAAGAAAAGTTGGATAAATGGTTTACTAGTAAAGCTTGTTCACCGATGATGGTTACTAGCTTCCCATTTACTGTGAATTTCAGTTTCTGATGTAGAGTGGATGTCACAGCTCCTGCCTCGTGTATCCATGGTCTTCCTAGCAAACAACTGTAAGCAGCTGGCACATCCATGATCTGGAAGGTGATTTGGAAGGTATGTGGACCGATCGTCACCGGGAGATCGACTTCCCCAATAACATATTTCCTTGACCCATCAAAGGCTCTTACCACTATATCGTTGAATTTCATCGGCGTTCCTTTGTAAGCTAAACGAGCGAGAGTCGTTTTTGGCATTACATTTAAGGATGAACTGGTATCCACTAGTACGTTGGACAAAGAATCTGATTGGAAAATCATTGAGATATGCAGAGCCAGATTGTGGTCTTTCCCTTCCTCTGGGAGTTCTTCATCACTGAAGCTTAAATTATTGCAAGCGGTTATGTTGCCCACAATTCCACCAAATTGATCTGTAGTCACATCGTGATCTACGTAAGCTTGATCTAGCACCTTCATCAAAGCTTCCCGGTGGGCTTCGGAATTCAGAAGTAGAGATAGTATCGAAATTTTGGAGGGGAGTCTGCATCAGCTGATCCACAACTCTGTACTCGCTTTTCTTGATTAGCTTCAAAATCTCATCGAAATCTGAGTTGACGTAGGTTCCATCAGACGGACCAACGTTTATGTTTGGACTATCAACGGGAATCCTCGTGGGATTCTCGGGAGGTGTATTAACTGGATTTTGTCTAACTATAGGAACAACAGGTTGCTTTGGGAGCAACGGAGTATGTACACGTCCACTTCATGTTACTCGTCCTATCTCAGTTATGTTAACATTAGCTGGAAGAGTTGGCATGGGTTTCTCCTTCCCATCTTCTATCATAGTTGCACTGTATTGATATGGAATCGCCTTGTTAGAACTGTATGGAACAGGACCGGGTAGGCAAATCACCAAAGGAGACTCTGGGATGTCTGAACCGTTATATTCAACCTCCACATGGTTGGGTATATTGAAACAAGGGATAATGACGTTTACTTCAGGAATTTCCGAGTTGATATCTGAGACTAAAAGCTCATGCGGAAAATGCCCTACCATATTCACGTCATAGTCGTTTCTGTTTCTGAAGATCTGGATATCGCCAAGGTCTATCAATCGTTGAATGTCTGCTTTAACAGTTGAACATCCTCGAAAATCCTTGAAGCAGATTCTGCAAGCTGTATAATCATGTTTAGTGAAAGCGCCCATTGCACTATATGTATCATGGAGCTGTACCAAGCTTTCTCTTATCAGGTTTATGTCAGTGATAAGATACTGATCTGTATTCCTTAGAATCAAATTCACGGTATGTCCACTGTGATTGGGAAGTGGATTTCCTTGCACGTTTGGATTTGTGTTCCTGAAGGAGAGAAGATTAGACCTTACTAACCTTTGTACTTCAGCTTTTAGTGCTATGCAATGTTCAAGATCATGACCCGGTGCCCCTTGATGAAAAGGGCAAGACACGTCTGCTTTGTACCACCATGGTAATTTATCTAGTACCGGAGGTGGTGACCTAGTTTGTACAAGATTTCTTTCTATTAATGCAGGATATAGTTCTGTGTACGTCATTGGAATTGGATCAAACTGCGAGACCCTGGGCGTACGGTTCTGATTGTTGAACTGCTGAGCCTGTTGTCGAGGCTGTTGAGTTTGTTGGAACTGCGGAGCAATTCCTGTATTTGGACTTGTATTAATAGTGGGTGCTATGGTAGCTACCTGTCGTTGTTGACTGACATTCTTCCTTGGTTTCCCTCGGGATACCATTCCTATGTCATGTTCCTTTTTCTTTGGAAAACTGGTCACAACCCTTTTGGTTCCACTAGAAGATCCTATTTCTTTGACTAGGCGTCCTGTCCGAACTCCTTCCTCTAGTCGCATTCCCATGCTTACCATCTCGGTGAAATCTCCGGGAGCGCTAGCGATCATGCGTTCGTAGTAAAATGGGCCAAGAGTGTTTAGGAAAACCTTGGTCATTTCCTTCCCTTCTCCTCTAACGGTGAGTTGACTTGGGAAGTAATTTCCCTCCAACGTTGGGCGTACTCTTTGAATGTCTCTTTTTCCTTCTGAGACATGGAGCGGAGTTGATCCCGATCTGGAGCCATGTCCAAGTTGAATTTGTATTGTTGGACAAAGGCTTCGCCTAGGTCATTAAATGTCTGGATATTCGCACTATCTAGCCCCATGTACCACTTCAGTGCGGCACCGGCAAGACTGTCTTGAAATAGTGAATTAACAACTGGTGATTGTCGTTGTACGTAGACATCTTCCTAGCGTACATTGTTAAATGACTCTGCGGGCAGGAATTCCCTTTATACTTTTCAAAGTCAGGGACTTTAAACTTTGCAGGTATCCTTACGCGAGGAACTAGGCACAAATCATGGGCATTCTTCCCAAACAATTCTTTTCCACAGATTGTTTTAATCTCAAACTGCATCTTATGGAGTTGTTCCTGGAGATTATCCATCTGGCCACGAGGATTCGTGTTATCTCCTGGACTATGGTAGACTTCTTCATCTACAGTAGTATGAACTACAGAAGCTGAGTTCGTCATGATTGGTTGAGAAACCATCATGGTAACTTGCGGAAAAGTTACTCCATACTGTGGATTAAGTGTTGAATTCTGCAAAGTAGGAACCTCAAGCGTGGTTGTTTGTACCTGAGAAGTAGGTTGACGAAATCCGATGCCAAAATTGAAAGGCATGCCCCATGGATAACCTTCTGGCATACTGAAGAGTGGGCTACTGACTGCAACAGTTGAGACTGGAGTAGTAGTGACCTCTGAAATCGTCGTTTGATTTTGACTACTTAATGTTGCTTGCTGACTTTGCGCAGTTGCCAATGAACTTACCAAAGAAGTGAGTCTCTCTACCTCTTCTTGAAGTGTTGTCATTGTACTACGAAGCTCAACATTTTCTTGCTCAAAACCTTCCATTATTTTCCTTCTTTTCCAACGTGTATTGTATGTACGAGTTGGTTGTGGACGTGGTCGAGAAACTCTAAGACGCGACAGCTTGACGATCTTTTCTCTTCTGGAAAAAATTCCGAAAGATCAGACTCTAAACAATAAACTCGATATGCAAAGTATGATGCATGATTATGAATGCAAAGAGAAAAGATTTCCAAAGAATTTACGCTAAAAGAGAAATTTCTGGCAAATATTTGGATGGAAAACACATATTTTATTGATTATTGAAAGAAGATTACAACAATTTGTTTTTGAGCATAGCTCATACAATGATAAAATAAATGATAAAATTACAATCTAAATTAATTAATCGTCCTCGTCGGATGAAGATCCAAAGGCTTGATGTAGCTTCAACTTCAAGATTTCCTTCCCATAGTGGGCTTTCAGTTCAGCTTTCTCGGCTTTTAGCTTGCTGATGACTTTCTTCCACTAGTCAGGAGCCGGATTGTGCTGGTTGTCATTTCCTCAAGCTTTCTTTTTCTTTCTTTGATGTATCTTTTGATCGCGTTATCTTTCCGACGAATCTTCTCATCTTTCTCCATGAGCCATTCATCTTGGAAATAGAGCGTCTTTTCATGATCTTTGACCTGCTTCTTAAGCTTTTCGTTTTCACAGTCAGCCTTAAAAAACATGTCTTCCAAAGCTTCCTTCTCGAGCCTCATCTTAGCCAAAGCTTCTTGGTATTCTCCCATAGTCTCGACAGGAAAAATTGTTGATTTTGAAGCAGTTGAGAACATGGGTTCTTCATAAGCATAGGGCATTCGGAATTCCTTTGCTCTTTTCTTTACCCAAGAAGTGTAGATTTCCATTGCTACACAATTCCTTGCATTACCCTTTTCCTTCCTTCGGATGTGATGCCAAGCTCTTATCATTCTGGCTTTCAAACCTTGGGAATCCTCCCCTTCATGATAAAAGTAGTTTTCTACTGTGAAGCCAAAAGGTTTACTAGAGTTTGCATACCCAAGTTGACGTCTTGCCAAGAATGAGTTGTAGTTGATTCCTCCTTTCGTACCAATAAGAGGTACGTTGGCAAATTCTCCACAACTCTCAATGATTTCCATCTCATTGTCTGCCAAGGTATACCAATGGATATCGTCGTTCGTAAGAGACATGAGTCTTCGAGACCAATGCCAATCGTCTTTGTTTTCGCGGAGGATATGAGATTTAGGCAAGTGTGAGACAATCCATTTGAAAAACAGAGGTGCACAACACACGATAGTTCCATCTCCTTGACGATTCCTATGATGAATGGAGAAGTACGTGTCACTGAGCAAAGTGGGAACGGGATTTCCAATCAGAAAGATTCTTATGGCGTTGATATCAACGAAACTTGGGACGTTGGGAAACAACACCAATCCATAGATGAGTAAAGCCAAAATGGCTTCAAAGGCTACCATACTACCGGCTTCAGAGAATTTAAGAGCCTTCTCCATTAGGAACTTTGAAGTTAGTCCTAAGAGTTTTCCTTTGGTAGTTAGGTTTTGTCTATCTCGATTTTTAAGTGAGTCATTGTTGCAATGACTGGAGACTTAGGAATGGCTTCCAAACCATTGAAAGGCACCTTATCCGACATCGAGATACCTAGGATGTTGCACTTTCTAAAGTAGGCATCAACCGATAGTCGTGAAAGTAAAACAAATGATAGACTGGATCGTAAAACTGAACAAAAGTTTTGAGAAGTTAAAAGAGTTCCATAGCGTTTTCTGAAATCTGAGGGATCTTCTACCAAGGATGCTAACTCTTTTAACTTTCCTATATCAGGAATTCTAAAACTGTATTTCTTGGTGAATCTTCCTCTGACCTCCATCACTCTAACCTAAAATATTTACAAAGAAAAATCTCTAAATTCTTTGGAAATGGGAAGAGAAATGAAATTTTTGAATGAATGCATGAATGCTACAAACATGGTTAGTAGTTATACACACAGTCAAGCGTTCAAAGTCACGAGCATGAGGCCAACGATAAGAATCAAACGTGGGTAAGTTCTAAGGGCTTATTCATCTGTGAAACGGGTTCTACTGATAATACAGGTTCAACGGTTCTCTTTGAAATATTATCGGATTTGTTGAATACTCGAAGTCCAATAATATTTTTCAAGAAAAACTCGCCTGATCGTAGTCTCGCATGACAATTATTCTAAGCTTACGCCTGAATAATTTCTGCACTACATCCTAAATGGCCAAGATGGGTTATGTGTTCTGTTAGTGTTTTAAGTTGGAATCAATTTTGGTAAAACTAGGCTTTAGAAATGTCATGATAGATGTCATTGACATTCAGAGATTGAAGATAAATCCTACTGGACAAGGATGGTAAAAGTACAACAGAATCGGAAGCTAAAGTCTGGAAATTTCAGAAAAATACCGATGTCATAATGTATGTTATGACATTCGGTGACATTCTGCTCAGAATCGCTTTTTCCCGAGATTTTTCGAAGTTTGTTGAGCATTTTATTTATGCTTTTCGTTATTAGAAAGCATGCTCACGTCGCTAGGTTAATCTTAATTAAACCTAAATTGGTTGTTGAACAAACCATGTTTTTAGGAGAAAATTAAGTGAACCCTAGCTATCTTTATGGAAGCCCAAAACTGAAGATTCAGGACTGCTTCTATATAAAGAATTCAACCCTTACAAAGCAGCCACGCCTCCAGATTATATTGAAGATATTGCAGGTTGTATTTTGTGTACTGTTAGGTTAGTAACAGTTGGTTTTGTGTACTGTTAAAGGTTTTAACAGTTGGTGTTTGTAATTCTAGTCTCTCTTGTGAGCCAAGCAACTATCAATTGATAAGTGCATTGGACTAGGATTTGTTGTAAGGATAGTTTATCACTCAAAGCTTTGAAGCACGAGTGTTTGTCTCTTGATTGTAAGCTTTGAAGTGAGATCAAGATAGTGTATTGAAGTGTGTCTTCACAATTCAATTAAACAATAGGTTGATATCACTGCGGTGATTGAGGGGGAGTGAGTAGGAACTCATATCTAAGTAGGACTTAGGTAAAAGGGTCATTGGGTAGTGATTAAGGAGAAGGTCACAACCGTGTTGGCTGTAGGGTCTTTGAATTGATACTACTAATAGTGAACTTTATCCCGGCTTGGTAGCCTGCACGTAGGTTTGTTAGAACCGAATCGGGTGAACAACTTATTGTGTTATTTATCGCTTTATATATTTACCGTGAATTGTCAAAGCAAAGGTCGATATCGTGTCATAACATTCTCGTGACATTAAGTATCCGCTGCCGGAATTTCAATTGGCATCGAGGTGCACCCCGCTTGTTATTTCGGGTGAGATCTAGGGATAATAGTTTCTGGCATAATGGATAAGGAAGCAGGATTTGGGGGTAGACCACCTATTCTGGATGGGTCTAATTATGAGTATTGGAAACCTCGTATGACTGTTTTCTTAAGGTCACTGGACATTAAGGCTTGGAGAGCTGCTGACAAAGGATGGAAACATCCCACCAAGCTTGAGAAGGATGGAACCACTGTTCTAAAATCTAAGGAAGAATGGACCAAAGAGGAAGAGGAGCTGGCCCTGGGGAATTCTAAAGCACTGAATGCTTTATTTAATGGTATTGATAGAAATATCTTCAGATTGGTTCATCAATGTGAACTGGCCAAGGATGTTTGGGACACCCTCAAAACTACTCATGAGGGAACATCCAAGGTGAAGATGTCAAGACTTCAGATGCTCACTACCAAATTTGAGAATTTGAAGATGAAGGAAGATGAGACTATTCATGAGTTTCACATGAATATCTTGGAAATTGCCAAAACCTCAGGAGCTCTTGGTGAAAAGATGTCAGAGGAGAAGCTGGTAAGGAAAATTCTCAGATCCTTACCTAAGAGATTTGCAATGAAAGTAACTGCAATAGAGGAGGCACAGGACATCAGCACCTTGAAGGTTGAAGAACTTGTTGGATCTCTTATGACTTTTGAGATGGGAATCAGTGAGAATACTGATAAGAAGAATAAAAGCATAGCCCTTGTGTCCAATACTGAAGAGGAGTGCAAGAAGGGTGATGAAGAGAAGATATCTGAAGCCATAGCTATGCTTGGAAGACAGTTCAACAAGCTCATCAAGAGAATTGATCCAAGGTCAAGGTCAAATGTCAAGGACATTCCATCGACATCAATGATCTTATGACTCAAAGAAGATCCGTGTCAAGAAAAGGAAGTCACAGCAGAGGAGTCCAATGTCATGAATGTGAAGGATATGGACATATTGGAGCTGAATGTCCCACCTTTCTTAAGAAACAAAAGAAAGGAATGGTTGTCACTTGGTCTGATTCAGGAAGTGAATCGAGGAAGAAGAACTAATCTTGTCACCGCACTATCTCGAACCGGTAATTCGCATAATGACCTGATGAGGAAGTGACCTTTGAAGAACTTTGATACATACAAGAAGTCGCGTATCGGTGGTGAAGTGTGTCAAAAATGAAAAATGTAAAAGCGATTGAGAAGTGGAGGCGAAATGTGAAGTCGAAGTCGAGAAGAAGGAGAATGCCACTATAAGTCATCTCAACAAAGGAAATTATAGTGTTAAATTCCAAGCTTGATCAGATGACGAAATCTGTCAGAATGCTGACCACTGGAACTGATAAGTTGGAAGAAATCCTTCAACTTGGACAAAATGGTGGAAATAAGCATGGTTTAGGATATGTGACTGAAAAGGAACCTGTTAGTGACAAGAAAAAGAAGAGGCATGGGAAACCAAGGTCAAAGCAGATGCCACAACATAAAACAGGAAATGTTCCTGGCTCAGGACAGGTGACTGCGAAGAAATCTGTTGACAACAGGAAGAAGAACAGACCTAATAAGTCAATGTCAAAGCAGATGTCACAACATTGGGGTCAACATCAGGATCAGAGAAACATGAATAAGAAGTTTCAAAGATGGAGATGTCACCATTGTGGAAGGTTTGGTCACATAAAACCCTTCTGCTATAGGTTACATGGATACCCAAATCAGACTCCCTATGTTAAGCCTAAAAACATCAAGGTACCCTACACTCAAAAGTGGAAGAAGAAGACTGAAGCATTGATAGCTCACACTTCTCTTAGAGTGTCTGCCAAGGAAGATTGGTACTTTGACAGTGGATGTTCCAAATATATGACCGAATACGTAACCCATCAATAATGTCAAACCTCACTTAGTTTTGTTACCTTTGGAGATGGATCCAAAGGAGAAATCAAAGGTGTTGGAAATTTGGACTGCTCTGGAGTTCCAAATCTAAGTGGAGTGTTGCTGGTAAAAGGGTTGACTGCTAACCTCATAAGCATAAGTCAGCTATGTGATATGGGATTCCTAGTTAACTTCACTAGGTCTGAATGTCTTGTAATCAATGATAAACAAGAAGTAGTTATGAGAGGAATCAGATCCAAAGACAACTGCTACATGTGGGAATCTGAACACCAACCTATCCTCTGTGTGCTCCACAGACAAGGATGAAAAGGAGGTAAAGTTGTGGCATCAAAAACTTGGACATCTGCATCTCAGAGGAATGAAAAAGATCATATCAATGGAGGCTGTCAGAGGGATACCAAGACTTCACATTGATGAAGGAAGGGTGTGTGGTGAGTGCCAGGTTGGAAAGCAAACCAGAATGTCACACCTAATGTCTAGACATCAGACCACATCTAAAGTGCCGGAGTCACGCACATGGACTTGATGGGGCCTATGCAGTTGAAAGTCTTGGTGGAAAAAGATATGCCTATGTTGTTGTGGATGACTTCCGATTTACTGGATAAACTTCATCAAAGAAAATCAAGTGTTTGATGTCTTTAAGAAGTTATGCAAAAGACTTCGAGAGAAAAGGAAAGTCGTATTGTCGTAATAAGAAGTGACCATGGAAAGGAATTTGAGAATAGCAAGTTTGATGAATTCTCCTCGTGAGGATCAATCATGAGTTTTCTCCTATAACACCTCAACAAATGGGGTTGTGGAAAGAAAGAATAGGACTATACAGAATCGCCGAGCAATGATTCATGCTAAGAAACCCTATTCATTTTTGGTGGAGCTATGAATACACTTGCTATGTTCACAACAGGTCACCTTAAGAAAGGAACCGCTTCCACCTGTATGAGCTATGGAAAGGAAGAAACCAACTGTGAAATACTTTCATGTGTTTGGTAGCAAATGCTATATTCGACAGATCGGATCAAAGGAGAAAATGGACTCTAAGAGTGATGAAGGCATTTTTCTCGATACTCCACAAACAAGAGAGCATATAGGTATTCAACCCGTAACCTGTGTTATGATGGAGTCTATTAATGTCATTGTTGATGATCATTATCGTGAGCACAATGTCCCATATGATGTTGAGACATGGTTTGAGACATCACCGAGTTCTCGATAAGGAAAATGTACCTACTCCTACTACACCTAAATCAACCCGAGGAAGCAAACAAAGATCCCTCAATCAGATTCGGAAAGATCATCCAAAGGATCTCATCATTGAGACCCAACCAAAGGTGTTGTTACAAGATCCAGAAACTGCCTCAAACTCCCGTCAGGTCAAAAATAGAGCCAAAGAATGTCAAAGAAGCTCTATGTGATGAATTTTGATTGAGCAATGCAAGAGGAATTGAACCGCTCAAGCAACATGAAGTATGGGAATTAGTTCCTAGACCGTAGGAACAAACATCATTGGCACTAAGTGGATCTACAAGAACAAGTCCGATGCGTATGGACCGTCACTGTGAATAAAGCAAGACTTGTTGCCCGTGGTTACACTCAAGTGGAGGGAATTGACTTTGATGAGACCTTTGCACCGGCTAGACCGAATCAATCAAAGCTCGCTAGGTGTGCTTGCATTCAAATTCAAATTATTTCGATGGATGTAAAAGTGCCTTCCTAAATGGCTACTTAAATGAGGAAGTATATGTAGAACAAATTTAAAGGATTTGTGGATCCAAGTTTTCCTAACATGTCTACAAATTAAGGAAAGCCCTATATGGACTAAAACAAGCCCCTAGGGCCCGTATGAAAGGGCGACCAAGTTCCATATGCATAAAGGATACACAAAGGAGGATTGATAAAACTCTTTGTCAAGAATGAAGGTGGAAGGTTATGGTGGCTCAAATCTATGTTGATGACATAGTATTTGGAGGAATGTCAGAGACAATGGTGAAACACTTTGCCAATCAAATGCAAGCAGAGTTTGAAATGAGTCTCATGGGAGAGTTAACTTACTTCCTTGGATTGCAAGTCACATGATGGAAGATTCAACATTTCTTTCACAAAGCAAGTATGCAAGGAATATTGTCAAGAAGTTTGGAATGGAGAATGCCAGCCATAAAAGGACTCCTGCTCCTACACATTTGAAGTTGACCAAGGATGCAAGTGGTGAGAAGGTTGATCAAAGTTTATATAGAAGCATGATAGGAGCTTGTTGTATCTAATACCAGAGACCGACTTATTGCTTATGGTATGTGCAAGATATCAAGTGAACCTAAAGTAAGTCACATTAACCGGTGAAAAGAACTCAAGTATGTGAGTGGAACCGCAATTATGGTATCCTATATTCCCATGGATGTGAACCAATTGGATATTGTGATGCCGACCGGGCGGAGTGCCGATGACAGAAAAGTACCTCCGAGGATGCTTCTTCTGGGAAACAATCTTGTTTCTTGGTTTAGTAAGAAGCAAAACTGTGTCCCTATCCATCAAGTTAATACATAGTACGGTAGCGCTGTTTCAAATGGTCCGATGAAGCGATGTCGCTCGAGTATAATGTCACACGTGATGTCATGACATTGTATCGCGGACAACTGAAAAGTTATTAATATATCAAAGAATCATATACAACACAGAGGACTAAGCACATAGACATCGACATCACTTCATCGTAGAACTTGTGGAGGAGAAGGTGATTAAATTGGATCATGTAGTCACAGAACTTCAACTGGCTGACATTTTTACCAAGGCACTTGATGCTAGCCAATTTGAAAATTTAAGGAGCAAACTGGGCATTTGTCAGTATGAGGAATTGTATCAATTAAGATTGCTTCCAAGAAAGAGGAGAGACCACTTATTAATTATAAATGGGTCATTTGATTATTTCCCTCTTATTTTTATAAAATTCAAGAATGTGAAAAGACTCCTCCATATAATAGCCTTTTCATTTGAAAGTATCATATCTTCTCCATCCAATAGATACTCTCAACCACTTCGTCATTCTTGGTCTTTGATTCTCAACCTTTCTCAGCAAAACATGTCTTCCTCATCCTCTTCATCCTAAGACTCTGACTGTCCATCTCCCACCATGGCAGCGATAAGGGCAAGCGCTGCAGCTTTCAACATTGGACCGGTGAAGTTCTCCCCTCATCGTTCCCTGGCAACTGAGAATCAACATTCTCAGAATACCCAAAGGTCATCTGCTATTTATACGGGTAAGATTTCTGCCTCATCCTCATCTGTTCCCCCTGAGATAAGAAATAGGGAAGGTACCAGGTATGTAGAAGGAGCCATTGATAGGATAGTCACCAGAATCCTAGACGAAAATCACACTGTTCCTGGAATTTCTGTCCCCCTGAATCAAAGGCCTGCTAGCCCTAGTTTAGCAGATGATCCAGATGTCACAAAAGATGTTATGACATCTGATGACCAAGTGCAGGCAACACATGTGGACTCTGATACTCTTGCTGATTTCCCTGTCAAAGCAAAGGGTGGTAATTCTGGTTCTCAAGTTGAGAAAAGAACCAGAACTGAAACTTCTTCAAAGAAGTATAGAGCTAAATTTGCTGGCTGCTCAAAATGCAAGAGAACTCCAATGGCAAGGAAAAGGAAAGCTCCTGGTCCTGCAAAATCTGATCAGGCTTCTAGCTTCAAGATTCAGGCTGGACTAGCCAATGATAATGCTGATGCTGCAAATGATGATGTCCAGAGGGCTGAAGGTGAAGAAAACTCTGAAGATGTCTCCTTCCAACAGAGCACCTGAGCTGTTGCAGTTCTTTATGTTGCCCTGATTGCCTTCTGCTCTTGTTGTTTACTGTTGTTCTCTGTCACTTGTTTTCTGTTTTCTGCTATGTACTTTTGTGCTTCCTTTTGAATGACTGTAAACATTGTACTAACAGATGTGTATTCCTGTATACTTATGCTGGTACTTAATTACTTGCTGGTATATTTGTTTTTGGCACTGTTTGATTAAAAGTTTGGGGAACTTGAAGTGTTTCCTTTGGCCCTTTATGGCTAAAAAGGGGGAGAAGTATCAATGTGTGATGCTAGGGAAAACTGTGAGCAACTGTTTGAGACAATGGCTGGAATTTTGTGGGCATCTGTATGTGGGCAATTGTGGGATTTTGTATGGGTAGAATTTATCTTCTCTTAGTTCTAGTTACTTGAAGCTTGGGAAAGCTTAGGAAAACTTAGAACTAGGTAATAGTCTTCTGCTGCATTTGTACTCTGATAGGTCTAGTTGTTTTAGCCAAAAATGTGCCAAAGGGGGAGTTTGTTAGTGTTTTAAGTTGGCATCAATTTTGGTAAAACTAGGCTTTAGAAATGTCATGATAGATGTCATTGACATTCAGAGATTGAAGATAAATCCTACTGGACAAGGATGGTAAAAGTACAGCTCAGAACTGGGAAGCTAAAGCTGTGCTGGAAATTCTGCAGAAAACAATCTGATGTCATAACAGATGTTATGACATTCAGTGTGACATTCTGTTCTGCAGAATCTGTTTTTCCTGAGATTTTTCAGGAAGTTTGTTGAGCGTTTTATTTATGTTTTTCTGTTATTAGAAAGCATGCTCACGTGGCTGCTAGGTTAATCTTAATTAAACCTAAATTGGTTGTTGAACAAACCATGTTTTTAGGAGAAAATTAAGTGAACCCTAGCTATCTTTATGGAAGCCCAAAACTGAAGATTCAGGACTGCTTCTATATAAAGAATTCAACCCTTACAAAGCAGCCACGCCTCCAGATTATATTGAAGATATTGCAGGTTGTATTTTGTGTACTGTTAGGTTAGTAACAGTTGGTTTTGTGTACTGTTAAAGGTTTTAACAGTTGGTGTTTGTAATTCTAGTCTCTCTTGTGAGCCAAGCAACTATCAATTGATAAGTGCATTGGACTAGGATTTGTTGTAAGGATAGTTTATCACTCAAAGCTTTGAAGCACGAGTGTTTGTCTCTTGATTGTAAGCTTTGAAGTGAGATCAAGATAGTGTATTGAAGTGTGTCTTCACAATTCAATTAAACAATAGGTTGATATCACTGCGGTGATTGAGGAGGAGTGAGTAGGAACTCATATCTAAGTAGGACTTAGGTAAAAGGGTCATTGGGTAGTGATTAAGTGAGAAGGCTGTCAACTGGTGTGTTGGCTGTAGGGTCTTTGAATTGATACTGCTAATAGTGAACTTTATCCCTGGCTTGGTAGCCTCCAGACGTAGGTTTGTTAGAACCGAACTGGGTGAACAACTTATTGTGTTATTTACTGCTTTATATATTTACTGTGTGAATTGTCAAAGCAGTGTCAGATACTGTGTCATAACATTCTCTGTGACATTAAGTATCTGCTGCCAGGAATTTCATGTTCTATAGCCACTCAGCTTCGTTAGTTCTCTCGAAAGCAAAATGTCTTTGCAAATACTTGCTAAACACAAATACTCCCAAAACAACCTCCACTGAGAGAGGGATCTCAAATTAACTTAGTAAGTATTGAGACTTCCCACAAGTTAATAGGACTATACCCCCACCTAGATCTTAAAATGTTTCTTAAATCCGGGTTAGGATTTCTTTCCATCAGATGAAATCGCAAAAACACACAATAAAGAGAAACAAACATATGCACATATGAAAGCTTAACCCCTTTTTTTCTTTTTGAAAACAAAAAAGCCTGGTGCTCTTGAGCAGAGTCACATTTTTTTTGAAAAATCAAAAATTAGCGTATTCCCCAACAGAGTCGCCATTTTTCCTGTTCGCGTTAAAAAGTGACGCGCTAGGGAAATCGAATCTGAATTCGAATTCTCTGGCTCGAAACGATTTACTATTTTGATTTGTTTATAAAGATGCCGCGAGCATCAAGCTTTATTATTTCCAACACAAGAAAATGATTATGAAAAAGGGGAAAGCTGTTAATACCCTCAATTGATATGATATGCATTACGACTAGCACAAACTAGACGCAACGTATTGGGGAGATTCCGGGCAAGGGGGTTTGTTATATAAAGGGAATAGATGGAGCACCCTAAATATATATGGTTATCCATAGCTTTATATATGAATATGTTTGATATGTTTATGTGTTTTAATTGCTATTTCTATGATTGGGAAAGTTTCTCCTTTGGATTTTCAGAAGGATAGATTATGTGGGATCCTAGGTTTTGTTATTATTGTGCTCGCAAAGATCATTGGATCTTCTGCATACATATCCCTTAATGGGAATCAGAGCATTTGTAGCTCGGATCTAAAGGGATCTATGGTTTGTTTGGTTTGAGGGAGAAAGAAATTTGCTCAGCAAGGATGAGACCTTGTGCCTACGTATTCTCAAAGGGATATTGAGAAAGTCAGAGCAATCGTAGTTCCCACTTATGCTAGTGGAAGCAACATGAGGTTATTAAGAGACAAAGACAAATGTCATCTTAATGAAAAATGTATCTAATCTATTTCATCACATACATTTTGAAAGGTTGATTGATTGAATCTTTCATCATAAGTTATAGGTGTTTTGCTCGTGTGTACAAGCGTTACCACTTACGAGTTAAGAAAGATGTTTTAAAAAAATGCTTGAATCTTTTAATTGTAAGCATTGGGTGTTTTGCTTGAGTGTACAAGCGTTACCACTTACAGATTAAGAGATGTTTTTGTTTGAAAAGAGTTTGAAAAGTATTTGATTGTATGTGATGTGATAGATGAGATACTTCTTCCATAGAGATGAAAAATGTCTAAATCTCTAGGAGAAATTGATTGGATTAAGGGGATGCTTTTAAGAAGCCCATGGGTCCTTGTATTGTAAGCCCAAGAGGAGGCATTCCGAGGGTCATCGAGGGTCATCGAGGGTCCTTGTATGAAGCTCAAGAGGAAGCTATAGGGTATGGCTGGCTTTGGATTTAAAAGGGGTTTCACCGGGAAACCATCCTTTTAGAGTGATTTCACCGAGAAATCATACTCTCAGGGTTCTATCCTAGCGCGGATGATTCTTTGTATTGGAAGCCCAATAGGAGGCTGTTAAGAGATTTCCTGGTCTCTTTCTTGTTTGATGCCCAAGAGAAGGCTAAACTCAATGAGGAGTTCTTTTGAACGAAGCCCAAGAGGAGGCTAACTCAACAGGGGAGTGTTGTCTTATATGAAGCCTAAGTGGAGGCTAAACTCAAATGAATGAGTTTTCTTATATGAAGCCTAAGAGGAGGCTAACTCAGATGAATGAGTTATCTTGTACAAAGCCCAAGCGGAGGCTAACTCTGTGGGGAACCTAGTTGTTAGACTAGTTGTTAGGTTAATAACTGGACAGTTATATAAACAAGTGTATGACATTTATTCACAGGAGTTTATGAAGGAAATATAAACAATGTGTATAATGTTTATTTTACAAGAGTTTATGAAAAAATATAAACAAGTGTGTGTAAAACGAACGTTTGAAACGAGCGTAACTTGATTATTTACAAGTTTGAAGGTGTACGAGAGAATGAGTATGTACACGAACGAGTATGTATGTACAAGTGAATATGTATGTACAAGGAGGGTTGGGACTTACACCGTAAGGGAGGCCCATTGGTTTAAAAGCAGTTTCACCGGGAATAATGCTCCTTTTAATTCCAATGGTATTCGGTGTATAAACAAGTTAAACAAAAAGAACAAACGGTCGAAGTTTGTCTGTACTTGAATATTTACAAAAGACGTTTGTGTTATGTACAAGTAAAGATTATTATGTACATAAAAGAATTTGATATGTACAAGGAAATAATATGTACATAAAAAGAATTTTGGGACTTACACCGTGAGGGAGGCCCATTGGTTTAAGAGGAGTTTCATCGGGAATAATTCTTTTCTTAATACCAATGGATTTGGTGTATAAACGAGCAAATGAAAACAAACGAACAAAGTTTGTTTATGCCTGATATATTTTTGAAGATGATTGAATATGTACAAAGAAAGTTTTAATATGTACATAAAGGATTGGGACTTACACCGTGAGGGCTTCGAAAGTTTGAAAAAATGTCCTTTGAAAGTACTTTAAAAAGTATTCAAATGTATCGTTTTCGGCTCGATGAAAATATAATCAGATGAAATTTTTTCTGAATTTTTTTGACACTATCATAAAATAGATATGTTAATTGACATGTGTACAAAAAATCACCTCAAAATGAGGAGTTTTGATTGGGTTTTGAAATAGTCAAAGTTTGCAAAAAATATGAAGAAAAAATGACAAAGTTTGGCAAAAATGGTCCCAAGGCTACTCGAACCCGGGACAATTAGGCAAGGCGTGGCAAGAATGACTTAAGAGTGAGCTGGCAATCGCTGGGGCGGTGATACATCCATTAACTTATGCCACTTTATTTAATTATATTATAAACTGAATATTTCAATTTGAAAAACACGCGCGAACTCGTCTTCTTCTTCCTCCAATCTTCAATCAGCCATGGATTCTTCATTTCTCCATGAAATTGCTCGATGTAAACATCAAACTTGATCGTTTTAAGCCCAGTAACATGATGATGTCATTTAATTTCATTTATTTTTAACTTAACATGATTAAATTCCCAGAAATCATGAAGAACCCTAATTCTGAAAATTCTAATTGAAATCGTGTATGGTGAATGAATTGGTCAATTGATTTAGGGTTAATGATCAGTGATGGTGCAGAAACAAAACGGCCAAGCCATTTTTGAACTGGAAGCAAGGAATCAAGGAGTTTGAAGTTCGAGTTCTTACCTCTTGAAGCTGAGATCGAATTCCTGGAAAAAAGTGTTTCTAGTTTATGTTTGATGATCTCTATAGCACCACTGAACCTTATGGAAGGTGTTTGATCACTTGGTTTGCTTTGAAATGGTCTGGAACTCTCTACCCAAGTCGACCTGCAGTTTGCTCAAAGTGAAACTTGAATTCGTGGTTAGAGGTGTTACAGTTCAAGGAAGATGGTTTGTATCATCCATATGAAGTATGTTGATGATGTTCAAATGATAAAATCAAGACTAGCTCGAGCCAATTGTTAGTTTGCAAGTTAAGGCAGTTTTGGTAAGCTTTTGATTTCAAACATGGACTCTGAGTTTTAGTTGTTCTTGTGTTGATTTTAAGTTACAAACCAATTACATATGATGTTTATGACATGTTAGACACCAAATCTCTCATGTTTTTTCACAAGTTTTGAAAAATGCAAGATTTCTCAAATTGAACTATGTTACTTGAAAATTAAGAAAGAAGTGAGAAAGCTTGTTTTTGGCATAGCTTTGGTGTGGTTTGAATTTGAGAAAATGACCTCTATTTATAGGCCAAAAATTCTGAATGACAAGGCAAAGTTATAATTGAGAGAGCTTGCAACTTGGCTTAAGAGGTAAGAAAGAATCTTTTGCATTTAATGCAAAAGTTACTTTTCTAACCATGGTTAGAAATTTCTTTGATTCAATCCTCTTCTTCAATCATGTAGAACTGATATTTATCAGTTACAACCTATCTCTAGGTGATGACAAGGCTTCTAGAAAGAGAGTTTGTGAAAAAATGACTCAAAGTTCTTGAAAAATGACTTATAATCCATGGTTATGGAGCTCTAAGTTTAATTTTCAAAACCTTAGCTACACAAAGTGTTTTTTCAAGTTCTTGGACATTTTGGAAAGCTTGTAACAAGGGCTACAACTTTCATGTTTTGAGTTTTTTCTGAATCCAAATGGATCTAGGTGAAAAATTGCCATGAAAGTAGGAAAAACATGTTTTTCTAACACTTGAAAATTTTTCTAAGTGTTAGAAATTTTTCAAATTTGACTTTTTCATATTTCTTGATTTTTTATGATCATGATGGATCATTTGAAGTATTTTGATGATTGAAAAAATTTTGTTTTGAAAAAGTTGACCAAAAGTCAAAGTTTGACTTTTCTGTGCAGATGAATTTTCATCAGATGATCCAGAAATTGACTGATGAAAAATGTGAACTTCTGTGATGTTTTGAATCCATAAATTAGGTCAAGATGTTGCATTGAGGATATGAAGATCAATCTCCAAGCAAAAAGTCATTCATTGATCAGAAAATCAGTGATTGCTTATCCTCGATAAAAACCCTAATTGGTCGATCCTTGATAGATCATGAGGAAAAATTGGGTATCTGAAGATCAGAGATTGATGATTTGATTAAGATTGATCAATTGAGGTGAGTGAAACTCAAACCCTAATTGATTACCTCTTGAATCAGATGAAAATTTGATGAAACCCTAATTTTGACCTGTAGAAGCCACACCCGATTAATTCTGTTCTTAACTATTAGTGATGCAGTGATGCACATGTGAGGTGGTATATTAGGTCAAAAATTGGGGTATGACAAGTGGTACATTAGGGAATTCTCCACAACGCTCAATGAATGTGAAGTCCTTTTGAGAGAAAAGGCACCAACGGATATCTGAATGAGAGAGTGACATTAGCCTTAGAGACCACTTCAATCTTTGTTCGTTCTTCAATACCGATTGAGGAAGGTGCGAAATAAACCACCTAGAAAGTAACGGTATGCAACACATGAGAGTTCCTTGTCTTTTGATAGTACGAGTGTGGAGAGAATGTAGAATGTCTCCAAGCAAGGTAGGCACAGGATTGCGAGTGAGGAATATCTTGATGGCGTTCACGTCTATGAACTGATCTGGATTAGGAAATAACACCAAGCCATAGATTAGAAAGGCCAAGATGTCTTCGAATGCTTGGAAACTCATAGCTTTGAGGAACTCTCGGGCTTTCTTTATTAGGAACTTAGCAAGTAAACCCTTAACTCCGCTTCTTGTTTCCCAATTGGCTTCAATGTCTGACCGTTTTAGATGTAATATTGATGCGATGTCTTCGTACCTAGGAGCTTTTTCTAAACCGGTGAATGGCATCTGATCAAGAATAGGTATCCCAAGTAGCTTAGAGAACTCTTCCAAGGTAGGAACCAACTGATAATCTGGGAATTTAAAGCAATGGTGTTTCGGATCGAAGAACTGGAATAAGACGTGCATCATATCTTCTTCAAAACCGGAGATAACCAAGTCAAGCAGATAACCATGTCTCTTGATGAACTGAGAATGATCAGGAACTTCAGAAACCAATTCTTTGAGTTGAGAAGGTACACCCATGAAGTTGATTCGGATAGTCTTTCTGGAAGCCATAATCCCTACAAAACAGAGCAAAGATAAATCCCTAGGTCCTTGAAATAGTTAGAGATGATATGCAATGATATGATGTCATGTTTAACAAGCACAAACAAATCACACAATAGTCCTAGGTTTAAGGCTTGCATGAGGTATAGGTGTCTACCGCCAATGTTTGAGTTGGTTCATCCTGTCCTATAATAGTAACCGGGTTCTAGGAATCTCATATCATTGATCTTTCTCGTAGGCTTTATTTCAATACGACTACCAAGTGGTCGACCGAAAACATCCCAAAAGTCTGATCTTAATGAGCGTAGCATCGAGTATCAACCAACCTCGGTCTACACCAAAGCCGGCTATCTCACTACCTTCTAATGGCCAAGATGGGTCAATTAGGGTTCTAAAAGTTGAGTTAGTGCTGATGACGCCATGCAGAAGCCAAATACTATCCTCAACTTGGAAATGAGGAGCATCAAGACATCCAAAGTGTCACACTAACGTAGCCATCATGTTGACCGTTTCTGTATACGCCTAACGGTCGCGACGATCTATTGCTACTTACCTAAGGAAACCTGGATCTGGGTGTAGGATCCCCCAAAAATATAATACCCAAGCAACCCTTAAAAGTAAAGCAAGCAAGTCAAACAAAAAACAGTAAAGTGATCTAAAAATCCCTAAGGTATTCTCTCTTTAGGGTGTTTCCCCAGCAGAGTTGCCAGTTCTGTAATACGGTGGGAGAACTGACTTTGAGATTTTAGTTTTGCTTTTTATCGCAAATGTTGCGGATAGCAAGAGTCGCCATCGACTTTTCTTTTATCCAATTAAGGGAAGGTGAAAAGAACAGAAAAAGACCTTCGTTAGATTCTGAGTAAGGGAGAAGGTTATGAAAAGGGAAGGTATTAGCACCCCTTTCCATCCGTAGTTATCTACGGGCTCTTAGTTGCTTTTAGCTCACTTTAAAATTGCTTTCTGTATGTGTGTTTGAAAAAAATGTTTTGAAAAGGCATTTCGCTTTGATTTTGTAATGATTCACGCTGGAATGTATACAAAGTGTTTGGAAATGTTTCATTTTGAAAAGAGTTTGAACTTTGACAAAAGTGTGAGGTGTGAAAAAGTATTTTGATAGAGCAAGCAACTAAAAGTCTTATTACCTACTCAGAATGGTCGTTTTCGTGTTGTTTTACGTTCCTGTAGGATAGTGCTATCCATACCATTAGTTTTTAGGTAACCCTATTCGTTGGATGTAAAAGGGACATTCGAAGGGACATCGGATGGTCATAGAAGGCAACTTGTAGGAAGTATCCTAGCACATTCGAAGGGACGATCATCACTTTTCGTAGGCAACAATCGAGGGACGAGATCATGTATTCGTAGGCGACATCGTGGGTCTATGATCTTTGTATCGAAGGGACTATGATGATATGTTTGTTGGCAACAGTGCTAGGATACCTCTACGTTCGAGGGACTTGACCATTTATTCGAAAGGCAACGAGAGAGAATTACCCTAAGGGGTGCATGTGTGAAGAAGTGTGTAGAATTCAGATATTTTATCTTGCAATTAGAAGTGACATATGTTCATTTTTTATCTTGCCATACACGCCTAGTTACTAGCAGTTTATAGAGTGCGGAAAGTAAATTACGGAAAGTAAAGTGCGGAAAGGTAAATGTCCTACGCTATTACATGGCTTTGGGGCAGTTACATAATATAGGAGAGCGGAAATTAAATCCTAATTAAACTATTACATCCCATTAGCAGTTACATAATAATCGGAAAAAGAAAGCGAGAAAAGAAATCTTAACTATTACAACCTGTAAGCAGATACATAATAATCGGAAAATATAAGAAGTTCGCATAAGAGAAAATATGTTAGTAAAAAAAAGATTTTTGAGTTAGGAAAATGTTTTTAGGTTAGTAATGCTAATTAGAGGATAGAATAATTTTTTGGGAATTTTCTGGATTGGTTTTGATGAAGAAAAATAATTAAAAGTCAATTTTATGGTTAATTAATAATTAATTAAAATATGCATGCAAAAATATTATTTTTTATGCCAAAAATTAAATAAACATTTTTCTGACTAAAATGCAAAAGAAAATATTTTTTTGTGATTTTTTAATGCATGAGAAAATTGTTTGAAAAGAAAATAAATTAAATAAGAAAATATGAAAAGAAAAATAAGAAAAGAGTTAGTTTAGAAAAAGTGGTAAAAATATGTTGCAAAGCCAGGGATCGAACCAAGGACGTCCAGGACAAACACGCGCCTCCCTGACCAACTGAGCTAGCCTGCATTCGTGTTAGCATAATGAAACAAAAAGAATATAAATGAAATAAGATCCTAGACCCCAGAACACGCGCGAAGATCTTCATCTTATTCGTTTAAATTTTCAAACCTATAGCGACGGTCTTGTTCGTCGCTAAAGCCCCTGCAAATTTCCAAAATCACATACAAGCAATATAAATTCATTGTGAGTACATGGTTCGACTGGGAATTTCGTTCTGAACACGATGGTGGTCTTAGTTTTGTCCAATTTTGCCTAGAATGCAAAGCCCTAAATCAGACCTATGAACCCTAGCAATGGCAGATTTCGATTCCTGCAGTGAAACACAAATCAACCTATACAGAAATCTTCGAAACATCATTAGAAACACAAATATGCAATCAAAATATGTTAAATATGAGTGTATGCACGAAACCGATTTCAAGTTTCTTGGAGCAAACCGTGATCTAGATGTATCGATTTTGGGTTTTCCAACGCGTGGGGATGATTGGAATAGCTTCCTGGGACCTTGAGGATGCTTGTTCAGTCCTCAAAACTCCTTGAATTGGCCTGCAAAGTCAAAACCGAAATTGCTTTTTTCACAAGTTTTCTTGAAAAAAATTTAGGGTTCTTGAGGCAGAATTTTCGTCCTTTGTTCATGCAAATGCATTGTGTACTTATAGTGGATGGATTTAGGTCAAGAATCATGAAGAAATAATGTATCAATCAATGAGAAAATATTTGGTTTGGTATAAAACCAAATGTTGCCTTTTTGATCAAATTTCAATCAATTCTCTTGCCAATCAATGCAAAATTTCGAATTTGCCAGCTTGTGTGGATTACTTAGACCTCAAGAATGAGAGAAAAATCTAAATTGCATTTAATTTTGATTTTCTACCTTTTATTTTAATTTAATTGGCTTTTAAATGATTAAAATCCAAAATAAATAGAAAATAAAAGATAAAATTCGTGGCCTTGGGCTTGGAGGTTCCAAATTAGCTGAGGAACAAGTTTGAACCAAGACAAGTTAGGCCCATTTGCAAAATTTTGGATTTAGTCAAGTATTTCTCTTTGTGCACCTCTTCAAAAATGCTCAACTTGTGCAAGGTGTATCTTGCTCAATTTTTAACATTTTTGGGTGTTCTTGGACTTTTTAGAAAGATCTGGGTGTCCTCTAAACAACCTATTTGGTTTCATCTCAATTGAAGTTTCCATGCTCAATAACACTTCTTTACAAAAAGTTGACTTTTTGTTGACTTTGAAAAGGACCTGTAATGTTTTGATCCATAACTTCCAAATGAAGCATTTTCTGACCAAGCTTGTGAGACATGAAGTTGTAGAAAATTGAATTCTCTTCAAAATGAGATTTGGTGGGAAAATTTATGATAAAGTATGAGAAAGTTACGTCTGGTCAAAGTTCTATTGACTCTTGCTTGAGAAAGCCCAATTTAGAAACTTTGACTTTTGATCAATTCTTGACTTTTCTTGATGAATCATGATCAACCCTTGATCAAATGATGAATATCACTTCAAAATATTGATGTTGACCAAAAATTATGAAGTTTGACTGTATGTTGACCACAGTTGACTTTTTGTCCAATACAACTAATTTTCAACCATCTGAGCAATTGTTTGAGGAAACTTGACTTGTAAGGCTTGAAACTTGACATGGAGATTATTTGAAGCATATGATGAGGCATGATGATCACTGGAAATGCCGGAAGTCCATCTTGATTTGAGGATGGCCAAACCCTAGTTTGGGTTGATTGCTTAGGAGAGGGTTTGTCTGGTTAACCCTTGAGAAATTCTTGAGTATGGGTATGAGAAATGTCTTGAGAAGTAGGAGGGTAAATTTTGGGGTATGACAACCTCCACATGTAAATCTCCATGAAAAAAGGCATTGTTCACATCTAATTACTCTAGGTGCCAACCTTTAATTGAAGATATAGACAAAAGAACTCTGACTGTGGTGATCTTAACCACAGGAGAAAAAGTATCAAAGTAGTCCACTCCTTCCATTTGTGTATAACCTTTTTCTCCAAGTCTGGATTTATACCTTTCTATGGATCCATATGATCTATATTTCACCTTATATACCCATCTGCACCCAATAGGAACCTTACAAGGTGGAAGATCCACTAATGACCAAGTATGATTAGCAGCAAGAGCCTGCAATTCAACATTCATAGCATGCTTCCAACATTCAAGTTTGTTAGCCTGTTGGAAACTAGATGGTTCAAGAGTAGAAGAAATGGCACAACAAAAATGGTGAAAAGAAGGAGAACAGTTTTGATAAGACAGAACAAATGATAAAGGATATAAAGTGTTGGAAGTTGCAAAATTGGTAGAAGTAGCAAAGCAATGATAATCAGCAAGATAGGAGGGAGGATGAGAAACTCGAGAAGAATGTATTACAGCAGGTTGTATACTCTGTGAAGAAACAGTAGCATCAGTATCAGTGTTAGAACTGATGGATAAAGAAGGAGGTGAACTGACTGCAGGATTAGAGGGAGAAGTATGAAAAGGAGTACTGGGATCAGTAGCAGCAGGGTTGGGAGAGGTGATATTATCAAGGACAGCAGCAGGCATGTTATTAGCAGCAGTAGGATTGGGAATTGAGTCAATAGAAACTAGATCAGTATCAGTATGGTTGGGAGTTGGTTCAGAATGTGTGCTATCAAGAAAATCAGAATGTGTATTATCAGTATGAGAAAGGTCAGTCCTTTTGATGGGAGACTTGAAAGGAAAAGTATTTTCATAGAAAATAACATGCCTGGACACAAAGATATTGTGATGAGTCAAATCATATAGGATATAGCCTTTTGTTCCCTCTTTAAATCCTATAAAAACAGTTTTACGGGCCCTAGGATCAAATTTTGTCTTATGAGACATGAGGGAGGTAGCATATGCCAGACAGCCAAAAACTTTAAGATGTATTAGTGAGGGAGGCTCTTTATACAGAATCTCATAAGGGCATTTTAGCTTTAGCAATGGGGTAGGTAGTCTATTAATGATGTGTATAACTTGCTGCACACAGAAATTTCACATGGGTAAAGGGACATGGGATTGAAAATGGAGGGCTCTAGCTACATTAAGGATATGTTGATGTTTCCTCTCAACAATGCCATTTGTTGAGGGGTTTCAACACAGGATTTTTGATGAAGTATGCCCTTAGAAGATAAAAAGTTGTGTAATGAAAGAAATTCTGTACCATTATCAGATCTCAAACATTTAACAGATTTATTGAATTATTTCTCAGCATATGCTACAAAATTTATAAAACTATCTCTAATTTGATCCTTGGTTTTCAAAAAAATTACCCATGTAAATCTAGAATGATCATCAACTAAAGTAAGGAAGTATCTGCGTCCCAACAAAGAGACAGTAGAAAAAGGGCCCCACAAATTAGCATGAATTATTTGAAAAACATCAGTAGTACAAGTAACACTATCAGGAAATGGCAATTTTCTTTGTTTAGCAAAATGACAAGGAAAACAAGGATGAATGTTATCTTTACAAGAAACAAAAGGAAAAAACATAGCAATGGCTTGTAAGCCTTTGTGAGAGGGATGGCCTAGCCTCATATGCCATATCTCACTATCAGAAACAGAACTAGGAGAAACAGAATTACAAGAAGTATGTATGGCATTTGAATGAAGAACATATAAGCCATTTTGCAATTCAACTATACCAATCATTTCCATAGAAGGGTTCTGCATAATGAAACAAGAGTTAGCAGTGAATTGAACAAAACAACTATTATTTTGAGACAATTTTGCTATAGAGATAAGATTGACATTGAAGGAAGGAATGTAAAGAACATTATGCAAGATTAAGGATTGTGAGAGTTTAACAGAACCAGATATGGAAGCAAGATAATTGGGAACCATTAGGTAGAGTAACTGAAATTGGAACAATAGTTTGATAACTAGTAAAGGCTGAAAGATTAAAAGAAATATGGTATGTGGCTCCTGTATCTAGGATCCACAAAGAAGCTGACTTACCATTGGTAGAGGAGGACAAAGAGTTCATCACAAGAGGAGAAGTTGAAACAGAATTCGTGGAGGAGACAAGTTTTGAATGTTGAAGCAAAGCCAGAAGGTTGGTGTATTGCTCTTGAGTCAAACCATAAGAGGGATTAGTGGAACTTGAACCCGATGAAGGAGCCTCGGAGGCATTGTTCACTGTTGAAGATTATTGAGAACCACCTCTATTACCCTTGGACTTGTAGTTGAAACCTAGTGGATAACCATGTTTGAGGAAGCAGGTCTCTATGGTGTGGTTAGTTCTGCCACAGTGAGTACAAACACGATTTGAACCCCTGCTACTAGTATTTCCCTGATACTTGCCTTTGTCGGGATTAGGTTTGACTGCTGGAGCATCATGAGATACATTCAAAGCAACACTCTCTTCAGTATTGCCAGCAATAGGAATATCAGCAGAAATGACATTATTCAGTTCTCTTTCTTGTTGAATCACCAAGGAAAATGCCTTGTCAATGTCAGGGAGAGGGTTCATCATCATGATTTGACTCTTGGAATGAGTGAATTTTTCATTCAAACCTTTAAGAAATCGAATCACATAGTCTTGGTCTCTATACCGACGAATCGATGCAGAAGCACCACAAGAACATTGAACATCACATGAACAAGAAGGAATTGGGCGATAGGTTTCCAATTCATCCCATAGAACCTTCAGATTCGTAAAGTAATTGGAAACATCTAAAGATCCCTGACGAAATTTGTAAAGATCTTCTTGAATATCAGATATGCGGAAAATATCACTGTGAGAAAACCTAACCTGCAAATTTTTCCATACACCAGCCGCTGTATCAATCCATAGAACCGATCGAGCAATCGAAGCTGAGATTGATCGTTGAATCCATGCTAGCACCATCGTGTTACAGCGAATCCATGGCGCGTAAAGAACATCTGAGACGGTAGGCTTGGGAAGAGTACCGTCAATAAACCTGTCTTTGTTCTTGGAGATTAACGCAATCTGCATTGAACGAGATCAGGTGTGATAGTTCTTGTCATCAAGCGGTGAGGGAACAAGAACTAGAGCCGGATTCTCGTTAGGATGCTGGTAATAAGGATTTGTAGAGTTCGTAGCGAAATCAAGAAAGCTCTGCGCAGCCATTATTGCAGAGAAGAAGAAAAGCTTCAGAAGAAGAAGGAAAAATGATGAAGAAGCAAAGAAAAACAATGGCTACCAGAGCTTGATTAGCTCTGATACCATATCAAGTAAAGAGTAGCTCACCATTGAAGAAGGTGAAAACAGTTAGGAAAAGGGAAAAACAGTTGGGGTTTACTATTGTATCCAAGAAGAAGAAGAGAGTAGAGTAAAATTGTTTTATTGATTAATTAGAATGAAGTACAATCATATATATATATATATATATATATATATATATATATATATATATATATATATATATATATATATATATTGCTATGGATGGTAAGCTATCATGAAGCAACTGTACAAGATAAAATACTATCTCTGATAAAAATTAAAAGTGTATTCAAAATATTGTTTTACTGGCAACATAGCATAATATGTCACAATTGTATTTCATCTTCCTCTCATGTTACATATATTTCTTATTCTACCTAATATTTTGCGTAACACTTCATCTTGGAAATGTTGTATAGGTGGTTATGGGCTTAGCAAAGCTATTGGAAATGCAAAGGTAAGGAGTTCAGTTTTTAATAAGACTTAGTATTAGACCTTTTTTGTAAGCAAGGATAGTAATACAATATGGTGATATAATATTATTTTAGACCATGATCTGTGTGTAGGTGCTTTTTTGTTGTCAATGAAAGTGCGAGTAAAAGAGTAATAGGGAATTGAGTTTAAATTTTTATAGTTATTACTGATTTTATAATAACAAATATATATTAATAATGGTGGAGTATTATAAAATAATCTAGTGTAATATTTTATTTTACGGGCACTTTCATTATAATATATTTTTTTATTTTAATTATCAATTGCTTTTATTTGACATGACAAATATCTTAGAGTGAATTAAAATGTTGCAATTGATTTTTTTTTAAAACGAAATTCAATATAGAATTTATGACTAACTATTTTAGTTCAAAGAGTAGAGCAGCTGACTAATAGAACATTGCATATTTATCGGTATTCAACTTAGTCGAAGATTAAGATTAAGCTTTAATTATATATAAAAATTAATAACGCAACATAATAATTGTGTTTTATTTGCGTGCTATTCAACTTACTTAGTATATAAAAATTGGTTAGCAGTACATTCATGATGAGTACAATTTATTCATTGTTACTATTACATTTATGGTTAGCACCATTTTATGTACTTATCAATATTGCTTAATAATAATTCATGGTCATCACACTATATAATAACTATGAAAAGAAATCATTGTTAATTTACGCTGGTGTTGTAAATTGTTTTACATTCCTGCTTCTGCAAATTAAATCTTTTAACTCCACTTGAAAAAAATCTTTAAAATCATTACATTATAACATAGCATGTGACCTCTATGCTTGAAACATGTAGTCATAAACAATTAAAGGTATAAGGAGTCTCACATGAATATACTTTGAATAGTGTAGAGTTAGAGGTACCCACAATTCTAAAATGTTTTCGGTTAGTTTTGAATCGGTCTATTAAATAAAACTGATTAAGGGCATAACTATATTCTTAAGAGGGTCTTGTGTAAAATAAATTCATAGGATTACTAAGAAAAATTTGCAAACTTTTCGTCTAATGAAGTCCATAAATTAATTATGTTTATTGATATATGTGAATTAAAATTGTATTAAAACTATCTGCAAACTTTTCTTGCAAATATTTTCATCGATTTTTCCTAACATCAAATTTAAATATACTATTATATATACAATTTATTTTAATAAACTTTGGATGATATAAATGAAACATAACAATAAAATAACACTAAAATCGGGAAAAGAATAAAGATCTAGAAGTGTACACAACTTAATAGTACCACATAATAATATTTTTATTGAGAATATTCCTTTATTTCTTAATTAGTAATAAACCACATTTATTGTGGTAGTAATTCAGCAAAACACATTTATACTCATAATAGTATAATTTTTCTATTCTTACACGTTGAAGATGGATTTAGATTTGTAGTACAATTTATAAAGTCAATTCCATCAGCGTCGAGACATAATCCAACTTCATGCAAGTAGTATAATTTAGCACCGGTAGCATCGGTATCAGTAAGACAGCGAAGTTCTGGCGTCTTTCCTTTGATAACGCTCTTTATTGCATCTTCGAAGATATTATCATAGTGAGAACTTCCTCGTTGAATATTTTTATTTATAAGTGCTTGATAAATATCTGCCCTATCTTTGATATCTAGGGCTTTTTTAAAATAGTCTATACCTTGAAATTTTGTTTCTGAACATTTACCGTGAGCTTCCCATTCATGGCCCCAAAAACTTTCTTCCTTCCCCTTTAACACTTCGGGCCATGAATTATTAATCCTCGGAAATAAGGGTTGGACCTAAAAACATAATACACAAATTATAAAATTAAGTACTGGGAATATAAAGGTATAACTAGAAAAATACACTGCATGCATGGTAAAAAAAATTCATTATTCACGTAAGTACTCTCACCATAGCACTAGTAAACTGGGTGGTGGAAGTACAGCGACGACTATGAATACCACTACTATTGCTTGGCCAAAGCCCATGCAATCCGAAGATATTTAGTTTTCTGACGCAAGGATGCTTGGGTTTGTGACATGTACCTGGAACCCACTGTTCTACCAGTTTCAAGAAATCGTAAGTATCAGCAACTGAATAGTTTGACACATTCAACAAAAAAAACATTACTATAAAGCAAACAATGAGTTTCATGGTGGAAGAGTCAAGAGAGTATGATTATTGGCTTGTTATTCAAGTGAAAAGAATGTAAATTTATAGGCAAAAATTTTAATCAGTGACACATCTTTTTTACTATTTCATTAAGTTTCGTGTTAGTATAACAATTTTTCCATCATTGATATTAATATAGCTATCATCATACCATCTTTTTTATTTTTTATTTTCATCCAAAATTTTTAAGCACGTGTTGTATCTCTTAGTTTTGAGCTTAGCTGGATTTACTCTTCCTCTTTTCATTATTCAAAAAATAATTACTGCAGCTAATATAAATAGGCAATTTCTATTTTTTTTAATAAGCAAAATGTAAAACTATTAGAACCCACAGTAACATATGATATATTC
The DNA here is from genome assembly GCA_021764765.1 of Vicia sativa. Taxonomy (NCBI): domain Eukaryota; kingdom Viridiplantae; phylum Streptophyta; class Magnoliopsida; order Fabales; family Fabaceae; genus Vicia; species Vicia sativa. The sequence goes on from CM038794.1 coordinate 279,852,811, forward strand.
TTTCAATGTTAGCATTACACATAACAACGAAAAACTATTCAAAGAAAGACAGACAAATACATTGGATCAGAATTCTTCCAACCTTCCTATGTAAACCATTTTTGGATGAGAATCAAACAAATAGAGACAAATCTAAAAACCTTGGACTTATAATTAGTTTTGAGCCTAGCTGGATTTACTCTTCCGCTTTTCATTTTTCAAAAAATATTTGTATTTATTCATTTATGTGGATTAAAATTGTATTAAGACTATCTGCAAACTTTTCTTGCAAATATTTTCATCGATTATTTGCATCAAATTTTCCTATCAATATCATATCGAATGTAAATTTTTCCACAATAAATGAGATTTTAAATCAAATTTAAATATACAATTTATTTTAATAAACTTTGGATGTTAAAAATGAAACCTAACAAGAAAATATTAAAATGGAGAAAAGCATATAGATCTAGAAAATGTACACAAATTAATACCACAAAACAAGAATGTAGATCTAGAAAGTGTACACAAATTAATACCATGCACAAAACAATAATTTTATCGCGAATATTCCATTATTTCTTAATTAGTAATAAACCACATTAATTCAGTAAAACACATTTATACTCATAATAGTTTAATTATTTTGTTATGACGTTATAAAATAGGGGGTGGGAATTTATAAAATCAACCCCATCAATTTATGCACTACTACAGGACAATTTTTTTTTTTCATCTTCAATTTTTAAGCACGTGTTTTTAACACAGTTGTAGCTCTTAGTTTTGAGTCTATCTGGATTTACTCCCGTTTTTCATTATTCAAAATATAATTAGTGCAGTTAATATAAATAAGAAACTTTACATGAGAGAAAGTTAATAAATAGTGAACGTAATCTTATAGAATTCTTACATTATTCTCCAAAAAATCGTTTTTAGAAAATGTAAAAATAAGATCATAGCAAATTAATATAAGAAAAATTAAGATTTGATTTTATTCTGGACTTTAAGTCTGCTGTTGAACAAAGCCTAGCCCAAATCTGATGCGAAATAATCTAATACAGTGGGTTAGATTATTGTGACGATTGGAGAACATCCTTGCACGTGCCTGTCAATCATGTTTATTCACGTGTCCGTTGGGGAACGTCTCTCATACGTGACCGTTGTTACCTTAAAATTTTAAGTGGATAAGTGATGTGTCTCCAACAAAGGTGTGTTGCTCAAACGGAAAATTCCAAAAATAAGAATGCTCCTCGCTCGATCATCCCCAATTGTTGTGCCAACATAATATACATCACAAGATGATCACGGGGACAAGTATTGCCCTTGTATTTCTAAAACTATGGCACCTTGAACTTAGCGGGCACTTTCACATTGGGAACCAAACAAAGGTCTCTAACATTCTGCCCAAACAAATCTTTCCCTCTAAGTGCCTTTATCTCTTTCTGCATCTCATTAAACTGATCTTGGAAATCATCCACTCTGTCATAAAAACCCAAGCCTCCACTTGGTGCAACAGTAGCATGCACAATAGGCGTTGCAGAAACCATCACATGTCGAACAAAATGATCAACATGAGCAAAAAGATTATACCCTTCATGCATTTAATTTTCAGGCATTCCCCATGAATAACCACGTGGTATCTAGAATTGATGAGCAGAAACAACAAGAGTAACAAAGATATGTATTGATAGTATCTCAGAGATAAAAGTTGTTTGTTGCGGTTGAGTAACATAAGGAGAAGGAGGAGGTGGTTGTGGCTGATTTTGTGCAGCCACTAAGGACTCCGCCAAAGCAGTCAGATTAGCCATTCTAGTTCTTAAAGAAGTTACTTCCTCCCTGAGTTCACGGTTCTCTTGTTCCAAATTTTCCATCTTCTTCATGCAGTTAGCCCGAATGTTATAGGAATGCGATAGCTTGCTGACTAAACGAAGTATAAGAAGCATATAAGACACCTGAGATAAATAGGAATGCAAAAATATGAGTGAAATGATGCATGATATGCAATGCACATGATTTATTTTGTTTATTTAATTTTCAAGGAACTTAATGAACTGTGATAATTGCAACATTAAGGAAATAACACATTTTAAAACACTAAATAATCTCATCATTAATAACTTTGGAAGGATTACAACTTTAGTGTAAGTTTCAATAACCCTAAAGTACAACCGAAAAAAGCTAGAAATTGTGGTTCCTAAGGAACCAAAGCTGAAGAAGATCCCACTTCACACTAATGCTTCCCTTTGAGTCTCTAAATCTGATCCTTCAATTGCTTATTCTCTTCTACAAGCTTCTCGACGGCCCCTTTCCATCAACTAGGAGAAGGAAACAATTGGGAATAGTCTTGCGCACTAGGACTTGGCTGAATGCTAGAGGAAAATAAACCCTTTTGCTTTTCCATCATCTCCACGCCATGTCGCTCAAGAATCTCAATCAAATCATCTTTATCCTTTAACTTCTTCTGGAGTGTTGAATATCCCATATCCAAAGTCTAATATTTGTTCTTCCAAGCATTTTTTTATTTCTCCATTTTGGACAATGCAAGCTGGATTTCTTCCACATCATTTAACATAAAAGGAGAAGGTTTATAAAAGACCAATGGTTCATGGTAAGGTAATAAAGTACTGCAAGACTGAAGTTCAACTAGCTGACATATTCACTAAACCTCTGAAGAAAGTCAGATTCGAAGAGCTGAAAGGGAGCATCGGGATGAGAAGTCTCGAGGACATGAATTAAGGGGGTGTGTTAGAATGTGTGCATAATTCATGTTCGAGTACGTGTATATGTATGATCGAAAGTGTTGGTCGAACAACCTGTTGATCGAAGTGTTACTCTCTTGTACGCTAGAAGTCGAATGCATTGGGCTTTAGATATTTTGGGCCTTAGTTTAGTTTACACTATTGGGCCTAGGAAATGTGTCTATATAAGGAGCATTTCTTTGTAAACAAAATAATCAATTTTATAATACACTCTTTCATATATTTCAGTATCACATTTTATTCTCTTCCCATTTTCCTCTTAAAACCTCTTCTTCTTCATCACAAATATATTTCTTTCATCTTTTGTTCCAACAAATTGGTATCAGAGCTCGGTTGCGATTCAAGGTGAATCTAAAGGCAAACGGAACAACAACGTCGACACAGATTTTAGCAAATCTACCAGTTTTCAAAGGAGAAAACTATCAACTATGGGTTGCACAAATGAAGGTCATTTTCAGATTTCAAGATGTTGTTGAAATCTTGAATGATGGTGTATCGGAGCTGGAAGAAAATGCGACGGAAGCCCAGAAAGCTGTGCACAAAGATCAGAGGAAGAAAGATTGTAAAGCACTATTCTTGATTCATCAGTGTGTAGACGCTTTTGAGAAGATAATCGAAGAAGAGTCAGCAAAAGAAGCTTGGGACAAGTTAAAGAACTTGTATGGCGGAGGAGAAAAATTGAAGAAGGTGAAGTTGCAGACGCTGAGAAAGCAATACAAGATGATGCACGTGAAGGATGATGAATCGATTTCTACATATTTCTCAAAGATGGTGACACTGACGAACCAAATGAAAGCATGTGGAAAAACCATCACAGACCTGCAGAAAATAGAAAAGGTATTGAGATCTTTAACAGCAGACTTTGACTATATTCTTGTGACAATTGAAGAAGCAAAGACTCTATCTGAGATGAAGTTAGAAGAACTTCAAGCTTCATTAGAGGCTCATGAGATGAGATTGAAGCAAAGAAACTCAGAAAGAGAGAAGGTGGCTGAACAAGCATTGTAATCAAGATTCAGCAAGAAAGCTGAAAGATCGAAGTTTCGAAAGCATCTTGAAGATGATGAGAAGTCAACCAAGAATGCTGATTCGAAAAAAGTGGTGAGCAACAAGTATTCTGGGAAGAAAGTTGACAAGAAAGATAAGCAATTCTACAATTGTCAAGGTTTTGGTCACTTCGCTCGAGACTGTCGAAGGAGGAAAGTAGAAAGGGCGAAAGAAAGTGATGAAGCTCAATATGCACGTGCAGGAGACAGTGATTCAGATGATGTGCTGATGATGGTTAATTCTCAGTCGAACACTGAGAAAACCAACATGTGGTATCTGGATTCAGGATGTAGCAATCACATGACTGGCAACAAAAATTGGTTCACCAAACTAGATGTGTCAGTAAAAAGGGTGATAAAGTTTGCTGATGGAAGACACATCGATTCTGGTGGCAAAGGATGGTGGAAAAGCTACTATCACTGAGGTATTGTATGTACCCTCTATGACAAGTAACTTGATAAGTGTAGGTCAATTACTTGCAAAAGTATTCAAGATGAAACTTGAAAGGAATGAGATGAAAGTTTATAGGGCTGATGGGAGGCTGATCATGAAAACGCCATTGGCAGAAAACAAAACATTCCAAGTTGAACTCAACACATCAGATCACAAATGTCTTGCTTCGATAACAGAAGAAGGAAAGAATTGGCTATGGCACCACAAGTATGGACATCTAAACTTCAGAAGTTTATGCATACTCAATCAGAAGAAGATGGTGGTTGGTTTGCCTTATATGAAGGAACCAAAGCAAGTATGTGAAGAATGCTGTAAAGCTAAGTAGGCAAGGAAGGCATTCAAACATGACTTGCCTATGAAGTCCAAGCGCAAGTTGGAGCTAGTTCACTCTGATGTGTGTGGACTATTTGAAGTAAAGTCAAATGGGGGCAACAGGTATTTCCTTACGTTTATTGATGAATTCACCAGACATATATGGATTTACATCATTAAAAGGAAAAGTGAAGTATTCACGCAGTTCAAGAAGTTCAAGTTGCACGCTGAAAGGCAAAGTGGTTGCAAATTGAAGAAGTTAAGAACTGATGGTGGTGGTGAATACACGTCCTTTGAATTTGCCAAATTCTGTAATGGGGAAGGTATAGAGCATGAGGTTATTGCACCCTATACACCTCAACAAAATGGCATAGCTGAGAGGAAAAACAGAAGTATACTAAACATGACAAGAAGTATGTTGAAAGCTAAAGATATGCCTAAGAGATTCTAGACTGAAGCAGCTTCGACAGCAGTATACATTCTGAATAGGTGTCCAACAAAGAGGATAGTTGGAAAAACACCTAATGAGGCTTGAACGGGATCGAAGCCTAGTGTAAGTCATTTTAGAGTTTTTGGATCAATGTGCTTCAGGCATGTACTTGAACAATTGAGAAGAAAACTGGATGATCAAAGTGAAACTGTGATTCTCATAGGTTATCATTCGACTGGTGCGTACAAGTTGTATTCGCCAATCGAAGATAAACTAATAATTAGCAGAGATGTTTGAGTCGATGAATGCAAAGGTTGGGATTGGAGTCGAAGCACAACACATGAATCAGACACTGTTATAACTGTGTTCGAAGAAGATCCACAAGATGAGCCCTCGAATAGTCGAAGTGAACAAGGCAAAGCTTCAGTTAATCAAAATGAAGAATCACCTGAGCAAAGTGAAAGAAGGTCGACGAGAACAAGAACTGAATCAACAAGGCTAGCTGGGTATGAAAGATTCTCAGATCAAGTGATTGATGATGATGGTGATCTAGTTGAAGAAGCCATGATGATGACTGAAGCAGAACCGATCGATTTGAATGAAGCAATGGGAAATTCGAATTGGTGCGAAGCCATGAAAGAAGAACTTAGAGCCATTGAGAACAACAAGACCTGGGATCTTGTCGAAAGAACGAATAAGAAGCCAATTGATGTAAAGTGGATATACAAGGTGAAACAAAGGCCAAATGGAGAAATTGCTAAGTATAAAGCAAGGCTGGTGGCGAGAGGCTTTCTACAGAAGCTAGGAATAGACTTCGATGAGGTATACACACCGGTTGCTAGCCTGGAAACAATTCGAATAGTTGTTTCGACAGCAGCATACAGGGGATGGAAGATGCATCAGTTGGATGTAAAGTCAGCATTCATGAATGGACCATTAGAAGAAGAAGTCTATGTCACTCAACCACCAGGATTCGACATTAAAGGACAAGAGTCGAAGGTGTATAGATTACAGAAGGCTCTCTATGGTTTGAAGCAAGCTCCTCGAGCTTGGAATAAAAAAATAGATAGTTTCCTGATCGAAGCAGGTTTCACAAAGTGTTTTTCTGAACATGGAGTATATATAAAAGATGTCGACAGTGTCAGTCGAATCATTTTATGCCTCTATGTAGATGACTTACTGATTACTGGAGATGAAGAAGCTGAGATAGTAAAAGTCAAGTCAAAGCTAATGCAAGAATTCGAGATGTCAGATCTAGGGAATCTCTCATATTTTCTAGGAATGGAATTCAAGAATACTGAAGAAGGAGTATTCCTGCATCAAACCAAGTATGCTCAAGACATTCTGAAAAGATTCAACATGAGAAACTGTAAAGAAGTTGTCACTCCATTAGAGACAGGGGCAAAGCTAAAGAAAGAATCGAATGATAAGTTTGTAAATTCGACATTGTACAAACAGATCATTGGATCCTTGAGATATCTTTGCAATACAAGGCCTGATATCTGCCAAAGTGTGGGGTTGCTAAGCAGATTTATGGAGAAACCTCAAGAGTGTCATCTCAATGTAGTAAAGAAGGTGTTGAGATACATAAAGGGAACTGTCGACCATGGGGTGCTATTGCCAAAGAAGTCGAAGAGCAACACAAGCGTTGAAGTTCATGGATATACTGATTCAAATTTCAGTGGAGATCAAGATGAAAAGAAAAGCACTGCAGGCTACATCTTCATGATCGAAGGTGCTCCAATCTCCTGGAGCTCGAAGAAGCAAAGCATTGTGGCTTTGTCATCATGTGAAGCAGAATATGTAGCTGCATCATATGCAGCATGTCAAGCAGCATGGATCGAAATGTTACTAGAAGAACTCAAGATAATGGAGCCAAAGAATATAAAGTTATTTATTGACAACAAATCAGCAATCAACTTGGCGAATCATCCAGTGTGTCATGGTCGAAGCAAACACATTGAAAGAAGGTACCATTTTCTGAGAGATCAAGTTAACAAAGGGAAGATCGAAATAAAGTACTGCAAGACTGAAGTTCAACTAGCTGACATATTCACTAAACCTCTGAAGAAAGTTAGATTCGAAGAGCTGAAAGGGAGCATCAGGATGAAAAGTCTCGAGGACATGAATTAAGGGGGGGTGTTAGAATGTGTGCATAATTCATGTTCGAGTACGTGTATAGGTATGATCGAAAGTGTTGGTCGAAAAACCTGTTGATCGAAGTGTTACTCTCTTGTATGTTAGAAGTCGAATGCATTGGGCTTTAGATATTTTGGGCCTTAGTTTAGTTTACACTATTGGACCTAGGAAATGTGTCTATATAAGAAGCATTTCTTTGTAAATAAAATAATCAATTTTACAATACACTCTTTCATATATTTCAGTATCACATTTTATTCTCTTCCCATTTTTCTCTTAAAACTTCTTCTTCATCACAAATATATTTCTTTCATCTTCTGTTCCAACACAAGCTAGAATCGGATTATAACTGATACCTCAATTTGTACAAAGAAGAGGTACAATGGGAAACTCTCTGCAACCATCAATAACTATTTTCCAATCATTGATAGAATTGATCCAACAAACATCAAAATGACTAAGAGACGTAATCTTCGGCCACCACTTTAAACCATCTTTGGTATCTAAAAAAGAAGCAGATCGCAGCAGAGTTTAATATTTATCAAGCACTTATAAATAAAAATATTCAACGAGGAAGTTCTCATTATGATAGTATCTTCGAAGATGCAATAAAGATTGTTATCAATGGAACGAAGCCAGAACTTCGCTGTCTTACTGATACCACCGTTATCAATTACCCTACTTGCATGAAGTTGGATTATGACTCGACGCTGATGGAATTGACTTTATAGATTGTACTCCAAATCTAAACTCATTCTCCCCTGCTTCAACGTGTAAGAATAGAAAAATTACACTATTATGAGTATAAATGTGTTTTGCTGAATTACTACCACAATAAATGTAATTTATTACTAATTAAGAAATAAAGAAATATTCTCAATAAAAATATTGTTGTGTGGTACTATTAAGTTGTGTACACTTCTAGATCTTTATTCTTTTCCCCATTTTAGTGTTTATTTGTTATGTTTCATTTTTATCATCCAAAGTTTATTAAAATAAATTGTATACATAAAGTATATTTAAATTTGATGTTAGGAAAAATCGATGAAAACATTTGCAAGAAAAGTTTGCAGATAGTTTTAATACAATTTTAATTCACATATATCAATAAATATAATTAATTTTTGGACTTCATTAGACGAAAAGTTTGCAAATTTTTCTTAGTAATCCTATGAATTTATTTTACACAAGAGCCTCCTAAGAATATAGTTATGCCCCTAATCAGTTTTATTTAATAGGCCAATTCAAAACTAACCGAAAACATTTTAGAATTGTGGGTACCTCTACCTCTACGCTATTCAAAGTAGATTCATGTGAGATTTCTTATATCTTTAATTGTTTATGACTACATGTTTCAAGCATAGAGGTCACATGCTATGTTATAATGTAATGATTTTAAAGATTTTTTTCAAGTGGAGTAAAAAGGTTTAACATAATTCCATGTGGTTTAGCATAGAGGTTACATGCTAAATTCTAATGTAATGATTTTATAGGTAGTATTCCATGTGGTTTAGCATGGAGGTCACATGCTAAGTTATAATGTAATGATTTTATAGGTAGTAGATAACTATCTTTGTTATATTTTGAGGTATTGGCTATACTTGTGATTGTTTTTTATAAGTAAAATGAATTAAAGGGAGTACAACAGTGTTAGGAAATTACATAATTTTTTTTCATGGTTAAATTTGTGGAAGAACAAATGCATAAAATTAATAAAAAGTGAATTAATTTATAAATTGATTAACCTATTATTATAAATGTTGTGGCATGAAAAATTTCCCCAATAAACAAATGTTGGATAATAATGAAGTCGCCACCGAAATTTATTTTTTTAAAAAAGAATTGTTTATAAAACCCTTGAGAAACAAAAATTAGGTCATCACAATCAAGTTTAGGTTCAGAGATCGATTATGTGCGGAAATGTATTAGCCCTCCGCTAAAGGAAAATCATGATACAATATGTAATAGAAAAGAAAATTCCCCTTTAAGCATTGTCTCTACTCAATCTACATGAATATAATGCCTTTAATCTCAATGAAAACTGCTATGAGTGAATATTTTGAGTGAGAGAGTAAGATAGAAATTACAGCTAGGGTTTCACAAACCAAATTTCATCAAGCATGAAAGCTTTTGTACAAGGTTTCTATTTATAGAACCACTTATGTGGTTGCCAAGCTAGAAAAGACCACTTAAATGCATTGTACCTTATTGTGTACCTTATTTAACTTAAGCACACAGTACCTTACCATATATCGTATTCAACGTAAGTGTAATGTACCTTATGGTGTTCTTTAATTAACTTAAGTGCACCATACCTTACAATGTTCCTTATTTATCTTATTTATTCTATCTTTCATCAATTTGTCCTTATGCGTGTGACTTTGTAGGTTCTCATGATATAGACCATTATACTAATTCACACATTTAAAAAATTCCAAGGATCAAGATCTCAAAAGTTGGGATAAAAAATGTTTCAAAATGATGGAGAATTAAATGTTTGAATTTAATTAAAAGAAAATAAAAAGAATAGAAATAAATGCTAAAAATCATTTTATAAATCTAAAAAAACACGAGGCAGAAAATATTTTTAGGAAATAATAAAAAAATTGAAGTTAAAAATCATTTAGAAGCTATTTTAGATAATTTTGAAAGAAAAGGGAAATTAAATGGACTAAAAAATGCAACAGATAGGAAGGTGTAACACAACTTGATTGGAGAATTCAAATTTACCACTCTTGCACGCGTACATCTTCATCTTCAACCTCCGTCCAATTGATTTTGCAGGTTCATGAATTCGTTGTTTTAAGCTTAGACACCACACGTTTTAGATTCAACTAACATCATCATTCATGTCTCTCTGCATTTGAGCCATTTATTCACTCCAAGAAGAGAGAATTTGCAGAAATCCGCATAAAACTTAGTTTACTCAAAGTTAAATTAAATGTGCTCAAATTTATTGATAACCAATCATTTTCATCTGCTCAGAGAAACTTCTGACAGAAGCATCTTCTAACGACTGAGATTCTAAGAAATAGAATAACCTATTGTTTAACCAAAAATCTAATTTCTCATACTCTAACTAAACACATTTATTCTAATGAGTTCTTATTCTGGACAAAGTTCCATTTTCAGATTTTTCAAAATAAACAGAATTTATCCTTAGCCAAGGGTTTTGTAAAGATATCAGTCCATTGATGGTCTGTATCTATGAATTTTATACATAAGATTCCCTTCTGAACATAGTCTCTAATGAAATAATGTTTTATTTCAATGTGTTTTTCTCTATAGTGTAAAATCAGATTTTTACTTAAACATATAGCAGTAATGTTGTCATAGAAGATAGGAATGTTACCTTCGTACATCTAATAATATTCCAATTGATTCTTCATCCAGAGCATCAAAGTACTACTTAGAGATGATGATATATACTCTGATTATGCTTTTGAAAGATCAATTGTAGATTGCCTCTTGCTTGACCAGGATATTAGATTGTTGCCTAGAAATTGACAGTTTCCGGATGTGCTTTTCGTTTCTAATCTATCTCAAGTGTAATCTGCATCACAGAAGCCAGATAGAGTGTACTCTGATATTTTCTCATTCATCAATCCAAGATTATTGGTTCCTTTCAGATATCTCAGAATTCTCTTAACAACAGTTAAATGAGATTCTCTAGGATCTGGTTGGAATCTAGCGCAAAGATGAACACTAAATAGAATGTCTGACCTAGAAGCAATTAGATACATAAGAGAGCCTATCATACCACGATAAAGCTTATGAGAAACCTATCCACTTACCTCTTCTTTCTCCAAAATGCATGTTGGATGCATTAGAGTATTTGCTATTGTGCAGTCTACCATATTGAATTGCTTTAGAAGTTCTTTAGTATACTTACTTTGATGAATGTAAGTACCTTCAGACTTTTGATCAATTTCGTTTTCCAGAAAGAATTTTAATTCTCCATAAGACTCATTTGAAACTCAGTATGCATCATCTTAGAAAACTCCTCACAAAGAGAGGGATTAGCAGAACCAACAATAATATCATCAACATATATTTGCACTATGAATATATCACTTTTTATTTATTTACAGAAGAGAGTTTTGTCAACCTTGCCTCTAGTAAATTTATTTTCTAAGAGAAACTTGCTCAATCTGTCATACCAATCTCTAGGAGGTTGTTTCAGACCGTAGAGAGATTACGTTTAAAAACAAAATATAATTTCTCAGAGTTTTCAAAATCAGGAGGCTGTTTGACATAAACTTCTTCAGAAATATATCCATTCAAAAATGCACTTTTAACATCCATCTGATAAAGGATGATGTTATGATTAACAGAAAAGGAGATTAATAAACGAATGGCTTCTAACTTGGTGACTAAAGAAAAGGTTTATGTATAGTCTATTCCTTCTTGTTGGTTATAACCTTGTGCAACCAGTTGTTCCTTGTTTCTTACAACATCACCCTTTTCGTTGAGCTTATTTCTGAACACCCATCTAGTTCCAATAACATGGACACCTTTAGGTTTCTCAACAAGATCTCAAACATTATTCTTTGAGAACTAATTAATTTCTTCATCCATAGCCAGAATCCAATATGTGTCTAGAAGAGCCCCTTCAATTGATGTTGGCTCAACCAAGGACACCAAACCCAAAAGTGTTTCTTCTGAATATTTGAAGGTTGATTTGGTTCTGACAGGAGCATCCTTTCTTCCTAGAATCAATTCTTCTGGGTGTGAAGTTGTTATTCTGTTTTTCTTCAGAAGGGGATTAGAAGAAACATCATCTGAAGTAGGGGCTTCTGAAGTTCTTTCTTCTTCTATCTTTTCTTCTAGTTCTGAGTAGCTGATCTCCAGATATACAAACCTTTCAACTAGCGTTGTCTTTTCGAGTCAAGCTTACAATCAAATCTAACACGAATTGATTCTTCCACAATCTATGATTCTGTGTTGTATAGTTTGTATCCTTTTGAGAGTTCAGAATATCCTAACAACAGACACTTATGTGTTTTAGAATCAAACTTTCCCAGGTGATCTTTAGTGTTTAACATATAACAGACACAACCAAAAGGATGAAAGTGATAAATGTTGGGTTTTATGTTCTTCCACAATTCATAAGGATTCTTACCCGAAATAGGTCTTATAGAGATTCTATTTTGAATATAACATGTTGTATTTACTGCCTCTTCCCAGAAGTGCTTTGTCATGTCAGTTTCATGGATCATGGTGCGATCCATCTCTTGCAAAGTCCTATTTTTCCATTAAACAACTCCATTCTATTTTGGAGTTCTAGGACAGGAGAAATTATGGGATATACCAAAATCGTCAAATTTTTTTTCAAAATCTTTGTTTTCAAATTCTCCATGATGATCACTTCTGACTCTGACAATTTTGCAATTCATTTCATTCTGCACTTGGGAGCATAATGAAGCAAACATAGAGTGTTCCTCATCCTTGTGTTTTAAGTACTTGACCCATATCCAACAATTATAGTCATCTATGATGACCAATCCATACTTCTTTCCATGGACAGAAGCAGTTTTCACTGGTCCAAATAAGTCAATATGCATAAGTTCTAATGGATGAGAAGTAGAAACAATCTTTTTAGCTTTAACAAAAGTTTTAGAAAATTTTCCTTTTTGACAAGCTTCACAAAGAGCGTCTGAAGCATACTTCAGATTGGATAAACCTCTTACTAGTCCTAGCTTTTTCAGTTGAGATATTCTTCTCAAGCTGACATGTCCCTAACGTCTATGCCAGACCACTACTCTTCATTTACAGACAGAAGAAACTTTACATTCTGGTTTTTCAACTTAGATAAATGAATTTTATAAATATTGTTCTTCCTCTTTCCATTGAACAGGACAAGCCCATCTTTCCGACTAATGGCTTTACAGGATGATTGAATAAACATGACATCATAATCTTTGTCACTAAGTTGACTAATTGACAACAAGTTATGCATCAGACCCTCAACTAATAAAACATTATTAATGGAAGGAATTTTACCATTACCAGTAGTTCCAGAGCTAATGATCTTACCCTTCTGGTTTCTTCCGAAACCAACGACACCTCCAGACTTAATTTCAAAATTTTGGACCATATGCATTTTGCCCGTCATGTTTTGTGAGCATCCATTATCCAACTACCATGACTGATGTTTCAATGGAGCCGTCAAGGATATATGCAACATGAATAATCTGATCCTTAGTGTTAGTGTTTTAAGTTGGCATCAATTTTGGTAAAACTAGGCTTTGGAAATGTCTTGATAGATGTCATGACATTCAGAGATTGAAGATAAATCCTACTGGACAAGGATGGTAAAAGTACACTCGAACGGGAAGCTAAAGTCAGTCTGGAAATCTGAGCATCGATGTCATAACGGATGTTATGACATTCGTGTGACATTCTCTGAATGCTTTTTCTGAGATTTTTCGAAGTTTGTTGCGTTTATTTATGTTTTTCTGTTATTAGAAAGCATGCTCACGTGGCTGCTAGGTTAATCTTAATTAAACCTAAATTGGTTGTTGAACAAACCATGTTTTTAGGAGAAAATTAAGTGAACCCTAGCTATTTTTATGGAAGCCCAAAACTGAAGATTTGGGACTGCTTCTATATAAAGAATTCAACCCTTACAATGCAGCCACGCCTCCAGATTTTATTGAAGACATTGCGAGGCTTTTATTTGTGTCTTTAAAGGTTTTAACAGTTGGTTTTGTAATTCTAGTTTCTCTTGTGAGCCAAGCAACTATCAATTGATAAGTGCATTGGACTAGGATTTATTGTAAGGGTAGTTTATCACTCAAAGCTTTGAAGCACAGTGTTTGTCTCTTGATTGAAAGCTTTGAGCGAGATCAAGATAGTGTATTGAAGTGTGACTTCACAATTCAATTAATCAATAGGTTGATATCACTGCGGTGATTGAGGGGGAGTGAGTAGGAACTCAGATCTAAGTAGGACTTAGGTTGAAGTGTCATTGGGTAGGGATTAAGTGAGGAGTTGTAAACGGGTGAGTTTAACTCTGAATTGATACTACTAATAGTGAATTTCCTCCCTGGCTTGGTAGCCTCCAGACGTAGGTTTGTTAGAACCGAACTGGGTGAACAACTTATTGTGTTATTTACTGCTTTCTGTATTTACTGTGTGAATTGTCAAAGCAGTGTCAGATCCTGTGTCATAACATTCTCTGTGACATTAAGTATCTGCTGCCAGGAATTTCACTTAGGTACCCACTATATGGGCCCTTTCTTGTTAGTCTTTCTAGAGGTTCTTTCACCTTTGGATTTCGGTGCAAAAGTATATTTATGTGGAATATGTGTATGATATTTATGTTCAAAAGTTTCCTTCTGTGTCTGTGATAGTGGTGCTACAGAATCTTAACATGATAAGGAAATAAGTACTTTTCTTGTCGTCATCGGAGTCTAACTCTCCATCAGAAGAAAGCTTGTCTTTTGATAATGATTTGTTGACGACGGTCTTTGCCATATGAGCTACATTGGAATGTTCTTCATTAGAGTCTTCTTCCTCTGAATTTGAGTCATCCCACGTTGTCATGAGACCTTTCTTATCTTTGGAAACCTTTTTATGTTTTCCTTCTCTTATGAGTTGTGGACATTCATTCTTGTAATGCCCAGGCTCTTTGCATACATAGCAGGTGACTTCCCTTCCAGAATCTTTTGTTTGGTCAAAGGTAGACTCGTGCCTACCTCTAAATCTTTTTTACCCTCTACACTTGCTCTGTATGTGTTTCCACAATTGGTTTATCTTTTTATAGATCAGAGATAGTTCATCTTCATATGATTCTTCTTCAGACTATTCTAATTCTTCTAATGCTTAATAAGTCTTTGTCTTCTTAGACTTATACCTAAGAGAAATAGATTAACCTATCTTTTGAGGTTCTTCTTCTTGAAGCTCTATTGAATGACTTCTTAAAGGACTAATGAGTTCCTTAAGACTGGAGTTGTTTAGATTATTTTCCAATTCCAAACCAGTTACCATGGGTCTCCATTTGACAGGCAGACTTCTGATAATCTTTTTGACGTGATCAATAATAGTGTATCCTTTGTCCAGACCTTTGAGTCCTGCAACAAGCATCTGAAATCTTGAAAACATAGTTTCCACAAATTCAACTTCTTCCATTTTTAAGTCTTTGTACAACTAGATTAAAGCCAAAGCCTTTGTTTCTTTAACTTGAGAATTTCCTTTTTGAGTCATCTGAAGAGAATCAAAGATGGACTTAGCAGTCTCTCTATGAGCGTCTGTTAGAGCACTTTTGGTAATTTCCTTTCCTTTTGCATCTACTGGGTAGCTGTAGCCATCAACTACAATTTCCCATATATCCAAATCGAATCCCAGAAGGTGACTTCTTAATCTGTCTTTCCAATAGTCAAATTGCTCACCATCAAATATAGGAGGTTTTGAACTATATAATTCTCTTTCCTTGTTATTAGAAGAAACTACAACAACATTGTTGGAAGCAGCCATTGCTTTTCACACACTCGATCGGTACTGAACACTGTTAGGTCTTTGATAAAAATCCAACCTTTTTATCACTTTAGAATCAGAGCTCTGATGCCAACTGAATGTGTGAAAAACACAAGAATAGGGGGTTTGAATTGGGTTTTATCCTTTGAAAACTTTTCTTTCAAAATAATCCCCTTTGAAGTTTACTTTGCTTTTGATATCAAGATAGAAAGAATTATAAAGAAGATAAGAACACAATATTTTTATACACGTTCACTTGATAACCTCACGCTACTCTAGTCTACCCTTCCAGGTGATTTTCCTCTCTCAAACAAGGTCTTAATCAATTAATCAAACAGATTCGTACACTTGCACACACCAATTCTGGATGGGTCTAACTATGACTACTGGAAACCTCGTATGACTGTTTTCTTGAGGTCACTAGACATTAAGGCTTGGAGAGTTGCTGACAAAGGATGGAAACATCCCACCAAGCTTGAGGAGGATGGAACCACTGTTCTGAAACCTGAGGAAGAATGGACCAAAGAGGAAGATGAGCTTGCCCTGGGAAATTCTAAAGCACTGAATGCTTTATTTAACGGTATTGACAGAAATATCTTCAGACTAGTTCATCAATGTGAACTGGCCAAGGATGTTTGGGACACCCTCAAAACTACTCATGAGGGGACATCCAAGGTGAAGATGTCAAGACTTCAGATGCTCACTACCAAATTTGAGAATTTGAAGATGAAGGAAGAGGAGACTATTCATGAGTTTCACATGAATATCTTGGAGATTGCCAACACCTCAGGAGCACTTGGTGAAAAGATGTCAGAGGAGAAGCTGGTGAGAAAGATTCTTAGATCCTTGCCTAAAAGATTTGCAATGAAGGTAACTGCAATAGAGGAGGCTCAGGACATCAGCAGCCTGAAGGTTGAAGAACTTATTGGATCCCTTATGACTTTTGAGATGGGAATCAGTGAAACTGTTGACAAGAAAAACAAGAGCATAACACTTGTATCAAACACTAAAGAGGGATGCAAGGTGGATGATGTAGAGAAGATATCTGAAGCCTTAGCTATGCTTGGAAGGCAGTTCAACAGACTCATCAGGAAAGTTGATCCAAAGTCAAAGTGCAATGTCAAGGACATTACATCTGACATTGGCAGAACTCATAACTCCAGCAGAAGGTCCAAGCCAGAGGATAAAGAAAGTCAAAACAGAGAAATCCAGTGTCATGGTTGTGAAGGATATGGTCATGTTAGGGCTGAATGTCCCACCGTTTTAAAGAAACAAAGGAAAGGGATGGCTGTCACTTGGTCTGATGGTGAGTCAGGAAGTGAATCTGAGGAAGAAGCAGCCAATCTTGTCACTGCACTGTCTGGAACTGGTAACTCAGACAATGACTCTAGTGATGAGGAAGTGACCTTTGAAGAACTTGCTGATACCTACAAGAAGCTGTGTATAAGAAGTGGTGAAGTATGTCAGCAAAATGAAAAGCAGAAAAAGCTGATTGAGAAGTTGGAGGCAGAAAATGTGAAGCTGGAAGCTGAGAAGAAGGAGAATGCAGTCACTATAAGTCATCTCAACAGTGAAATTATAGTGCTAAATTCCAAGCTTGATCAGATGACTAAATCTGTCAAAATGCTGACCACTGGAACTAATAAGTTGGAAGAAATCCTTCAACTTGGACAAAATGCTGGAAATAAGCATGGTCTAGGATATGTGGCTGAAAAGGAACCTGTTAGTGACAAGAAAAAGAAGAGGCATGGGAAACCAAGGTCAAAGCAGATGCCACAATATAAAACAGGAAATGTTCCTGGCTCAGGACATGTGGCTGCAAAGAAATTTGCTGATAACAGGAAGAAGAACAGACCTGATAAGTCAATGTCAAAGCAGATGTCACAACATTGGGGTCAACATCAGGATCAGAGAAACATGAATAAGAAGTTTCAAAGATGGAGATGTCACCATTGTGGAAGGTTTGGACACATAAAACCCTTCTGCTATAGGCTACATGGATACCCTAATCAGAATCCCTATGTTAAGCCTAAGAACATCAAGGTACCCTACACTCAAAAGTGGAAGAAGAAGACTGCAGCATTGATAGCTCACACTTCTCTTAGAGTGTCTGCCAAGGAAGATTGGTACTTTGACAGTGGGTGTTCCAAACATATGACTGGAATAAAGAACCTACTGAATAATGTCAAACCACACTCTACCAGCTTTGTTACCTTTGGAGATGGAGCCAAAGGAGAAATCAAAGGTGTTGGAAATTTGGACTGCTCTGGAGTTCCAAATCTAAGTGGAGTGTTGCTGGTAAAAGGCTTGACTGCTAACCTCATAAGCATAAGTCAGCTATGTGATATGGGATTCAAAGTTAACTTCACTAGGTCTGAATGTCTTGTAATCAATGATAAAAAAGAAGTAGTTATGAGAGGAATCAGATCCAAAGACAACTGCTACATGTGGGAATCTGAGAACACCAACCTCTCCTCTGTGTGCTCCACAGACAAGGATGAAAAGGAGGTAAAGTTGTGGCATCAAAAACTTGGACATCTGCATCTCAGAGGAATGAAAAAGATCATCTCTATGGAGGCTGTCAGAGGGATACCAAGACTCCATATTGATGAAGGAAGAGTGTGTGGTGAGTGTCAGGTTGGGAAGCAAACTAGAATGTCACACCCAATGTCTAGACATCTGACCACCTCTAAAGTGTTGGAGCTACTGCGCATGGACTTGATGGGGCCTATGCAGGTTGAAAGCCTTGGTGGTAAAAGATATGCCTATGTTGTGGTGGATGACTTCTCCAGATTTACATGGATAAATTTCATCAAGGAAAAATCTGAAGTGTTTGATGTCTTTAAAGAGCTATGCAAAAAACTTCAAAGAGAGAAGGAAAGCTGCATTGTCAGAATAAGAAGTGACCATGGAAAGGAATTTGAGAACAGCAGGTTTGATGAATTCTGTTCCTCAGAAGGAATCAATCATGAGTTTTCTTCACCTATAACACCTCAACAAAATGGGGTTGTGGAAAGAAAGAATAGGACTATTCAGGAATCTGCCAGAGCAATGATTCATGCTAAGAAACTTCCTATTCATTTTTGGGCTGAAGCTATGAATACAGCTTGTTATGTTCACAACAGGGTCACCTTAAGAAAGGGAACCTCCTCCACCCTGTATGAACTATGGAAGGGAAGAAAACCAACTGTAAAATATTTCCATGTGTTTGGTAGCAAATGCTATATTCTGACAGATCGTGATCAAAGGAGAAAAATGGACTCTAAAAGTGATGAAGGCATCTTTCTGGGATATTCCACTAACAGCAGAGCATATAGGGTATTCAACTCCAGAACCCAGGTTATGATGGAGTCTATTAATGTCATTGTTGATGATCATCATCAGGAAAACAATGTCCCATATGATGTTGAGACATGGTTTGAGACATCACCTCAAGCAACTGACAAGGAAGAAGTAACTACTCCTACTCCACCAAAATCTGAACCAGAGGAAGCAAACAAAGATCCTTCCATCAGAATTCAGAAAGATCATCCAAAGGATCTCATCATTGGAGATCCAACCAAAGGAGTTGTTACAAGATCCAGAGAAACTGTCTCAAACTCCTGCTTCGTGTCAAAAATAGAGCCAAAAAATGTCAAAGAAGCTCTATGTGATGAATTCTGGATTGGAGCAATGCAAGAGGAATTGAACCAGTTCAAGCAACATGAAGTATGGGAATTAGTTCCTAGACCAGAAGGAACAAACATCATAGGTACAAAGTGGATCTACAAGAACAAGTCTGATGCAGAAGGGACTGTCACCAGGAATAAAGCAAGACTTGTTGCTCAGGGTTACACTCAGGTTGAGGGAGTTGACTTTGATGAGACTTTTGCACCAGTGGCCAGACTGGAATCAATCAGGCTTCTACTAGGGGTTGCTTGCATTCTGAAATTCAAATTATTTCAGATGGATGTGAAAAGTGCCTTCCTAAATGGCTACTTAAATGAGGAAGTATATGTAGAACAGCCAAAAGGATTCGTGGATCCAAGTTTTCCTAAACATGTCTACAAATTAAGGAAAGCCCTATATGGACTAAAACAAGCTCCTAGAGCCTGGTATGAAAGACTAACCAAGTTCCTTACAAACAAAGGGTATAGGAAAGGAGGCATGGATAAAACACTCTTTGTCAAGAATGAAGGAGGAAAGGTAATGGTGGCTCAAATTTATGTTGATGACATTGTGTTTGGAGGAATGTCAGAGACAATGGTGAAACACTTTTCCAATCAAATGCAAGCAGAGTTTGAAATGAGTCTCATGGGAGAGTTAACTTACTTCCTTGGATTGCAAGTCACACAGATGGAAGACTCAACATTTCTTTCACAAAGCAAGTATGCAAGGAATATTGTCAAGAAGTTTGGAATGGAGAATGTCAGCCATAAAAGGACTCCTGCTCCTACACATTTGAAGTTGACCAAGGATACAAGTGGTGAAAAGGTTGATCAAAGTTTATATAGGAGCATGATAGGGAGCTTGTTGTACCTAACAGCCAGCAGACCTGACATTGCTTTTGCAATTGGGGTATGTGCTAGATATCAAGCTGAACCTAAAGTAAGTCACATTAACCAGGTGAAAAGAATTCTGAAATATGTGAGTGGAACGTGCAATTATGGTATCCTATATTCCCATGGATGTGAACCAATTATGTTTGGGTATTGTGATGCTGACTGGGCTGGGAGTGTTGATGACAGGAAAAGTACCTCTGGAGGATGCTTCTTCTTGGGAAACAATCTTGTTTCTTGGTTTAGCAAGAAGCAAAATTGTGTGTCCCTGTCTACTGCTGAAGCTGAATATATAGCACCTGGTAGCAGTTGTTCTCAAATGGTCTGGATGAAGCAGATGTTGTCTGAGTACAATGTCACACAGGATGTCATGACATTATACTGTGATAATCTGAGTGCTATTAATATATCAAAAAATCCTATACAACACAGTAGGACTAAGCACATTGACATTAGACATCACATCATTAGAGACCTTGTGGAGGAGAAAGTGATTAAATTGGATCATGTTGCCACTGAACTTCAACTGGCTGACATTTTACTAAAGCTCTTGATGCTAGTCAATTTGAGAATTTAAGGAGCAAACTGGGTATTTGTCAGTATGAAGAATTGTAGCAATTAAGATTGCTTACAAGGAAGGGAAGAGACCTTTTATTAATTATAAGTGGGTCATTTAATTATTTCCCTCCTATTTTCATAAGGGTCAAGAATATGAAAAGACTACTCCATATAATAGCCTTTTCATTTGAGAGTATAATATCTTCTCCATCCAAAAGACTCTCTCAACCGCTTCGTCATTCTTGGTCTCTGATTCTCAACTTTTCCCAGCAAAACATGTCTTCCTCATTCTCTTCATCCCAAGACTCTGACTGTCCATCTCCCACCATGGCAGAGATAAGGGCAAGCGCTGCAGCTCTCAACGTTGAACCTGTGAAGTTCTCCCCTCAGCGTTCCATGGCAACCGAGAATCAACATGCACAGAATACCCAAAGGTCATCTGTTACTTATACGGGTAAGATTTGTAGCTCATCCTCATCTATTCCCTCTGAGATAGCCAATAGAGAAGGTACTAGGTATGTTCACGAAACTGTTGATAGGATAATCACCAGGATCCTGAATGAAAATCGCTCTGTACCTGGCATTTCTGTTCCCCTTAACCAAAAGCCTGCTAGCCCTAGTTTAGCAGCTGATCCAGATGTCACAGGGGATGTTATGACATCGGCTGATCACGTCCAGGCAACTCCTGTTGACTCTGATCTTGATACTCTTGTTGATTCCCCTGTCAAAGCAAAGGATGGTATCCCTGGCTCTCAAGATGAGCAGATGACCAGAACTGGAACCTCTTCAAAGAAGTATAGAGTTAAGTCTATTGGTAGCTCCAAACCCAAGAGGACACAAATTGCAAAGAAGAGGAAGACCCCTGAACCTGCAGAGTCTGATCAGGCCTTTACTTTCAAGACTAAGGCTGAAGTGACAATCAGTAATGTCGATGATGACAATGACAATGATTCCAGTGCTTCATCAGGAAAGGAGGGCAAATGATCTGCTGCTGTGATTTTTGCTAGTTATGTTCTTGTTATTTTTCTTGTTCTTGTGTTGCCTTTTCCCAGCCTTGTTTTGGATGATTGTAACCATTGTGTTGACAGATGTGTAACCCTTGAATACTTATGCTGGTATTGTTTTTTTTTCTGGTACTGATTGATTAAAAGCTTGGGGCTATTGTATTGTTTCCTTTGGCCCTTTATGGCTAAAAAGGGGGAGAAGAAATACTGTGGGAAGTATTAATGTTTGGGAAACTGTATGGGGAATTGTATGGCCAATTTAAATTTTTGTGGGCAATTGTGGGAATTGTGGGATTTTTTTATGGGTAGAATTTATCTTCTCTTAGTTCTAGTGACTTGAAGCTTAGGAAAGCTTAGGAAAACTTAGAACTAGGTAATAGTCTTCTGCTGCATTTGTACTCTGATAGGTCAAGTTGTTTTAGCCAAAAATGTGCCAAAGGGGGAGTTTGTTAGTGTTTTAAGTTGGCATCAATTTTGGTAAAACTAGGCTTTGGAAATGTCTTGATAGATGTCATGACATTCAGAGATTGAAGATAAATCCTACTGGACAAGGATGGTAAAAGTACAGCTCAGAACTGGGAAGCTAAAGCTGTGCTGGAAATTCTGCAGAAAACAGTCTGATGTCATAACAGATGTTATGACATTCAGTGTGACATTCTGTTCTGCAGAATCTGTTTTTCCTGAGATTTTTCAGGAAGTTTGTTGAGCGTTTTATTTATGTTTTTCTGTTATTAGAAAGCATGCTCACGTGGCTGCTAGGTTAATCTTAATTAAACCTAAATTGGTTGTTGAACAAACCATGTTTTTAGGAGAAAATTAAGTGAACCCTAGCTATTTTTATGGAAGCCCAAAACTGAAGATTTGGGACTGCTTCTATATAAAGAATTCAACCCTTACAATGCAGCCACGCCTCCAGATTTTATTGAAGACATTGCAGGCTTTTATTTGTGTACTGTTAAAGGTTTTAACAGTTGGTTTTTGTAATTCTAGTTTCTCTTGTGAGCCAAGCAACTATCAATTGATAAGTGCATTGGACTAGGATTTATTGTAAGGGTAGTTTATCACTCAAAGCTTTGAAGCACGAGTGTTTGTCTCTTGATTGAAAGCTTTGAAGCGAGATCAAGATAGTGTATTGAAGTGTGACTTCACAATTCAATTAATCAATAGGTTGATATCACTGCGGTGATTGAGGGGGAGTGAGTAGGAACTCAGATCTAAGTAGGACTTAGGTTGAAGTGTCATTGGGTAGGGATTAAGTGAGGAGTTGTAAACGGGTGAGTTTAACTCTGAATTGATACTACTAATAGTGAATTTCCTCCCTGGCTTGGTAGCCTCCAGACGTAGGTTTGTTAGAACCGAACTGGGTGAACAACTTATTGTGTTATTTACTGCTTTCTGTATTTACTGTGTGAATTGTCAAAGCAGTGTCAGATACTGTGTCATAACATTCTCTGTGACATTAAGTATCTGCTGCCAGGAATTTCACTTAGGTACCCACTATATGGGCCCTTTCTTGTTAGTCTTTCTAGAGGTTCTTTCACCTTTGGATTTCGGTGCAAAAGTATATTTATGTGGAATATGTGTATGATATTTATGTTCAAAAGTTTCCTTCTGTGTCTGTGATAGTGGTGCTACAGAATCTTAACATGATAAGGAAATAAGTACTTTTCTGTCGTCATCGGAGTCTAACTCTCCATCAGAAGAAAGCTTGTCTTTTGATAATGATTTGTTGACGACGGTCTTTGCCATATGAGCTACATTGGCATGTTCTTCATTAGAGTCTTCTTCCTCTGAATTTGAGTCATCCCACGTTGTCATGAGACCTTTCTTATCTTTGGAAACCTTTTTATGTTTTCCTTCTCTTATGAGTTGTGGACATTCATTCTTGTAATGCCCAGGCTCTTTGCATACATAGCAGGTGACTTCCCTTCCAGAATCTTTTGTTTGGTCAAAGGTAGACTCGTGCCTACCTCTAAATCTTTTTTACCCTCTACACTTGCTCTGTATGTGTTTCCACAATTGGTTTATCTTTTTATAGATCAGAGATAGTTCATCTTCATATGATTCTTCTTCAGACTATTCTAATTCTTCTAATGCTTAATAAGTCTTTGTCTTCTTAGACTTATACCTAAGAGAAATAGATTAACCTATCTTTTGAGGTTCTTCTTCTTGAAGCTCTATTGAATGACTTCTTAAAGGACTAATGAGTTCCTTAAGACTGGAGTTGTTTAGATTATTTTCCAATTCCAAACCAGTTACCATGGGTCTCCATTTGACAGGCAGACTTCTGATAATCTTTTTGACGTGATCAATAATAGTGTATCCTTTGTCCAGACCTTTGAGTCCTGCAACAAGCATCTGAAATCTTGAAAACATAGTTTCCACAAATTCAACTTCTTCCATTTTTAAGTCTTTGTACAACTAGATTAAAGCCAAAGCCTTTGTTTCTTTAACTTGAGAATTTCCTTTTTGAGTCATCTGAAGAGAATCAAAGATGGACTTAGCAGTCTCTCTATGAGCGTCTGTTAGAGCACTTTTGGTAATTTCCTTTCCTTTTGCATCTACTGGGTAGCTGTAGCCATCAACTACAATTTCCCATATATCCAAATCGAATCCCAGAAGGTGACTTCTTAATCTGTCTTTCCAATAGTCAAATTGCTCACCATCAAATATAGGAGGTTTTGAACTATATAATTCTCTTTCCTTGTTATTAGAAGAAACTACAACAACATTGTTGGAAGCAGCCATTGCTTTTCACACACTCGATCGGTACTGAACACTGTTAGGTCTTTGATAAAAATCCAACCTTTTTATCACTTTAGAATCAGAGCTCTGATGCCAACTGAATGTGTGAAAAACACAAGAATAGGGGGTTTGAATTGGGTTTTATCCTTTGAAAACTTTTCTTTCAAAATAATCCCCTTTGAAGTTTACTTTGCTTTTGATATCAAGATAGAAAGAATTATAAAGAAGATAAGAACACAATATTTTTATACACGTTCACTTGATAACCTCACGCTACTCTAGTCTACCCTTCCAGGTGATTTTCCTCTCTCAAACAAGGTCTTAATCAATTAATCAAACAGATTCGTACACTTGCACACACCAATTCTGGATGGGTCTAACTATGACTACTGGAAACCTCGTATGACTGTTTTCTTGAGGTCACTAGACATTAAGGCTTGGAGAGTTGCTGACAAAGGATGGAAACATCCCACCAAGCTTGAGGAGGATGGAACCACTGTTCTGAAACCTGAGGAAGAATGGACCAAAGAGGAAGATGAGCTTGCCCTGGGAAATTCTAAAGCACTGAATGCTTTATTTAACGGTATTGATAGAAATATCTTCAGACTAGTTCATCAATGTGAACTGGCCAAGGATGTTTGGGACACCCTCAAAACTACTCATGAGGGGACATCCAAGGTGAAGATGTCAAGACTTCAGATGCTCACTACCAAATTTGAGAATTTGAAGATGAAGGAAGAGGAGACTATTCATGAGTTTCACATGAATATCTTGGAGATTGCCAACACCTCAGGAGCACTTGGTGAAAAGATGTCAGAGGAGAAGCTGGTGAGAAAGATTCTTAGATCCTTGCCTAAAAGATTTGCAATGAAGGTAACTGCAATAGAGGAGGCTCAGGACATCAGCAGCCTGAAGGTTGAAGAACTTATTGGATCCCTTATGACTTTTGAGATGGGAATCAGTGAAACTGTTGACAAGAAAAACAAGAGCATAACACTTGTATCAAACACTAAAGAGGGATGCAAGGTGGATGATGTAGAGAAGATATCTGAAGCCTTAGCTATGCTTGGAAGGCAGTTCAACAGACTCATCAGGAAAGTTGATCCAAAGTCAAAGTGCAATGTCAAGGACATTACATCTGACATTGGCAGAACTCATAACTCCAGCAGAAGGTCCAAGCCAGAGGATAAAGAAAGTCAAAACAGAGAAATCCAGTGTCATGGTTGTGAAGGATATGGTCATGTTAGGGCTGAATGTCCCACCGTTTTAAAGAAACAAAGGAAAGGGATGGCTGTCACTTGGTCTGATGGTGAGTCAGGAAGTGAATCTGAGGAAGAAGCAGCCAATCTTGTCACGCCTGCGAACCGGTAACTGATAATGACTCTAGTGATGAGGAAGTGACCTTTGAAGAACTTCCTGATACCTACAAGAAGCTGTGTATAAGAAGTGGTGAAGTATGTCAGCAAAATGAAAAGCAGAAAAAGCTGATTGAGAAGTTGGAGGCAGAAAATGTGAAGCTGGAAGCTGAGAAGAAGGAGAATGCAGTCACTATAAGTCATCTCAACAGTGAAATTATAGTGCTAAATTCCAAGCTTGATCAGATGACTAAATCAGTCAAAATGCTGACCACTGGAACTAATAAGTTGGAAGAAATCCTTCAACTTGGACAAAATCCTGGAAATAAGCATGGTCTAGGATATGTGGCTGAAAAGGAACCTATAAGTGACAAGAAAAAGAAGAGGCATGGGAAACCAAGGTCAAAGCAGATGTCACAACATAAAATAGGAAATGTTCCTGGCTCAGGACATGTGGCTGCAAAGGAATTTGCTGATAACAGGAAGAAGAACAGACCTGATAAGTCAATGTCAAAGCAGATGTCACAACATTGGGGTCAACATCAGGATCAGAGAAAGATGAATAAGAAGTTTCAAAGATGGAGATGTCACCATTGTGGAAGGTTTGGACACATAAAACCCTTCTGCTATAGGCTACATGGATACCCTAATCAGACTCCCTATGTTAAGCCTAAGAACATCAAGGTACCCTACACTCAAAAGTGGAAGAAGAAGACTGCAGCATTGATAGCTCACACTTCTCTTAGAGTGTCTGCCAAGGAAGATTGGTACTTTGACAGTGGGTGTTCCAAACATATGACTGGAATAAAGAACCTACTGAATAATGTCAAACCACACTCTACCAGCTTTGTTACCTTTGGAGATGGAGCCAAAGGAGAAATCAAAGGTGTTGGAAATTTGGACTGCTCTGGAGTTCCAAATCTAAGTGGAGTGTTGCTGGTAAAAGGCTTGACTGCTAACCTCATAAGCATAAGTCAGCTATGTGATATGGGATTCAAAGTTAACTTCACTAGGTCTGAATGTCTTGTAATCAATGATAAAAAAGAAGTAGTTATGAGAGGAATCAGATCCAAAGACAACTGCTACATGTGGGAATCTGAGAACACCAACCTCTCCTCTGTGTGCTCCACAGACAAGGATGAAAAGGAGGTAAAGCTGTGGCATCAAAAACTTGGACATCTGCATCTCAGAGGAATGAAAAAGATCATCTCTATGGAGGCTTTCAGAGGGATACCAAGACTCCATATTGATGAAGGAAGAGTGTGTGGTGAGTGTCAGGTTGGGAAGCAAACTAGAATGTCACACCCAATGTCTAGACATCTGACCACCTCTAAAGTGTTGGAGCTACTGCGCATGGACTTGATGGGGCCTATGCAGGTTGAAAGCCTTGGTGGTAAAAGATATGCCTATGTTGTGGTGGATGACTTCTCCAGATTTACATGGATAAATTTCATCAAGGAAAAATCTGAAGTGTTTGATGTCTTTAAAGAGCTATGCAAAAACTTCAAGAGAGAAGGAAAGCTGCATTGTCAGAATAAGAAGTGACCATGGAAAGGAATTTGAGAACAAGCAGGTTTGATGAATTCTGTTCCTCAGAAGGAATCAATCATGAGTTTTCTTCACCTATAACACCTCAACAAAATGGGGTTGTGGAAAGAAAGAATAGGACTATTCAGGAATCTGCCAGAGCAATGATTCATGCTAAGAAACTTCCTATTCATTTTTGGGCTGAAGCTATGAATACAGCTTGTTATGTTCACAACAGGGTCACCTTAAGAAAGGGAACCTCCTCCACCCTGTATGAACTATGGAAGGGAAGAAAACCAACTGTAAAATATTTCCATGTGTTTGGTAGCAAATGCTATATTCTGACAGATCGTGATCAAAGGAGAAAAATGGACTCTAAAAGTGATGAAGGCATCTTTCTGGGATATTCCACTAACAGCATGAGCATATAGGGTATTCAACTCCAGAACCCAGGTTATGATGGAGTCTATTAATGTCATTGTTGATGATCATCATCAGGAAAACAATGTCCCATATGATGTTGAGACATGGTTTGAGACATCACCTCAAGCAACTGACAAGGAAGAAGTAACTACTCCTACTCCACCAAAATCTGAACCAGAGGAAGCAAACAAAGATCCTTCCATCAGAATTGAGAAAGATCATCCAAAGGATCTCATCATTGGTGATCCAACCAAAGGTGTTGTCACAAGATCCGAGCTGCCTCAAACTCCTTCGTGTCAAAATAGAGCCAAAAAATGTCAAAGAAGCTCTATGTGATGAATTCTGGATTGGAGCAATGCAAGAGGAATTGAACCAGTTCAAGCAACATGAAGTATGGGAATTAGTTCCTAGACCAGAAGGAACAAACATCATAGGTACAAAGTGGATCTACAAGAACAAGTCTGATGTAGAAGGGACTGTCACCAGGAATAAAGCAAGACTTGTTGCTCAGGGTTACACTCAGGTTGAGGGAGTTGACTTTGATGAGACTTTTGCACCGTGGCCGGACTGGAATCAATCAGGCTTCTACTAGGGGTTGCCTGCATTCTGAAATTCAAATTATTTCAGATGGATGTGAAAAGTGCCTTCCTAAATGGCTACTTAAATGAGGAAGTATATGTAGAACAGCCAAAAGGATTCGTGGATCCAAGTTTTCCTAAACATGTCTACAAATTAAGGAAAGCCCTATATGGACTAAAACAAGCTCCTAGAGCCTGGTATGAAAGACTAACCAAGTTCCTTACAAACAAAGGGTATAGGAAAGGAGGCATGGATAAAACACTCTTTGTCAAGAATGAAGGAGGAAAGGTAATGGTGGCTCAAATTTATGTTGATGACATTGTGTTTGGAGGAATGTCAGAGACAATGGTGAAACACTTTTCCAATCAAATGCAAGCAGAGTTTGAAATGAGTCTCATGGGAGAGTTAACTTACTTCCTTGGATTGCAAGTCACACAGATGGAAGACTCAACATTTCTTTCACAAAGCAAGTATGCAAGGAATATTGTCAAGAAGTTTGGAATGGAGAATGTCAGCCATAAAAGGACTCCTGCTCCTACACATTTGAAGTTGACCAAGGATACAAGTGGTGAAAAGGTTGATCAAAGTTTATATAGGAGCATGATAGGGAGCTTGTTGTACCTAACAGCCAGCAGACCTGACATTGCTTTTGCAATTGGGGTATGTGCTAGATATCGAGCTGAACCTAAAGTAAGTCACATTAACCAGGTGAAAAGAATTCTGAAATATGTGAGTGGAACGTGCAATTATGGTATCCTATATTCCCATGGATGTGAACCAATTATGTTTGGGTATTGTGATGCAGACTGGGCTGGGAGTGTTGATGACAGGAAAAGTACCTCTGGAGGATGCTTCTTCTTGGGAAACAATCTTGTTTCTTGGTTTAGCAAGAAGCAAAATTGTGTCCCTGTCTACTGCTGAAGCTGAATATATAGCAGCTGGTAGCAGTTGTTCTCAAATGGTCTGGATGAAGCAGATGTTGTCTGAGTACAATGTCACACAGGATGTCATGACATTATACTGTGATAATCTGAGTGCTATTAATATATCAAAAAATCCTATACAACACAGTAGGACTAAGCACATTGACATTAGACATCACATCATTAGAGACCTTGTGGAGGAGAAAGTGATTAAATTGGATCATGTTGCCACTGAACTTCAACTGGCTGACATTTTACTAAAGCTCTTGATGCTAGTCAATTTGAGAATTTAAGGAGCAAACTGGGTATTTGTCAGTATGAAGAATTGTAGCAATTAAGATTGCTTACAAGGAAGGGAAGAGACCTTTTATTAATTATAAGTGGGTCATTTAATTATTTCCCTCCTATTTTCATAAGGGTCAAGAATATGAAAAGACTACTCCATATAATAGCCTTTTCATTTGAGAGTATAATATCTTCTCCATCCAAAAAGACTCTCTCAACCGCTTCGTCATTCTTGGTCTCTGATTCTCAACTTTTCCCAGCAAAACATGTCTTCCTCATTCTCTTCATCCCAAGACTCTGACTGTCCATCTCCCACCATGGCAGAGATAAGGGCAAGCGCTGCAGCTCTCAACGTTGAACCTGTGAAGTTCTCCCCTCAGCGTTCCATGGCAACCGAGAATCAACATGCACAGAATACCCAAAGGTCATCTGTTACTTATACGGGTAAGATTTGTAGCTCATCCTCATCTATTCCCTCTGAGATAGCCAATAGAGAAGGTACTAGGTATGTTCACGAAACTGTTGATAGGATAATCACCAGGATCCTGAATGAAAATCGCTCTGTACCTGGCATTTCTGTTCCCCTTAACCAAAAGCCTGCTAGCCCTAGTTTAGCAGCTGATCCAGATGTCACAGGGGATGTTATGACATCGGCTGATCACGTCCAGGCAACTCCTGTTGACTCTGATCTTGATACTCTTGTTGATTCCCCTGTCAAAGCAAAGGATGGTATCCCTGGCTCTCAAGATGAGCAGATGACCAGAACTGGAACCTCTTCAAAGAAGTATAGAGTTAAGTCTATTGGTAGCTCCAAACCCAAGAGGACACAAATTGCAAAGAAGAGGAAGACCCCTGAACCTGCAGAGTCTGATCAGGCCTTTACTTTCAAGACTAAGGCTGAAGTGACAATCAGTAATGTCGATGATGACAATGACAATGATTCCAGTGCTTCATCAGGAAAGGAGGGCAAATGATCTGCTGCTGTGATTTTTGCTAGTTATGTTCTTGTTATTTTTCTTGTTCTTGTGTTGCCTTTTCCCAGCCTTGTTTTGGATGATTGTAACCATTGTGTTGACAGATGTGTAACCCTTGAATACTTATGCTGGTATTGTTTTTTTTTCTGGTACTGATTGATTAAAAGCTTGGGGCTATTGTATTGTTTCCTTTGGCCCTTTATGGCTAAAAAGGGGGAGAAGAAATACTGTGGGAAGTATTAATGTTTGGGAAACTGTATGGGGAATTGTATGGCCAATTTAAATTTTTGTGGGCAATTGTGGGAATTGTGGGATTTTTTTATGGGTAGAATTTATCTTCTCTTAGTTCTAGTTACTTGAAGCTTAGGAAAGCTTAGGAAAACTTAGAACTAGGTAATAGTCTTCTGCTGCATTTGTACTCTGATAGGTCAAGTTGTTTTAGCCAAAAATGTGCCAAAGGGGGAGTTTGTTAGTGTTTTAAGTTGGCATCAATTTTGGTAAAACTAGGCTTTAGAAATGTCTTGATAGATGTCATGACATTCAGAGATTGAAGATAAATCCTACTGGACAAGGATGGTAAAAGTACAGCTCAGAACTGGGAAGCTAAAGCTGTGCTGGAAATTCTGCAGAAAACAGTCTGATGTCATAACAGATGTTATGACATTCAGTGTGACATTCTGTTCTGCAGAATCTGTTTTTCCTGAGATTTTTCAGGAAGTTTGTTGAGCATTGTATTTATGTTTTTCTGTTATTAGAAAGCATGCTCACGTGGCTGCTAGGTTAATCTTAATTAAACCTAAATTGGTTGTTGAACAAACCATGTTTTTAGGAGAAAATTAAGTGAACCCTAGCTATCTTTATGGAAGCCCAAAACTGAAGATTTGGGACTGCTTCTATATAAAGAATTCAACCCTTACAATACAGCCACGCCTCCAGATTTTATTGAAGACATTGCAGGCTTTTATTTGTGTACTGTTAAAGGTTTTAACAGTTGGTTTTTGTAATTCTAGTTTCTCTTGTGAGCCAAGCAACTATCAATTGATAAGTGCATTGGACTAGGATTTATTGTAAGGGTAGTTTATCACTCAAAGCTTTGAAGCACGAGTGTTTGTCTCTTGATTGAAAGCTTTGAAGCGAGATCAAGATAGTGTATTGAAGTGTGACTTCACAATTCAATTAATCAATAGGTTGATATCACTGCGGTGATTGAGGGGGAGTGAGTAGGAACTCAGATCTAAGTAGGACTTAGGTTGAAGTGTCATTGGGTAGGGATTAAGTGAGGAGTTGTAAACGGGTGAGTTTAACTCTGAATTGATACTACTAATAGTGAATTTCCTCCCTGGCTTGGTAGCCTCCAGACGTAGGTTTGTTAGAACCGAACTGGGTGAACAACTTATTGTGTTATTTACTGCTTTCTGTATTTACTGTGTGAATTGTCAAAGCAGTGTCAGATACTGTGTCATAACATTCTCTGTGACATTAAGTATCTGCTGCCAGGAATTTCACTTAGGTACCCACTATATGGGCCCTTTCTTGTTAGTCTTTCTAGAGGTTCTTTCACCTTTGGATTTCGGTGCAAAAGTATATTTATGTGGAATATGTGTATGATATTTATGTTCAAAAGTTTCCTTCTGTGTCTGTGATAGTGGTGCTACAGAATCTTAACATGATAAGGAAATAAGTACTTTTCTGTCGTCATCGGAGTCTAACTCTCCATCAGAAGAAAGCTTGTCTTTTGATAATGATTTGTTGACGACGGTCTTTGCCATATGAGCTACATTGGAATGTTCTTCATTAGAGTCTTCTTCCTCTGAATTTGAGTCATCCCACGTTGTCATGAGACCTTTCTTATCTTTGGAAACCTTTTTATGTTTTCCTTCTCTTATGAGTTGTGGACATTCATTCTTGTAATGCCCAGGCTCTTTGCATACATAGCAGGTGACTTCCCTTCCAGAATCTTTTGTTTGGTCAAAGGTAGACTCGTGCCTACCTCTAAATCTTTTTTACCCTCTACACTTGCTCTGTATGTGTTTCCACAATTGGTTTATCTTTTTATAGATCAGAGATAGTTCATCTTCATATGATTCTTCTTCAGACTATTCTAATTCTTCTAATGCTTAATAAGTCTTTGTCTTCTTAGACTTATACCTAAGAGAAATAGATTAACCTATCTTTTGAGGTTCTTCTTCTTGAAGCTCTATTGAATGACTTCTTAAAGGACTAATGAGTTCCTTAAGACTGGAGTTGTTTAGATTATTTTCCAATTCCAAACCAGTTACCATGGGTCTCCATTTGACAGGCAGACTTCTGATAATCTTTTTGACGTGATCAATAATAGTGTATCCTTTGTCCAGACCTTTGAGTCCTGCAACAAGCATCTGAAATCTTGAAAACATAGTTTCCACAAATTCAACTTCTTCCATTTTTAAGTCTTTGTACAACTAGATTAAAGCCAAAGCCTTTGTTTCTTTAACTTGAGAATTTCCTTTTTGAGTCATCTGAAGAGAATCAAAGATGGACTTAGCAGTCTCTCTATGAGCGTCTGTTAGAGCACTTTTGGTAATTTCCTTTCCTTTTGCATCTACTGGGTAGCTGTAGCCATCAACTACAATTTCCCATATATCCAAATCGAATCCCAGAAGGTGACTTCTTAATCTGTCTTTCCAATAGTCAAATTGCTCACCATCAAATATAGGAGGTTTTGAACTATATAATTCTCTTTCCTTGTTATTAGAAGAAACTACAACAACATTGTTGGAAGCAGCCATTGCTTTTCACACACTCGATCGGTACTGAACACTGTTAGGTCTTTGATAAAAATCCAACCTTTTTATCACTTTAGAATCAGAGCTCTGATGCCAACTGAATGTGTGAAAAACACAAGAATAGGGGGTTTGAATTGGGTTTTATCCTTTGAAAACTTTTCTTTCAAAATAATCCCCTTTGAAGTTTACTTTGCTTTTGATATCAAGATAGAAAGAATTATAAAGAAGATAAGAACACAATATTTTTATACACGTTCACTTGATAACCTCACGCTACTCTAGTCTACCCTTCCAGGTGATTTTCCTCTCTCAAACAAGGTCTTAATCAATTAATCAAACAGATTCGTACACTTGCACACACCAATTCTGGATGGGTCTAACTATGACTACTGGAAACCTCGTATGACTGTTTTCTTGAGGTCACTAGACATTAAGGCTTGGAGAGTTGCTGACAAAGGATGGAAACATCCCACCAAGCTTGAGGAGGATGGAACCACTGTTCTGAAACCTGAGGAAGAATGGACCAAAGAGGAAGATGAGCTTGCCCTGGGAAATTCTAAAGCACTGAATGCTTTATTTAACGGTATTGACAGAAATATCTTCAGACTAGTTCATCAATGTGAACTGGCCAAGGATGTTTGGGACACCCTCAAAACTACTCATGAGGGGACATCCAAGGTGAAGATGTCAAGACTTCAGATGCTCACTACCAAATTTGAGAATTTGAAGATGAAGGAAGAGGAGACTATTCATGAGTTTCACATGAATATCTTGGAGATTGCCAACACCTCAGGAGCACTTGGTGAAAAGATGTCAGAGGAGAAGCTGGTGAGAAAGATTCTTAGATCCTTGCCTAAAAGATTTGCAATGAAGGTAACTGCAATAGAGGAGGCTCAGGACATCAGCAGCCTGAAGGTTGAAGAACTTATTGGATCCCTTATGACTTTTGAGATGGGAATCAGTGAAACTGTTGACAAGAAAAACAAGAGCATAACACTTGTATCAAACACTAAAGAGGGATGCAAGGTGGATGATGTAGAGAAGATATCTGAAGCCTTAGCTATGCTTGGAAGGCAGTTCAACAGACTCATCAGGAAAGTTGATCCAAAGTCAAAGTGCAATGTCAAGGACATTACATCTGACATTGGCAGAACTCATAACTCCAGCAGAAGGTCCAAGCCAGAGGATAAAGAAAGTCAAAACAGAGAAATCCAGTGTCATGGTTGTGAAGGATATGGTCATGTTAGGGCTGAATGTCCCACCGTTTTAAAGAAACAAAGGAAAGGGATGGCTGTCACTTGGTCTGATGGTGAGTCAGGAAGTGAATCTGAGGAAGAAGCAGCCAATCTTGTCACTGCACTGTCTGGAACTGGTAACTCAGACAATGACTCTAGTGATGAGGAAGTGACCTTTGAAGAACTTGCTGATACCTACAAGAAGCTGTGTATAAGAAGTGGTGAAGTATGTCAGCAAAATGAAAAGCAGAAAAAGCTGATTGAGAAGTTGGAGGCAGAAAATGTGAAGCTGGAAGCTGAGAAGAAGGAGAATGCAGTCACTATAAGTCATCTCAACAGTGAAATTATAGTGCTAAATTCCAAGCTTGATCAGATGACTAAATCTGTCAAAATGCTGACCACTGGAACTAATAAGTTGGAAGAAATCCTTCAACTTGGACAAAATGCTGGAAATAAGCATGGTCTAGGATATGTGGCTGAAAAGGAACCTGTTAGTGACAAGAAAAAGAAGAGGCATGGGAAACCAAGGTCAAAGCAGATGCCACAATATAAAACAGGAAATGTTCCTGGCTCAGGACATGTGGCTGCAAAGAAATTTGCTGATAACAGGAAGAAGAACAGACCTGATAAGTCAATGTCAAAGCAGATGTCACAACATTGGGGTCAACATCAGGATCAGAGAAACATGAATAAGAAGTTTCAAAGATGGAGATGTCACCATTGTGGAAGGTTTGGACACATAAAACCCTTCTGCTATAGGCTACATGGATACCCTAATCAGAATCCCTATGTTAAGCCTAAGAACATCAAGGTACCCTACACTCAAAAGTGGAAGAAGAAGACTGCAGCATTGATAGCTCACACTTCTCTTAGAGTGTCTGCCAAGGAAGATTGGTACTTTGACAGTGGGTGTTCCAAACATATGACTGGAATAAAGAACCTACTGAATAATGTCAAACCACACTCTACCAGCTTTGTTACCTTTGGAGATGGAGCCAAAGGAGAAATCAAAGGTGTTGGAAATTTGGACTGCTCTGGAGTTCCAAATCTAAGTGGAGTGTTGCTGGTAAAAGGCTTGACTGCTAACCTCATAAGCATAAGTCAGCTATGTGATATGGGATTCAAAGTTAACTTCACTAGGTCTGAATGTCTTGTAATCAATGATAAAAAAGAAGTAGTTATGAGAGGAATCAGATCCAAAGACAACTGCTACATGTGGGAATCTGAGAACACCAACCTCTCCTCTGTGTGCTCCACAGACAAGGATGAAAAGGAGGTAAAGTTGTGGCATCAAAAACTTGGACATCTGCATCTCAGAGGAATGAAAAAGATCATCTCTATGGAGGCTGTCAGAGGGATACCAAGACTCCATATTGATGAAGGAAGAGTGTGTGGTGAGTGTCAGGTTGGGAAGCAAACTAGAATGTCACACCCAATGTCTAGACATCTGACCACCTCTAAAGTGTTGGAGCTACTGCGCATGGACTTGATGGGGCCTATGCAGGTTGAAAGCCTTGGTGGTAAAAGATATGCCTATGTTGTGGTGGATGACTTCTCCAGATTTACATGGATAAATTTCATCAAGGAAAAATCTGAAGTGTTTGATGTCTTTAAAGAGCTATGCAAAAAACTTCAAAGAGAGAAGGAAAGCTGCATTGTCAGAATAAGAAGTGACCATGGAAAGGAATTTGAGAACAGCAGGTTTGATGAATTCTGTTCCTCAGAAGGAATCAATCATGAGTTTTCTTCACCTATAACACCTCAACAAAATGGGGTTGTGGAAAGAAAGAATAGGACTATTCAGGAATCTGCCAGAGCAATGATTCATGCTAAGAAACTTCCTATTCATTTTTGGGCTGAAGCTATGAATACAGCTTGTTATGTTCACAACAGGGTCACCTTAAGAAAGGGAACCTCCTCCACCCTGTATGAACTATGGAAGGGAAGAAAACCAACTGTAAAATATTTCCATGTGTTTGGTAGCAAATGCTATATTCTGACAGATCGTGATCAAAGGAGAAAAATGGACTCTAAAAGTGATGAAGGCATCTTTCTGGGATATTCCACTAACAGCAGAGCATATAGGGTATTCAACTCCAGAACCCAGGTTATGATGGAGTCTATTAATGTCATTGTTGATGATCATCATCAGGAACACAATGTCCCATATGATGTTGAGACATGGTTTGAGACATCACCTCAAGCAACTGACAAGGAAGAAGTAACTACTCCTACTCCACCAAAATCTGAACCAGAGGAAGCAAACAAAGATCCTTCCATCAGAATTCAGAAAGATCATCCAAAGGATCTCATCATTGGTGATCCAACCAAAGGTGTTGTCACAAGATCCAGAGAAACTGTCTCAAACTCCTGCTTCGTGTCAAAAATAGAGCCAAAGAATGTCAAAGAAGCTCTATGTGATGAATTTTGGATTGGAGCAATGCAAGAGGAATTGAACCAGTTCAAGCAACATGAAGTATGGGAATTAGTTCCTAGACCAGAAGGAACAAACATCATAGGTACAAAGTGGATCTACAAGAACAAGTCTGATGCAGAAGGGACTGTCACCAGGAATAAAGCAAGACTTGTTGCTCAGGGTTACACTCAGGTTGAGGGAGTTGACTTTGATGAGACTTTTGCACCAGTGGCCAGACTGGAATCAATCAGGCTTCTACTAGGAGTTGCTTGCATTCTGAAATTCAAATTATTTCAGATGGATGTGAAAAGTGCCTTCCTAAATGGCTACTTAAATGAGGAAGTATATGTAGAACAGCCAAAAGGGTTTGTTGATCCAAGTTTTCCTGAACATGTCTACAAATTAAGGAAAACCCTATATGGACTAAAGCAAGCTCCTAGAGCCTGGTATGAAAGACTAACCAAGTTCCTTACAGACAAAGGGTATAGGAAATGAGGCTTGGATAAAACACTCTTTGTCAAGAATGAAGGAGGAAAGGTAATGGTGGCTCAAATTTATGTTGATGACATTGTGTTTGGAGGAATGTCAGAGACAATGGTGAAACACTTTTCCAATCAAATGCAAGCAGAGTTTGAAATGAGTCTCATGGGAGAGTTAACTTACTTCCTTGGATTGCAAGTCACACAGATGGAAGACTCAACATTTCTTTCACAAAGCAAGTATGCAAGGAATATTGTCAAGAAGTTTGGAATGGAGAATGTCAGCCATAAAAGGACTCCTGCTCCTACACATTTGAAGTTGACCAAGGATACAAGTGGTGAAAAGGTTGATCAAAGTTTATATAGGAGCATGATAGGGAGCTTGTTGTACCTAACAGCCAGCAGACCTGACATTGCTTTTGCAATTGGGGTATGTGCTAGATATCAAGCTGAACCTAAAGTAAGTCACATTAACCAGGTGAAAAGAATTCTGAAATATGTGAGTGGAACGTGCAATTATGGTATCCTATATTCCCATGGATGTGAACCAATTATGTTTGGGTATTGTGATGCTGACTGGGCTGGGAGTGTTGATGACAGGAAAAGTACCTCTGGAGGATGCTTCTTCTTGGGAAACAATCTTGTCTCTTGGTTTAGCAAGAAGCAAAACTGTGTGTCCCTGTCTACTGCTGAAGCTGAATATATAGCAGCTGGTAGCAGTTGTTCTCAAATGGTCTGGATGAAGCAGATGTTGTCTGAGTACAATGTCACACAGGATGTCATGACATTGTACTGTGATAATCTGAGTGCTATTAATATATCAAAAAATCCTATTCAACACAGTAGGACTAAGCACATTGACATTAGACATCACTTCATTAGAGAGCTTGTGGAGGAGAAAGTGATTAAATTGGATCATGTTGCCACTGAACTTCAACTGGCTGACATTTTTACTAAAGCTCTTGATGCTAGTCAATTTGAGAATTTAAGGAGCAAACTGGGTATTTGTCAGTATGAAGAATTGTAGCAATTAAAATTGCTTACAAGGAAGGGAAGAGACCTTTCATTAATTATAAGTGGGTCATTTAATTATTTCCCTCCTATTTTCATAAGGGTCAAGAATATGAAAAGACTACTCCATATAATAGCCTTTTCATTTGAGAGTATAATATCTTCTCCATCCAAAAGACTCTCTCAACCGCTTCGTCATTCTTGGTCTCTGATTCTCAACTTTTCCCAGCAAAACATGTCTTCCTCATTCTCTTCATCCCAAGACTCTGACTGTCCATCTCCCACCATGGCAGAGATAAGGGCAAGCGCTGCAGCTCTCAACGTTGAACCTGTGAAGTTCTCCCCTCAGCGTTCCATGGCAACCGAGAATCAACATGCACAGAATACCCAAAGGTCATCTGTTACTTATACGGGTAAGATTTGTAGCTCATCCTCATCTATTCCCTCTGAGATAGCCAATAGAGAAGGTACTAGGTATGTTCACGAAACTGTTGATAGGATAATCACCAGGATCCTGAATGAAAATCGCTCTGTACCTGGCATTTCTGTTCCCCTTAACCAAAAGCCTGCTAGCCCTAGTTTAGCAGCTGATCCAGATGTCACAGGGGATGTTATGACATCGGCTGATCACGTCCAGGCAACTCCTGTTGACTCTGATCTTGATACTCTTGTTGATTCCCCTGTCAAAGCAAAGGATGGTATCCCTGGCTCTCAAGATGAGCAGATGACCAGAACTGGAACCTCTTCAAAGAAGTATAGAGTTAAGTCTATTGGTAGCTCCAAACCCAAGAGGACACAAATTGCAAAGAAGAGGAAGACCCCTGAACCTGCAGAGTCTGATCAGGCCTTTACTTTCAAGACTAAGGCTGAAGTGACAATCAGTAATGTCGATGATGACAATGACAATGATTCCAGTGCTTCATCAGGAAAGGAGGGCAAATGATCTGCTGCTGTGATTTTTGCTAGTTATGTTCTTGTTATTTTTCTTGTTCTTGTGTTGCCTTTTCCCAGCCTTGTTTTGGATGATTGTAACCATTGTGTTGACAGATGTGTAACCCTTGAATACTTATGCTGGTATTGTTTTTTTTTCTGGTACTGATTGATTAAAAGCTTGGGGCTATTGTATTGTTTCCTTTGGCCCTTTATGGCTAAAAAGGGGGAGAAGAAATACTGTGGGAAGTATTAATGTTTGGGAAACTGTATGGGGAATTGTATGGCCAATTTAAATTTTTGTGGGCAATTGTGGGAATTGTGGGATTTTTTTATGGGTAGAATTTATCTTCTCTTAGTTCTAGTGACTTGAAGCTTAGGAAAGCTTAGGAAAACTTAGAACTAGGTAATAGTCTTCTGCTGCATTTGTACTCTGATAGGTCAAGTTGTTTTAGCCAAAAATGTGCCAAAGGGGGAGTTTGTTAGTGTTTTAAGTTGGCATCAATTTTGGTAAAACTAGGCTTTGGAAATGTCTTGATAGATGTCATGACATTCAGAGATTGAAGATAAATCCTCTTGGACAAGGATGGTAAAAGTACATTTCAGGCGGGAAGCTAAAGGCGTCTTGAAATTCTGAAAAGATCGATGTCATAGCGGATGTTATGACATTCATGTGTTTGACAGCAGAATCTGTTTTCTGAGATTTTTCGGAAGTTTGTTGAGCGTTTTATTTATGTTTTTCTGTTATTAGAAAGCATGCTCACGTGGCTGCTAGGTTAATCTTAATTAAACCTAAATTGGTTGTTGAACAAACCATGTTTTTAGGAGAAAATTAAGTGAACCCTAGCTATTTTTATGGAAGCCCAAAACTGAAGATTTGGGACTGCTTCTATATAAAGAATTCAACCCTTACAATGCAGCCACGCCTCCAGATTTTATTGAAGACATTGCAGGCTTTTATTTGTGTACTGTTAAAGGTTTTAACAGTTGGTTTTTGTAATTCTAGTTTCTCTTGTGAGCCAAGCAACTATCAATTGATAAGTGCATTGGACTAGGATTTATTGTAAGGGTAGTTTATCACTCAAAGCTTTGAAGCACGAGTGTTTGTCTCTTGATTGAAAGCTTTGAAGCGAGATCAAGATAGTGTATTGAAGTGTGACTTCACAATTCAATTAATCAATAGGTTGATATCACTGCGGTGATTGAGGGGGAGTGAGTAGGAACTCAGATCTAAGTAGGACTTAGGTTGAAGTGTCATTGGGTAGGGATTAAGTGAGGAGTTGTAAACGGGTGAGTTTAACTCTGAATTGATACTACTAATAGTGAATTTCCTCCCTGGCTTGGTAGCCTCCAGACGTAGGTTTGTTAGAACCGAATGGGTGAACAACTTATTGTGTTATTCTTGCTACGTATTCTTGTGTGAATTGTCAAAGCGATGTCGAATCGTGTCATAACATTCTCTGTGACATTAAGTATCTGCCAGAATTTCACTTAGGTACCACTATATGGGCCCTTTCTTGTTAGTCTTTCTAGAGGTTCTTTCACCTTTGGATTTGGTGCAAAAGTATATTTATGTGGAATATGTGTATGATATTTATGTTCAAAAGTTTCCTTCTGTGTCTGTGATAGTGGTGCTACAGAATCTTAACATGATAAGGAAATAAGTACTTTTCTGTCGTCATCGGAGTCTAACTCTCCATCAGAAGAAAGCTTGTCTTTTGATAATGATTTGTTGACGACGGTCTTTGCCATATGAGCTACATTGGCATGTTCTTCATTAGAGTCTTCTTCCTCTGAATTTGAGTCATCCCACGTTGTCATGAGACCTTTCTTATCTTTGGAAACCTTTTTATGTTTTCCTTCTCTTATGAGTTGTGGACATTCATTCTTGTAATGCCCAGGCTCTTTGCATACATAGCAGGTGACTTCCCTTCCAGAATCTTTTGTTTGGTCAAAGGTAGACTCGTGCCTACCTCTAAATCTTTTTTACCCTCTACACTTGCTCTGTATGTGTTTCCACAATTGGTTTATCTTTTTATAGATCAGAGATAGTTCATCTTCATATGATTCTTCTTCAGACTATTCTAATTCTTCTAATGCTTAATAAGTCTTTGTCTTCTTAGACTTATACCTAAGAGAAATAGATTAACCTATCTTTTGAGGTTCTTCTTCTTGAAGCTCTATTGAATGACTTCTTAAAGGACTAATGAGTTCCTTAAGACTGGAGTTGTTTAGATTATTTTCCAATTCCAAACCAGTTACCATGGGTCTCCATTTGACAGGCAGACTTCTGATAATCTTTTTGACGTGATCAATAATAGTGTATCCTTTGTCCAGACCTTTGAGTCCTGCAACAAGCATCTGAAATCTTGAAAACATAGTTTCCACAAATTCAACTTCTTCCATTTTTAAGTCTTTGTACAACTAGATTAAAGCCAAAGCCTTTGTTTCTTTAACTTGAGAATTTCCTTTTTGAGTCATCTGAAGAGAATCAAAGATGGACTTAGCAGTCTCTCTATGAGCGTCTGTTAGAGCACTTTTGGTAATTTCCTTTCCTTTTGCATCTACTGGGTAGCTGTAGCCATCAACTACAATTTCCCATATATCCAAATCGAATCCCAGAAGGTGACTTCTTAATCTGTCTTTCCAATAGTCAAATTGCTCACCATCAAATATAGGAGGTTTTGAACTATATAATTCTCTTTCCTTGTTATTAGAAGAAACTACAACAACATTGTTGGAAGCAGCCATTGCTTTTCACACACTCGATCGGTACTGAACACTGTTAGGTCTTTGATAAAAATCCAACCTTTTTATCACTTTAGAATCAGAGCTCTGATGCCAACTGAATGTGTGAAAAACACAAGAATAGGGGGTTTGAATTGGGTTTTATCCTTTGAAAACTTTTCTTTCAAAATAATCCCCTTTGAAGTTTACTTTGCTTTTGATATCAAGATAGAAAGAATTATAAAGAAGATAAGAACACAATATTTTTATACACGTTCACTTGATAACCTCACGCTACTCTAGTCTACCCTTCCAGGTGATTTTCCTCTCTCAAACAAGGTCTTAATCAATTAATCAAACAGATTCGTACACTTGCACACACCAATTGTATGCGACTAACACCTGTACACACCAACTGTGTGTGTGTGACTAACTATCAACCTCTAAGATGCACTAGTCCTAGAATTCTTAATAATTCTGACTTAACTAGTATCTTAAGGATCAATTAAACAACTATTTGAATGCAATTTTGTTTAGAAGTACATATGCTTCTACACAAGCTAATATGTAAACAAATTTTAGCACAATGACTTGAAATAATTTACAGCTTTGTATAAAGAAAACAATAGCATTTGCACATAGTGTATTACCAGTGAATTAGCAGCTGTTTCTGAAGGTGCAAAAAACACAAGAAATTGGGGTTTGAATTGGGTTTTATCCTTTGAAAAACTTTTCTTTTAAGAACACATTACCCTTTAAAAGTAAATACTTTTGCTCTTGATAAAGATGGAGAATATGAAAGCAGTAAAGAACACATTATTTTTATCCTAGTTCTCTTGAAAACCTCAAGCTACTTTAGTCCACAATTCCGAGGTGATTCGCCTCTCTCTCTCTCTCTCTGACTTAATCTAATAATCCAACTGATTATTACAATTTCACAACCCAATTGGAAGTGACTAACACCTGCACACACCAAATGTGTGTGACCAACAACCTCTAAGACTAATTGTCCTAGACTTCTTGAGAAGCTGACCCAACCGGTCTCTCAAGGAATAATCAAACAATAGTTTGATAACAAGTTTGTTTATAAGTAAATATGCTTCTACACAATCAAATATATAAACATATTTTTAGCGCAATGAATTGAAAGAATATACAGCTTTTTAAAAAGAAATAAAGTTTAAGTGTGACGTGTTATTCGTGTATTAGTAATGTCTTATCAGTTATTTCTTCAAGTATTCAAGCCTTTATATAGTGCCATGCATGTGATGTGACTGTTGGAGGGTACATCTGGAAATATGAAATTTTTGGCAGCTTGAAAGAACATGGGAGACAAGATCGTACGCAACGTCCTTCCTTCATGGTAGTGGAATGAAACGTTTATTTGTACCATGTACTGTTATGCCACGTTAACATTATCATCTAACCTTCTCTGCTTCAGAGGCTTCTGCGAGCATGAGTAAGAGGAGAGAATCTAACTTCTGGTTAATCAAAACTTCAAGTCTTCAGAGTCTTCAGATCTTCCTCTTCAGAGTCTTTAGCACTTTGTTTTGAAGAAACTTGAATCGTAACATAAGGTTGAAAGAACTTCAAGTCTTCAAAGTCTTCAGAACCACGTATTCAGAGTAGAGATGAAGCTACAGAGCAGCGATCTTAATCAGCTTCACCTCGTTACATCAGTCTCCGAGCAGTAACAATTTATCTCGTATACACAGAGATATTTATCCCCAGCGGAATGTCTTTCGACGATTATCATCCCTCGGCAGCAGCAATATCTAGACTCGAAACTTGGTCAGATAGTGCATCGGAGGAACCTACGTCTCTCTTATTCCCCAATCAAAGGATTCTTCGAACCTCATCAACTTTACGCCCCCTTCAGCATTGCCACATTACGTTAGTCTCCAAGCGGTATTTGGATACTCCCCAGCAAGATCTGCGCACAAGATCCCCAGCGGAGTACCTCCCAGTTGTTATTCTTTCCAACAACATTTATATCTAGGCTCAAAACTTGGTCAGATAGTGCATCGGAGGAATCAAAAACATCTCAGGGTCCGCAACAACCCTTTTTCCCAAGCAAACATTAGAAATCCCCAGCAGGACGTTCTCATCTTCTTCAAGATGGATATGTTATGAAATACCACAACATCTACATTCATACATTATTCATAAAAATCATAACATGTGCACATATCATTCATGAACATT
The DNA here is from genome assembly GCA_021764765.1 of Vicia sativa. NCBI lineage: Eukaryota > Viridiplantae > Streptophyta > Magnoliopsida > Fabales > Fabaceae > Vicia > Vicia sativa. Next base: position 279,897,087 of record CM038794.1, read on the forward strand.
GTCATATGCTTGCATGCATCATAATTTGCATAGAACTAACCATATCTTGTCGAGATTTATTTCCCTAACAGGTAAAAGCTATTTTCCAAACGGAAGGTCAAAGATTAATACTCGAAACAAGACGGGAGAACCATCTAAACGACCGTGAAAAGCTATTTTTCGAACGAAGGGTCAAAGATTAACACCCGAAGCAAGACGGGAGAATTATCTGAACAACCACGAAAATCGCTTCCAGACAACAGGTCAAAGACTAATACCCGAAACAAGACGGGAAACCTATCTGAAAGACCATACAATTGTCTTCCGGCAACAAACATTAGATTAACACCTGAAGCAAGACGAAAAAGCTATCCGCATTATGCCGATTATCCACTCTCTCTTATTATCAGCAGCAACTACAGAGTCTAGCGTACGACTCAGTTGCCCCGGATGACGTCTTTAAGCCCATCTCCGTCTACGGGTTGACATCTCTCCATCTTCAGAATGCTGCATATTTGGTTAAAAATCAATACAAACCAATAACCTCATTCAAAGACGAGCGTGAAGTCTAACGTACGACTCAACATCAGCCACCCCCGGATGGCATCTTAAGCCCATCTCCGTGCTTTCTTCTATTCTTGAAAATACCTACAGAGTCTAATGTACGGCTCATTCCCCAGCATCAGTCTCTCCTGATGGCATCTTAAGACCATCTCCGATGTTTCTCCTATTCAAATGACGTTCGCGAGTCTAGCGTACGACTTAATCTCCGACTCAGCTTATCCAAATGGAATCTATAAGCCCATTCTAGCGCATCATCAACCAACAACGAGTGCAAATTTTCAGGTGTACTCGAGTGTTCAATCATCTTCTACTTTCAGGTCACGAAAGGCAAGCATGCCAATCTAACCCTTCCAGTACAAGAAGATTGAACAGGGGCAACTGTTATACCCCAAAATTTACCGTCCTACTTCTCAAGACATTTCACATATCCATACTCAAGGATTTCACAAGGGTTGACCAGACAAACCCTCTCATAAACAATCAACCCAAACTAGGGTTTGGCCATTTTCAAATCAAGGTAGGCCTCTAACACTTCAAGTGGTCATCATGCCTCACCATATGCTTCAAAGAATCTCCATGTCAAGTTTCAAGCCTTACAAGTCAAGTTTTCTCAAACAATTGTTCAGATGGTTGAAAATCAGTTGTATTGAACAAAAAGTCAACTGTGGTCAACATACAGTCAAACTTCATAATTTTTGGTCAACATCAATATTTTGAAGTGATATTCATCATTTGATCAAGGGTCGATCATGGTTCATCAAGAAAAGTCAAGAATTGATCAAAAGTCAAAGTTTCTAAATTGGGCTTTCTCAGACAAAAGTCAACAGAACTTTGACCAGGCATAACTTTCACATACTTTATCTTAAATTTTTCCACAACAGCTCCTCTTGAAGAGAATTCAATTCTCTACAACTTCATGTCTCACAAGCTTGGGCAGAAAATGCTTCATTTGGAAGTTATGGATCAAAACATTACAGGTCATTTTAAAATTCAACAAAAAGTCAACTTTTTGTAAAGAAGGGTTCATGAGAATGGAAACTTCAATGAAGATGAAACCAAAAGGGTTGTTTATAATACATCTTGAGCTTTCTAAAAAGTCCAAGAACACCCAAAAATGTTAAAAATTGAGCAAGATACACCTTGTCCAAGTTGAGCATTTTTGAGGAGGTGCACAAAGAGAAATACTTGAGAAAACCAAAAAAATTTCAAATGGGCCTAACTTTTCTTGATTCAAACATGTTCCTTAGCTGAATTGGAACCTCCAAGCCCAAGGCCACGAATTTATCTTTTATTTTTTATTTATTTTGGATTTTTAATCATTTAAAACCAATTTAATTAAAATAAAAGATAGAAAATCAAAAATTAATTGCAAGATGGATTTTCTCTAATCCTTGAGGTCCAAGCAAGCCATTTAATCTGATTATTTCGAAATAATCATGATTGGTAATGAGATTTGATTGAAATTGGCTAGAAAAGGAAATATTTGGTTTGATTCTAAATCAAATAATTTCTCATTGATTGGCTTGATTTTTTTCTTACAATTCTTGACCTAATTCCTTACAATATATTTACATGATGATAATACATGCACAAGAGACGAAATTCTGGCCTCAAGAACCCTATTCCAAGCTTCAAAAACCGTGGCATTCAAGCAACCTAGCAGCCATAGTTTTAGTCCAATTCAAAGCATTCCAAACCTTGCAATCAGTTCCCGGAGGCCCTTTGATCGTTTCCAGACACTCACAAGCAAGCAAAACGTGCAGAAACACAAAATCAAACTCACGGTTTTCACACTTTTCTCTTAAAATTGATTTAAGTTTTTCATGCATATTTAACATGTTTTGATTGTTTATCTGTGTTTAGAATGAAGTTTCGAAGCTATCTGGATTGGTTAATTGAAGTTTAGATGCAGGAAGTTTAGATGCAGGATACGTGATATGCCATTGTTAGGGTTCCTAAGCTCGAATTAGAGATTCCTAGAATAAGAAAATTGGACCAATCTAAGGACATATTCATGTTCAGGGGACAATTTGCAATCGATCCATGGCTTTACATTCAATTTATATTGCATACTGCTTGAGTTATGAATTTGCAGGTCCTATAGCTACAGAAGCAGAAACTGTGGCTATAGGTTCAAATATTTGAATGGAGCAGATGACTCTTGCGCGCGTTTTCTGGTTCAATGTTTCCTAGAAATTCATTCCCTTTGTATTCCTTTTGTTTCATATTGTTAACAGATAGTCCACTCAGCTCAGATGGCAAGGAAGCGCGTGTTTGTTCAAGAGGACATGGGTTCGAACCCTGTCTTTTACTTAACATTTTTTGAAATTTCAGGTTTCCAGAAGACATGCCCAGAAGCTCCAGCTTCTGACCCTCATTGCCACACGCTACGCCCCAGAAGCTCTAGCTTCTGGGCGCATCTTCCACAGAAAGCCCCAGAAGTGCTTACTTCTGGGCTTCTCCAGGCCAGAAAAGCCCTAGAAATTCCAATTTCTGGGCACCTACAGCGCAAGAACCCCCAAAAGTGCTTACTTCTAGGCACGGTCAACAAGAGGCTTCCCAGAAGCTCCAGCTTCTGGGAGAATTTCATCCAGAAGCACTCTGACCCTCTTTTCTTATTTATTAGCGTAGGATTTACTTTCCGCACTTTACTTTCTCGCATTTCTTTTGCGTAGGATTTACTTTCCGCACTTTACTTTCCGCAATTTACTTTCCGCACCCATATAAACTGCTAATAACTAGGCGTGTATGGCAAGATAAAAACGAACGTAGATCACTTCTAATTGCAAGATAACTTATCTGAATTCAACACACTCTCTTCACACATGAACCCCATAAGCTATTCTCTCTCGTTGTCTTTCGAATACATGGTCAAGTCCCTCGAACGTAGAGGTATCATAGCACTGTTGCCTACAAACATATCATCATAGTCCCTTCGATACAAAGATCATAGTCCCTCGATTGTTTCCTACGAAATGAGCTAGGATACTCCTACAAGTTGCCTTCTATGACCATCCGATGTCCCTTTCGAATGTGCCTTTACATCCAACGAATAGGGTTACCTACCAACTAAATGGTATGGCTAGCGCTATTCTAAAGGAAAGTAAGATAACACGGAAACGACCGTTCTGAGTAGGTAATAAGACTTTTAGTTGCTTGCTCTATCAAAACATCTTTTCACACCTCACACTTTTACAAAGTTAAAACACTTTTTCAAAATGAAACATTTCCGAACACTTCGTATACATTCCAACGTGAATCATTACGAAGTCAAAGCGAAATGCCTTTTCAAAATACATTTTCAAACACACACACAGAAAGCAAATTTTAAAGTGAGCTAAAGCAACTAAGAGCCCGTAGATAACTACGGATGGAAAGGGTGCTAATACCTTCCCTTTTCATAACCTTCTCCCTTACGCAGAATCTAACGAAGGTCTTTTCCTGTTCTTTTCACCTTCCCTTAATTGGATAAAAGAAAAGTCGGTGGCGACTCTTACTATCCGCAACATTTGCGATCAAACACAAAACAATCCAAAGTCAGTTCTCCCACCGTATTACAGACGTTTTGTGAGTTTTATAAGGACGTGCTCGTACAAAGTTTTGAACTACTTTATAAGTTTGTTTTTTCTATGTGTTTGGGAGGTTTGCTCACATGTCTTCACTAGTATGGGGTGACTAGTCGAAGGGTGCCAGTTTATCTATCGGGCTTGATCTGTAACTCGAGTCCTAATTAAAGACCTGAGATCGGTGGCGTGAACGTCCCATTGCGAGCTGGGTGTTCTGCCGGGCGAGGTACTTAGACGATAGGGCTCGATTGAGTCCCCCATGTCGAGGCGAGGATCTGGCTCGTTATACATATGAAGCGAGGATCCCTTAATGTCGTGTTTGCAGCGCATCGCTGGTACTGGAGCATGCGCTTGATGTCAAGCTCTTAATGCTCGAAAGATATTCCAAGGCATGTTGACTGTTTGTGCCTTAAGTTTTTTAGCGTTTTATGATCGAGCAATTTCTTCCCTATGTAGTTTTTGAGATAGGATACCCCTTTCTGTTTTTACTCGGATGCGGGGAACATATGTCTGCCTGACAGTTATGTTCATGGGGAACATATATCTGCCAGGCAGTTGTGTCTGCGGGAGACGATTTGTTTATGTCAGAACCAACTGCACATGTGTTAATTAGCTGTATGTAATAATAGAAATTATTGGCTCTTAATTATAAAAATTATGACGGAAATGATGAGTGTTTATTAGGAATTTACTTTTCTAGATACATTGTATTCTATTAAAGAGCACATGCTGCTCTATCAGTAATAAAATATTATCTCTGTAAGTTTATGTCCGGTCGTCGGGGAGATTGACGAGGTCGTTTCTGGTGCAATGTCGAGCATAATTGGCTGATTCCTTCTCCTCGTATTGGATGTATGCCTGGACCTTGAGGAGTAGGGCATCCAATGTTGTCGGTGTTTCAATGCCAACTTCTTTGGCCAAATCGTTGTGGGAGCATAATCCCCGTTCGAGCAAGTACTTCTTCATCTCGTCGGTCGTGGAGACCTAGACGGCCTCTTTATTGAACCTCTCGATGTATGTTTAGAGAGATTCATCTTCTCCTTGTATGATCGCTTCTAGCTAGGCCTTTGTCTTTGGGTAACGGCAAGAGGCAATGAAGTGTCTTGAGAACATCTTCCCCAACTTCTTCCATGAGGTGATGAAATTGTTAGGGAGGCTTTTGTACCAGGACATTGCTCCTTTCCTCAAGGTTGTTAGGAACAATCTGCACTTGATGAAGCCTTTCACGGCTTGGTAGTCGAGCAGGGTGTCAATGCTTTCGATGTGCTTGTCGGGATCAGTAGTGTCGTCATATTGTCCGAGCTTTGAGGGTTTCTCCAACCCATAAGGGATGGGAATATCCATGATCGCCCGACAAAGAGGACCATGATGCTCATTTTTGTAGCTTCGACTTGGAGAGAGAGATAGAGAACGATTGTTCTTGATGCGCCCGAGGCGGAGAAAGGTTTCGGTCGCGGGGCCGACGTGGCTCGCTCTTGGTTTTCTTATGAGAAGGGGAAACCCTATTCTTCCGAGAAGGAGTATTCTCCCTCTTCTTTGAAAAAAATCGGTCGGAGTGCTCATGGGTTTGGTTCCTGTAATGCCCCGTTTTATTTAATATTATATTATATTAATATTTTTGAGTTACCGTTTGACGATTGTTTTGGCGACGAGAATATTTATATTAATCGATATATTTATTAATATATTTGGCGACGTTTCGTTCGGTCCAGTTTTTATTCCGTTCGGTTCGGTAAAATATTATTCGGACCAATATTTAATTCTCCGGAGTTATTTTAATTAATTGAGTTAATAATATTATTAGATATTATTAAGGTGTTAATTAATAAAATAAATTAGGGGTGTGAGGACTAATTGCTTAGGATTGGGTGTACACCCTTGGCTAGTAAGAATACTTTATAAAACACTTTTCCTCATTTTCTTTCCATTCCAACACCAACCAAACACACCTCTAAGTTTGGCTTTGTATCATAAGAGGAAAAGAGAGTGTCTTAGAGGAAAGGAAGAAGAAGAGCAAGAGCAACAAGAGAGGAAGCTATGGTTGGAAGTGGTAGAGAAATCAAGAAGCCTTGCAAGAACAAGATGAGGTAAGGGGTTTGATTTTCCTTTCCATTAGTTAGGGTTTGATAGATATGTTGTGGATTTGGGGGAAAATTGATAGGTTGATTCATGAGTTTTGGTTGGATGGTTGATCAAATAACTTAGAAAGGTTGGATTAGGAGTATGGATTATTGGTGTGTTATTGCTAGCATTGTAGGAAATGGAAGTTATAAAATGGAAATGAAAAACTGTGAAACCTAAAAACCAGAAAAACTGTCTGTGCATTGAACCGTGGAAAGAGACGAAGTTAGAGAGCATGAGCAAGGGGTAGGCGCCCACCTCAGCTTGAGAGGCGGCCGTCCCCCACTAGTAGGTGCCCGCCTCCTTTCTTTAGGACCCTTCTGACGTTCGTCCCGTGTAGCCATGGGGGAGGTTTCGTGCCATTTTCTGTTTTGCTGTTTTCTGTATTTTGGAACTTCTGTTTTCTGCATAATGCTATTCCTGCATAATTAGCTTATGTTTCATCCAATTTCCTTAACTATTCATACTACTAGTTAGTATTAATAAAATATAATTAGGACATAAGTTAGCCGATTAACTTTGGAACCTGATTATGTTCCGATTTTCCAATTTCGGTAATTTCGGCGACGGAGCAAGTTGCTCCAAATTCAACGAAAATTGACGTACTAACTAATTTCGACGTGTAGAACCTAGTCGTGAGGCTAGTTTTTCGAAATTACGAGTTTTTACGAAATGACCCGATATAGGCCAAATTACGGTTAAATTGAATCGGATTGCGTTTTAGTCGATTTAAGACACGTATGGACAATCTGATTGCGATGTTGACGATTATGATTAATGTCGGTTATTGTGAACGACTTTTGCGACGATTATTGATGTTGGATTATTTTTCCATGTTTAGAATTGAGTGATTTATTTGATGACGATGTTATATGATTATACATGAGGTTTGCGACGATTTGTTCATGATTAAATGACTTTGTTGATAATGATGATATATGGCTTTGTACATGATGATGTGATGATTATATTGATGTTGTTAATAAATGCTTCTGATTTGTGAATGCATGACTTTTGATGATGATGAATTATTGGTGATGTTTTGCATAATGCAAATATGATGCGATGATATATTTATCTTGATGTTGATAAATTATGGCGATGTGGGCTTTATGCCAATTTTGGTGTGCGATGATGATGTTATTGTTGTGTCGTGTTTGTGATGTCGTGTTGTCGAGTCACATACATTGCATTGGCGACGAGGGATTTTATGCCAAGCGACGGGGGCTTTTATGCCAAAGCGACGATGGGCTTTATGTCAATGTTCCTAATTACGGACAAAGTGATGGGTACCACATGCATAACATAGTCGTGTCTCATGGAGTCGGTTATGTTGTCGAGTCGTTTGATGATGATTTTTGCGATGATTTGACTTTGATGAAATGGTTAATGAAAATATGATGTGATGATGTTTGTGACTATGGGCTTTTATGCCAAAGCGATGATGGGCTTCTATGCCAGAAGCGACGATGGGCTTTAGCCAATTTGTGATGATTTTGTCTATGTTGTGTTGTTGTATTTGATTGGCCTGAAAACTATGGCAACCATGATTGGAGTTATACTCCAAAGTTTTGTTGCTTATGTTATTAGCATTGTTTGATGTTGTTGTTTGATGTTGTTGTTTATGATTGTCGTGTTGATTATACACATTATAATGACGATTAAAGTGAGTGAGATTTGGATATGTGTTGGAATGCACTTATTAACCTATATCTTTTATGATTCCAAAACTATATATATATATATATATATATATGTGTGTGTGTGTGTGTGTTATCATGCCTTTAATTATATGTTTTGGAGTATCTCACCCTTTACTTGTTTTCGCTGTTACCTTTATACTGGTAACATGCAGGTTATGAAGACGGAGTTTATAGCTGATGTTAGTCGAGTCGGTGTCGCTCTGATACGTAGCACTTGGGGGGAATATTTATGTTGTCTTGTTGTTGTCCTTTTGTTGTTATCTCCTTGTGAATAAGAATCATACTTTATGAAAACATGATTTGATGAGGAAGTTTAATAAAGAAGATGGTTTAATTTCTAAGAATCAATTTATGATTTCCGACGATGCTATGTATCCGAGATTTATACTTTAAAGCAAATTGTTTAAAGTGATTTGGTTTTGAAGGTGTGACGCCTCAGTATTGAATTTATGAAATTTTAAATTACTCTGATTTTTGCATATAAAACCTTGGGTAATATTGGGGTGTTACAGTTCTGACCAAGTCTTCGCGACGAGGGGCTATGGGAACCGAACATCCTTGGTTTCTGAGATAAAGACTTGGAGTTGTTCTTTTCGAGGGCCCCTATACGCTGATCGTGTCGGAGGATAAGTTCATTGGTGTAATTGAGGGCAGACAAGATTGCTTCCAAGACTGGATCGTTGCTGGTCGTTGATGGTACCGAAGGGGGAAAGGTGACAATGTCATCTGCCTGGTCCTTGGATTTTTGATTATCCAAGGGAGAATCTTGGTCGTCAGCATCGTCAGACTCAGGGGAGGTGGCCTTGCCATCCCTTCTATGGACGAAATCCACGAGATGAGGAAAGGCATCGCTCATGTCTGTCTTGTGGACAAGCGAGGGGACAGTCTTGCTCAAAGCGAATAGATTGTAGCTTTCAGCCATCTTCTTGAAGGTGTTGAGGTATCTTTGATCTTCTGGATTCTTGGTGAAGACGGAGAAGATAGTTTCCCACAAACGGCGTCTAGCCCTCGACAGGGAGAGTTGGTCTGGTCTGCTCGACACCCGTCGAGCATATGGGTTTTGGCCATGAGCAGAACGGGCAGATGAGGCCCTTTAAATGCCTTTTGGTCTGTTCGACATGGTACTAGGCTCGAAGAGATGACTTGTCCGACAACCATTCAGATAGTCCAAAACATATGGTATCCTTAAACAGTACCCTAAGGGAACTAATTAGCATGACCCATATATTAATAATCAATTGATTTTTTTACAAAGACACAATGAACTAATTGTGAGTTCATCATGGGGAGCATCGACATTGGGTCAAGAGTAACAAACAAGTGAGAGAGACACCATATATTTACCCAAAACCTTAAGGTGATATGTGTATCGGTTCTCTCATTTATAAAGTGCTCAACCTTCACTTTTTTAAGCAATGTGAGACTAACAACCCACACTTGTGCACAACAATCTCCTCCTCAAGTGTGAATTCATCTACTATGATCTCCCTTAAGCTGAAGCTTTCATCCATATACACTTGTACCGTCGTTGTGTGAACTACAATGGGACACGTCGCCTAACCATGCCTTATTAGGAAGACTTTCGATACAAGGAATCAGTCCTTTAATTTAACCATCGATTCTAATACCAATGAAAGGTCATCATGGGGAGCATCTACATTGGGCCAAGATTAACAAACAAGTGAGAGAGACATCATATATTCACCTAAAACCTTAAGGTGATAAGTGTATGGGTTCTCTCATTTATAAAGTGCTTAACCTTCATTTTTTTAAGCAATGTGGGACTAACTCACACTTGCACATAAATCTAATTAGATATTTGGATGTTCAGTGGTAATTATGTTATGGACGAACTTTGCTTTGATTCTTGGGCATTTGTCCTCTTTCAGGGCTCTCATGTGTATTTTTATTCTTAAAGGCATCTTCTTTTTTAGACGAGCTATCAAGGCACACCGCTTTTTATCTTCCTATCGACTCCTCTAGGACCATGATGATGGTCGGACGCAGACGATGTATGTCTCTTTGACCTTATTCGCTGAAAACTGGATTGTTCTTGTCGTTCAATGTTTCCTTTGGAACGATGAATATGGGCGTGGATCATGGGTAATTTCTGCCAATCTTCTTGCATCCAAAATATGAGATGCCTCTCTTCCGAGTTTGTAATCGGCGAGTCCTATTCATTTTGCTATTCTTAACATGGAGGTTTGATGGTCGATTACTTCTGATAGAGTAGTGATGTTTGAAGAATGTTATTCCTAGTAGCATTGTTTAACACTCATGTTTTTCGATCGTGTTCGTGCCCGAACGCCTATTCCTCTTGATGCACCTCTCTTGAATTGTAAGGACATGGTAGTTCATCAGTAAGTCATAGATGAAATCAAATATGACATTGGTGATAATTAACCCAACCGATAAAGAAAGAGTGTGATTGAATTAACATGCTACACTCGAGCTTGCTAGTCCTGACCTAATGAGGTTCTGATTTTAATTATGAGATATTTAGTACCATTAGCGGCCGCCCTGATACTTGATTCACTCGAGAAGTTAACTATGAACTTATCGTATGTTGACGACATTAAAAGTGAACTCGTCGTATCTTCGACACTGCCTTGATAAGTACCCCGATATCGTGGAAAAGTGAAGGTGACATTAGACCAGAAAGTGAATTCTTAACCTCCAGCACGGTCTTTGAGTAGATTGCCTTCCTCATTTGATAACCTCTTTGCAGATCCATATATGGATCTAGGATCCTTCCTTTCTTGGATTTTCAGAGCTTTTTAAAATCGAATTTGAAACGATGACTTACTAAATCAACTACGGTGAGTCTCGATATTCACTTTTGTACACTTTTGACTCACATATCTGAGGAGGTTTTGAACGACGGAGTCAGTAAGTAAACGTGATTTTGTGGAAAACGTAAGAATCGAAAATCGACATATTCTTTATTCAGTAACCTAAGGAGGTTACAAACTGGTAAATCAAAGTCTAGATTAGAAATTATAAAAATCGTAGGAATCGAAAGTCAATTTCTACAGAAGAAACCATTGTTTCATTCAAAAACCAGAAATCGATAGTAGTTGAAAAACTGGTGAACTTAAAAGGTGGTGTTGATCTCCTTTATGAAAGTTGGTTGTTGACCTGCATGATTAGAACTCAAACGCCCAAGTCTGTTCAAAATTCAAGATGAATGTAATAAACCATAAAATACTGGGCATTTCTTTTTGAGAAATTAAAAAAAAAAAGGAAAAAAAATTTCGGAAAAAAACTGAAAAAAATTGTTTTTTTGAAAAATAAAAAAATTTGAAATTATTATATCGAAAAATATAAAAAACTGGAATTTTTTTTGGAGAAATAAAAAATGAAAATTTCATAAAAATAAAAAAAACTGAAATTATTTGACCAAAAAATTAAAAATTAGTACTTTTTTTAAAAATAAATAAAAGGAAATTTTAGAAAATAAAAAAAATGAAATTTTGATTTCTTGAAAAAAATATATATATGTTTTTCAAAGAAAAATGTTTTTCGAAAATGAAACGATTTTGAAAATGTTTTTTCCGAAAAATTTCAAAAAAAGTTGTAATAAATGTTTCTTTTTTAATTCAAAAGAATAATGTTTTTGAAAAAAAAAACTTTTTTACCCAAAATGCAAAAAAAATTGGAAATTTTTTTTTTATAAAATTATGTTTTTTAAAAAGAAATTATTTTTGAAAAAATATATATTTTTTCTAAAAATAAAAAGAATTTCAAAAAAACTTTTAAAAGAGAAACAAATTTTTTAAAACCAATTTAAAATTCAATTAAAAAAAATTAATTTTTTCAATAAAACTAGTTTATTACTATAAATTGGTTTGAACTAATTATAAACTAAGTTGTAACTGATTTAACAGATTAACCATTTTTTTTAAAATGGTATGTAATAATTGAATTGAACCATTAATATGGTTCAATTCAATTCAGTTCATGAACCACGAACACCCCTAGTACACACGGGTTCGGGTTCGATTCGCATATTTGTTTACGTAATATATTTATTTTATGTAGAATGTTATAAAAGAAAAAAATATTTAGTAAATTTCGTATATATAAATATAGTAATCAATAATAGATTATTTTCCGTATACAATTTTTAAATTAAAAATATTTAAATTATAAATAGTATTTTTTGTTTATAAAAATATTTAGATGAATAATATTTTTTTTCTTTTGTTTAGGTATAGTTTTCCAAATTATATGGATCAATAGTAAATTATCGTATATAAAAATATTTAGATCAATAATATATTTTTTTTCCGTTGACCAATTTATAATCAAAAATATTTGAATCATAAATATTATGTTTTGTATATAAAAATATTTATATTAATAATAAAGTTTTTCCCGCATGCATATACTATTTTTATTTAAGTATCATTTTCAAAAATATATGAACCAATAGTAAATTGTCGTATATCAAAATATCTAGATCACTAATATATATTATTCTGTAGACCATTTTTGAATCAAATTTTCTTTCCAAAAGGATAATACCTTTTATATCTTATTTTAAGAAAATTAATTTTAAAAGGAAAAAATGAGTTTAAAGGAAACAAAATAGATTTAAATAGTTAATGAAAGAAAAAGTTAAGATTTTTTTTATTGGTTAATAGAAGAAATTTTGAATTTACTTAATAATTATTAATTTTTTAAAATAAGATTTAATCTTAATTTTGACCTTAACTTTTTTTTAAAATAATTTAACTACTTTTACATGATATATATAAATAATAGAATAGTTAGATAAGGATCTATAGAAAATAACTTGCTTTGGCACAGCCATGTCGAAGTCTTTGTCGCCGGTGTTTTTCCCGGACGATCTCATCACCGGGATCTTTTTGTTATTGTCTGTTAAACCTCTTGTTCGACTTAAGTGTGTAAGTCATTCTTGTAACACTCTCATTTCTGATCCTACTTTTGTGAAACTCCACCTCAAGAGATCAACAACATCAGGAAATACACACTTCACACTATATACATTATTTAAACTCAAGAATAAACATGATTATTGATTCCTAAACGAAACAAGAAGCGTGAAGTTACATTGCAATATGGAAAATCAGATTCAAAAGGAACTTTCGACCTCTAAACTAAAGATCGGGCAACAACTGTATGAAATAAAGCCGATAAGATCGTTTCAATCAAGATTAACATCAACGGAAAACACAAAATGTGACACCCCAAATAATTCAATTATTAAATAATTAGAATTTTAATTATTAATTTAATTATAAGTTTAATTATTAGTATTTTTGGATTATTGGATTTAATTAATTAATTAAATAAATGGAAGTGTTGGGGTGTGAAGTTGAATTGGAGGGTGTGTGGAGTAAAACACTCTTATTATGCTAATTATTTCATTATTATTAATTTGGAATAATAAAAGGGATAAATAAAGGAAAAGAGGAAAAAGAGACATAATTGAAGTTTTTACTGTACGTGCATTTGAGAAGAGGAGAAAGAAGGAGGAAAAGCCAAAGTATTGGAATTCGAAGAATCATCGCAAGGTAAGGGGTGATTTTGTCTGGTAATATGCCTTATGGGTTTTGATAATCAATAGGATTGAATAATACGTTAGGAATCCCGATTTTAGATTTTCTAGGTTGTGCCCTAACGATGTGATCCGACGCAAAAACCCCAATTGGAATGCATGGTGATTGTTACTATGTGCAGATTTATGTTGTAGATTAATTAGGAAGTGTAATTCTATTTTTAATTAGATGGAAGAATGCATAATTTTTACTGTTGTACCTTGAATGTTGGAAGAGATTCTGGTTGATTGAGATTGCAAACAGTGGGAAAAATCTGGTTTTTCGCTGAAAATATGCAGCATGAGTCGACACATATGGTTATGCATCGATACAAGCTGGTATTGTGTTAAAAACCAGAAGCTGGAATAAGGCTTGCGTCGACCCATAACCCTTTGCATCGACTCATGAGGCATTTTTGGGAGTCTTGGATCGACACATACGAGTTATGTGTCGACACAAGATAGTTTTGTATCGATACAAAAGGAGCTTGGGTCGACTCATACTAAAGAAAAACAGAAAAATGGAATTTTGCAGAACGTGTGAGTCGACTCATACGATGCTTGTGTCGATACAAGCTGTGTATGGATCGACACATGAGATTTTGTATCGACTCATACTGTGTTGGAAGTGAAAATAATTTCTGAAAATTACTTTGGTCGTATCTTTGCGACCGTAACTCCGATTAGTCGTAGTTGAACCGTTGGAAACCTGGAAGTATGTACTACCCTATAAAAACATTTTTAAAACCTAGTAAGTGAATCTTGTTGGATTAATATGACTTTCCGTATGAGGAATTCGTTTTTATTCGTGGTTGTTCGTCGTTGATGTTGTAAATACTTGATAGATGTTTTATCATGTGTTGTGATGGACGTTATATATGAATGACTATGATGTGCTGTTTGATGGTGTTAACTATGTGTGGAATGATGTTCTGATCATATTCCGTTATTTGAATGATGTATGCTTTATGATGTGCATGCATATGCATTTTGGTGGTGGTTAATTCTCATTGTGTGGAATTGAACCTACAGAGCCAATACCCATACCCAGTGGTTTAGTGGTGGTGAGGCTAGATTCGTGTCCCAGTGGTGTATGGGTGAATCGTTGATTAACGTTGTTTCCAAGGTGTAAACGTAACAGGGTGTGAATTTAGTTCACGTTTGGTACCACATGCATTTAGTCTGCATTGCATATGGAGTGATAACATGATAGGATGGTTTCCAGTATTATAATTTCATTGTTGTTGTTATTGTGCATATTGATCTGTGTGAATTGTAATTGTGTACTGCAATCTGATTATGCTAATGAGGGTGAAATAATGTATTGAACTATTTTATTGTTTTAGAAACGTATAATGCATTTTAATTGTTGATGAAATCTCACCCTTACTTTGATGACTTCAGATTGAAGTGTTAGCCGCTTAGGAGCTGGTGAGGATAGCTTTGAGTTGTGCTATTAGTGTATCCGCGTGTTAGTGTCATGCTCTGGTAGTTGTAACACTGGGGAACGATTATTTTGGAGTTATAGTTTTGAACCCTGTTTTCTTTTGGGTTATGTTGGAATAATTATGAATTAAATTTATTCCAGTTTTGATGATATTTTCCGCTGTGTAGAACATATTATTGATTTTGAATTATTTTAATAAAGTTCTTCAGTGAGCATGACATTATTCTTGTGCACCATTCTCCTAAACGCATCTAACGATGCAAATGAAAATTAAATTCATGATGATGAATTTTTTTTTAAAATATAAACAAAATGTGAGTGGAAAATATCAGGGTAACATTTGGGGTACAACAAATGCATGGAAATAAACATATGAATCTATGAACTCCTTGAATAAGAAACTTGTGCACCATTCTCCTACAACATTTAGAGAGCAAAGTACACACATCATGGTTAGTCAGATGTCAATCATCACACACAAGCAATAATCACTTCCACAAGGTGTTTGGTGATCTCCCAAAAGGCAAACCTTAAATATAAGAGAGTAGAGAGAGAGAGAGAGAGAGAGAGAGAGAGAGAGAGAGAGAGAGTGTGTGTGTTCTTCCAGGAAAAACCATGTTGTTGATCTTAAGGGATTTGGAGGCTCCTACAAGGGATGCATGGCCTCCAAGCTAAGGATCTAGCTTACCCCACATATGGGAGCCCTTAGATGTGATATAAGAATCCTCTCTTGAGCGTGTAGCTAAGAGAGGGAATGAGAGAATGATATTTCTTATGGTCCTAAGGCCTCTTTATATAGCATAGCCGCCACTAATGATCATAGTGATGTAACCGTCCATTAATACTCGAAACTGCTACTTAATGATTCGTAACGTCCGTAACCGATCCATAAGTAGCGTAACAGAAACCAACCCGGTCTTATACTACTCGGCCGACATAGGTCGGCCGTGGATATATGTCTGGAACGCCCAACATAAGTACTCGGATTCGACCACGGGGCCTCGCCGAGGAGCTGCCCGGTCATCCGCTAGTAGACCCATCTCGGTCCCTGCTAATCATCCCTTGCCCGAGCAAATATATTTTATGCATGATCATAAGCTCCCCGAGCATATGGCTTCTAGATCTTTGAAGCCTTATGATCGTTTAAACAGAAACATAAACTTTTGCCCCCGGGCCGGACTTCCAATATCGACCTGTGCCTTAGTGCGAATTTAGAACACGGTGTTTTATCATTCTTCGCTTTTGAGGCTTTTTCTCAATGTAACGTACGTCGCTGGAATCAATACTTCAGTTTCCTCGACCCAAACGTAACGTTCGTTTTTAGTCCGAGCTGGATCCCAGGGCGCATGGCCGGGATATATACCCGGTCCATACTCCGACTACTTCCCTACTACCCGGGATCCACCGTAAACTCTGTCCACATTTCCTCCATTCGGGTTTATTCTTGACCCTATACAAAAATTCCTTCCGACCTCACATCTCGGCTCAGACTTAGAACTTTGTCGGGATATTGGTAGTAAGATTTATAGATCAGTATGTCAAGTCATACTTTAATCAAGCCTTCAAAAATGACTCAGGCGTGAAAATCTGGGTCCTGCATATATCTTGAACAGGCTTTGGCGAAATGTCAGCGAAATCAATTAAGCTTGAGGCAGAGCCTTTAAGGTTGTACCAGTAAGGTTGTAGAGGAGCCTTTAAGGTTGTTCCAGAGGAAGAATAATTTTTGTATATCACCAGCCCAAAGCCACATGGTGCACGAGACCATGATGGCTTTCCAACACATAACAACTGTTCACGATACGATCGGTCCTCCAACACTTTAACGTGCGAGATCTGAGCCCCAGTGAGGTTGATCGAAGTTGGAGGTTGAGCCTCTAAGGGGTTGATCAAGGCAGATCGAGAGCCCATCCGAGGATGACACGAAGTTGGAGGTTCAAATCCACTAAGAGTTGATCGAGGCGGGATCGAGCTCTGAGGCTCACACGAAGTTGGAGGTTCAACGCCACTGGTTGATCGAAATGGGATCATAGCTCTCCGAGGCTCACACGGAGGTTTCAAGCCACTAAGAGTTGATCCGGACGGGATCGAGCTCTCCAGGCTCACAGGAGGTTCAACGCCACTAAGAGTTGATCCGAGACGGGATCAGAGCTCTCCGAGGCTCACCTTGGAGGTTCAACGCCACTAAGAGTTGATCCAAGACGGGATCAGAGCTCTCCGAGGCTCACACAGAAGTTTTTGGTCTGAGCACTCATCCGTTACATCTTATTTGTTCTTTACAAACTAGAATTAATTCTAAGATGCCTCTTCGCCCACACAGGGGAGTAAGGCGACACCTTTACAAACTAGAATTAATTCTAAGATGCCTATATGAGCCCCCAAGCATGAGGTTTTGTAGGAACAAAGTGAAGCGCTTTGACACCGAGCCATCCCGATCAAAGAGGACTCCATTTTGTCGTTTTGCTTCTCGAGTACTTATGTTGGGTACTTTGTTCATTTCTTACATATTATCCAGATCCTTCCGTATTTTGATACTAATAAAGTTAGAATGCCTCCCGCCCACGTAGGGGATAAGGACGACGCCTTTATCTCTGAATGCTATTTTTTACAAATGGCATAGACATTAGCTCGCGTTTTACAAAAATATTCAAACAATTTAAATTTGTATTTTCCCCGACTTTGTGCTGACTTCGTCTTCTATGATTTGTTATTCAAATTCCAAGTCGGATAGGCTCACAGCTTACACCCACCTTCCCGCAGGAAAGGCTTTATCAAAGAGGATCCTTCAGTTTATAATTCGTCCAATGTTCCATGGCATACTGAATAAGCATGTGTTTCTGTTTATTTGATCAATCCTTGCTCACAGAATTGACTAGCCGAGACCCTTTGGCATTTATCTTGCAGAAATTGTGTGCCTGACTTGTACCCTCTTGGTAGCTACGTTATTGAAAACATAAGAGCATGTTAAACAAATCTTTAATTTTGAAAGAGACAAAACAATGAGTTATTGTGATGTCACGCCGCTGACTTAAGGATCACCATTAATTTATTCTTAGCAGAATGATGTGTATAAAACAATCCTAGATACTTGCTTATTAATACCATATTAATGACAAGCGGTAACACCTTTTCATTACGACAAGAAAGCAAATCAATTCTCCTCATTGTTACCGTGGTGATAATATTACCATAATGAAAAGTTAAAACAACGAAAGAATACTTATACGATTCGACGCGAGACTTTGGACAGCTTATAATATCCATTGGATCACCTATTCTCCATCGATCGCATTGACTTTAGATTTCTTCATCTGATGATTATATGCTGCCGATGACGAGTCACATTTGGACGAGATCATGGTGATTCGCTTTTCTAATGGATTTGTCGAGCTCCTTTGTCATTCTTCGTCTCCTAGACATACGTTAGAACCTCCCTGATACAATTTTAATTACAGGCGGTGGTTCCATATAATCGAGGAACTATCCGATTTCACCATGTCAACTTTCAACATATTTGGAAAACTATCCTTACTGCATAAGGCGTGCGCATTGTAGGGACATTAAATAATTCCTCACCACTTATGATTTAGAATTTATATGATACAAGTGAAACCGTATTGTGTAGATGACTTAAACTGAATGTAAATGGTATGCTACTTATCTATTGAGACCACATTCTGCTTCTGATTTGGCCTCCCCTAGCAACACAGCCTTTCGATGTCGGCAGCGATGAGAGACACCTGACTTTTGGAAGCTCTAACTTGTCCGACTCCCTGCAATTTAACTCCTGTTATTCCCACAACCGACCACAAGCTTATGGCAAACTGGAACACCCTATCTTCTTAGATATATCGACATTGTTTCTGTATGAGATGATGTTTGGAGCGCGTCATAGGCTGCTTTCCATCACGAAGCTAGCCGGTTATTCAAGTGCCCCACAGAGCCTGCATCACTATCTTATAACAGATGTAATTCAATTAAGATCGTGATAATCGAAAAGATGTGAGCTTTTTGTGTATAACATGGTATCTTCAACAATCAAATTCTTGAACGAGCGAACGTACTCCCTGCTGTCCGTTGAGTACATGTCTTTTACCTTCCCATTAGTAATTGTCCCAGTTTCTGCGCCGAGAATGATCTCGGCACCAACCTCTGACTCATGTTCACATCTTGGCGATGGCGAGGATGCATCAATGTATCGTAAACTAACTCCGACGGTCTATGTCTTGTCCGGGCTTGTTGAATTGTGAGACATGCTTTATCGTCGGCATAGATACTGTGTCGCCGCTCAGTTCCTACCTTCATTACTGTCATGTGATTAATAATCCACAAGAATATATCGCTTTGAACATGTATCAACGAAATGTTTATAACCGAGAAATGTACTCAACTGAATAAATCACCTTAGCAACAGAATTGTGATAAAAAGGAATATATCACTTATCTTTTTGAAGTACTTGTCACTCGCGACGGGCATGATGACTTCGCCTCAACAACACATTGGTGTTTCTTTCAACGGCAGCATTGGTAATGGAAACCTTCAATGAATCGCTAAAACCCATCTTGACACGGATATCACGGACCTTTAGAAGCTGAGATCCGGATTGGTAGCACCAAATTATGCGAGCGACTTCTTGGCAATGACCCATTGGTAATCGCTCATCTCTGCTGACTTCATCGTTGTTATTTCCACACTAACGGCTTTTCCTCGAGCACCTTGTGTGCAAACCGGATGCATGTTATTTTAATCCTGATGTTGGTCTTGTCTCCCAGAGTGGCTCGCCGAGTCTGATCTAAACCGTCATCTTTGGTAACCGTGATGATGTCACGTTCTGGCCAGCTAAGGCCCTTATGGTGTTTAACTTTGACTTCACGCAATATCACAAGTTATACGCCACACAACTTTTAACGTTGTTGCAATGATACAAAGATGATCGTGACCTCTGTTATCCTCAAACTTGAACTTTGGTGACAATTAGTCTTAATTTCGAGTTGGACAGCCTGACTACTACAGAAACATCAAATTCACTTATGCACATATATTACAATTGCTACCTTGAATATGAGTCGAGTAATAGCGAAGGATATTGAAAATATGTATCTTTTTCCTACGTGACAATGGTTTATTAATCAAAATTAGCGGTGTTACTAGTCTTCTTACGAATAAACATGTTAGTTAGGAACAACAATAGATGTAGTGCACAAGAAAGAGCTACTTATCTTCCGGATTTACGCGAGTGCCAACTATCTGTGTAACCCTTTCGAAACTTTCGGGCCGACCCAATGGCTTTTGATTCATTCATCCTCATCCGCAAGTTAGAATCACACCTATATTTTGTAACAGCGCATAGCCAATCACGAAATTCTTCAAAGCATAGAATTTGTTTTGATTATGGCGTATGCGTTTTACTACTTGTGGCGTTGTTATCATAATAACATTAAACCTTCAGTAACATATGATTATTATTAATTCAATGGAAAATGAAATGACTTATCTCGAGTGATGAAAGGCCTGAACCGACGTTGTCTTGCCAAAGCAGGACGATAGCTACCGGTTGGCAATGACTTGTTCCACCATGGGCCAATTTCAACATCTGTAATCCTGCCGTCTTCGCCACTTGATCGTCTCACCATCGAATTAAACAACGCCATTAGGGACTGCCGTTACAACAGTTACTGAAACTTTTCCGTCGCTACTATGATAATGAACGTCGCGAATCAAATGATTCTACGCGGAATCACTAGCTCTGCAACAAGAGGCTGCATATCCGTGAGATACGCCTCCATAGATTCTTGGTCTACTCCTTAATATTAATACAATGTAGAGAAGTGTTTAAAGAAAAGTACTGGCCTCTAAGATTAAAGAAAAATGGTTAAAATGGTTAAAATCGAAATAAAATGATAATAAAAGAATACCCGATTTTAAAACACTTACGGTTAAAATAGAGACTAAAAAATGTATCAAAAAATTAGAGAGGGCACATTTTTATGATCTACGCGAAATGTAGATTCATAAAGTAATGAGTTAAAGGAAAAAATTTGAAATATTTTTCCCGCTAATTTTACATACCGATTATTAAGATACGCTTTTAGCTAATACATCTATAAAATCGAAATATCGATATCATCAACATATAAACAAC
>CM038794.1:281233381-281263889 GCA_021764765.1 Vicia sativa
GAAAAGAATCGAAGTCAAAGTTTGAAAATTCACCTTTAAAGGTGTTTTGAAAAAGTAACAGAACGCTGCTTGCCTGATTAAAATATAATCGATGAAAGTTTTTCTGAAAATTTTGCATAATCATAAAATAGATGTATTTATTGACAAGTGTCCAAAAATCACCTTAAAATAAGGAGTTTTGATTGGTTAAAAATTGTGAAGTTGTGGAAAACATGAAAAATATGAAAGTTTTAAAAAGAATGGTCCTATGGAGAGTTGAACTCATGACCATTGGGTAGTATACGTGGCACAAAGGACTACGGCAAGCTTAGCTACCATCGACAAACGCGCTTCTTGCAGGTTCCATGAACCAAAACACGGTAAACAAAGTATTGAAATTTTGAATTTTAAACTCAAGAACACGCCAGTTGTTCTTCGCTTCCATTGATTCTCGCCTTCAATCCAAGCTAAAATCTTCGCTTTTCAATGAATTTAAATGAAATAAACATGAAAATCGTTTTGAACAAGGAATGATGATGATAATTGCATTTATTTTAGTCTAGCATGTTTGAATTTCTCGGAATCACGAAGAACCCTAGAAACTAAGATTCCAAATTAAATGATGCATAGTTGATGATTTTTCAATTTGTTTGAGGGCTTATGATCGTGTTAGTGCGTAAAGAGATTGGCCAAGAGTTTTGCATTTAAGTTCAAAGAATCATGATATCCAAGTTCATGTTCTAACCTTGCTCAAGTTGAGATCAAGATGATGATCGCGCGCTTCCGAACTTGTTTTTCAATTGCTACAAGATCATCGGCCCATAGAAGCTTTATATGGATGGTCCGCTTGCCTCGAGCTTGCTTCAATCCTTCCACTCAAGTCAACCAGCACCTAACATGAAACTCCAAATCGTGGTTAATGGAGTTACAAGATGTTAATGATTGGATCATGTATATGAGATATATGGAAGGTGTTTGAATGATTACAACACAAGTTAATCAAGCCTAGCCACGATTTTGAAACTTAAGGCAGTTTGTACAAGCATGTGTTCATGGCATGTGATTTCTGATTTTCAGCTTAGTTCATGTTGATCTTAAGTTTTGAACAAGTTTAATATTGATTATGGAATGTGTTTGACACCAATTTGACAAAAGTTTCTCATCAATTTTCAAAATGCAAGTTTTGGCATTTGAACTATGTTTCTTGATTTTGAAGAAAGAAGAGAGAAAGCATAACTTTGCATTGCTTTGGTGTGATTTGAACTTGAAATGATGCTCTATTTATAGGCCAATGGTTCTGAAAATGTTAGGCAAGAGTACATGGCAATTGGAAATTCAAGGTTGCCTTAAGGGGTAAGAATGACTTTTGTAAAAGGAAAAAGGAAGCCTCTTTTTACCATGTGTGAAAATCTCATTTTGATCCTATCTTTCTCAATCACATCTAGCTGATATTTATCATCTCTAAGCTGAATTGGCAAGGTGGCAATGCTTCTAGATGAAGAAATCTCAAAATGACCTATAATGTGATGTTTTGAACTTTGAAAATCATGTTCATGGAGCCTTATGTTTCAATTTCAAAAGTATAGCTAGACTCCATGGATTTGTGAGTTCTTGGACATTTTGGAAAGCTTGTTTCAAGAGCTACAACTTTTATGTTTTGAGTTTTTTCCAATTCAAAATGGAACTAGGTGAAAAAATGGCATGAAGTTTGGAAAAAATAAGAAATTTTAACACTTAGAAATTTTTCTAAGTATTGAAACTTTTGACTTTTTGTTGACTTTTTCAAATTCTTTGATTATTTATGATCATGATGGATCATTTGAAGTATTTTGATGATTGAAAAAGTTTTATCTTGAAAAAGTTGACCAAAAGTCAAAGTTTAACTTTTCTGTGCAGATGAAAATTCATCGATGTTTCAAACGATGAAGTCTGTGGAACTGGTGATTTTGAATCCGAAATTAGGTCAAGATGTATCTAAGATATAATGACCAATCTCATCCAAAAAGTCATTTCTTGCTCAAAAGTCGAGAATGCTCATGCTCGATCAAACCCTAATTGGTCGATCCTCGATCGATCTATGAGAAAACTTGATATCTCGATGATCGAGGTTGATGATTTGATCAAGATAGATCAAATGAGGTGAGAAAACTCAAACCCTAATTGGTTGCTTTGAATCGATGAAAATCATGAAACCCTAATTTTGACCCGTGAATGCTACACCCGACATGTTGTCTAAACGTAGGATGCAATGATGCAATGTAAGGTATATTAGGTCAAAATTGGGGTATGACAGATGCCCCTATTTAAGTTTCTTTAACCGAGAGATGAAGATGAATATCTTTGTTTCGATAGGTGTAAAGAGACTTAAATATCGGAATACGCAAATTTTGGACCTAAGATACCAAAAATGTGGATGATGCAAGAATGATTGAAAAAAGTTTTTACCCAAATGATATCAAAGAAATGACATGATGGGAAAAATTTGTGAGGATGACTCAATCTGTTTAAGAAAAAAAGAGGATCCTGTTTGTTGGGAAACAAGCAATATGTCTCATTGAAAAAAGATTCACAAAACATGTGAATATCTGCTTTGTTTTGGGAAACAAAGAGGTTACCTTCACGCCTTTGTGACAATGTTTAAGGTAAGTGAAATGATATTACCAATTATCAAACTTTGTGATAGTTTATGGTAATGAGTTTTGAAGATGTTACCAATTATCAAGTGATAACTATAACAAGGTAAATCTTTTAAGAAAGTTGTTGTGTACTCGCTTTGTGAATAATGTATAAAAGATGGAAATGTGATCTCAAAATGAGTTTCTATTTTAGCAGATACAATCTTGCCAAGGATCTCTTTGAGACGATGCGGGCATTTTGATTGAAAGACACAGTTTTCTTTAGACGTAAAGATAACTGGGAATTTCTCATACAATCGTGATTTGACCTTGTTGAGAAGAAAAACTCTCATGACAAGTTTATGAATGAAAGGGAAAATAAGTGGCTTAGGCGAGAGGTATTGCTTATTGTTTTGTTGATTATAGCGTGGTTCTATCCAGAACGAATCGAAAAAAAATCAATCAAGACATTGTTCCAAAGGAGGGATGATCTCAGTTGGGGAATGTGGTAGAGAAAAAAATGTATTTCTCTGCTTGGGAATACTCCGCCGGGGAAAAAGGAAAATGTATCTTTTCCGTTTGGAGATACTCTACTGGGGATAGAATTGTACTTACATGAGTAAGTGTGATTTACACCAATGATATGGAAGCAAACATTTCGAGAAATGCAAAAATGCATGAATGATGCTATTATGTATGAATGTCATGAATGTTATATGCATGCTAGCAATACTTTGACAAAGACACTAAATAGGTATTTGGGAAAAGGACCACGTACGCTCGAACAAATATTCGTGAAAATTGCAGCAATGGTGCAGACGTTCACTGATGAAGATTTTGAGTTGCATGCTTTTTTCTTTCTGGGAAAAGCATTTCATTGGCAACCTGGCTGGGGATTCTTTTTGGGATAAGAATACCTTCCTTTGATGATCTCTACTGAGGAGAAGACCTCTGTAGCAGTTTTTTTTTATCCTTCGGAGATTGAAACACTTACGGAGAAAACTGTTGAAGTTCTTTCAGGTTCAGTTCAAAGGAAAATTTTTGCTTTTGTTTCATTTAAAATATTTTAGTAAAATTCATAGCGTATTTTGCAAAACAAAACAAAGTAGGAATTGCAAACAAAAGGCACAAGGCTCAAATTTATTGATAGAATGGTAATCAGCCAAAGGCGTGATTCCATGAGCTATTTACAAAAGTTGGAAATGATAATTTATTGGGAAAAGGCTATATTGAAAGCAAATAACCGCTATTATCCCTAACAATTTTGAATTCCCACTGTGCTTGTCGCCTCAGAAAAGTTGATTGAAGATCCGTTGATGGAAGATTCTTCGTGATGGCCAAATATGATCGATCGCAGATTACTTTGTCATTTTGTGTATCCTTGTTTTTGCCTAGATTGCCTTTTTTAAGTTTCCAATCTATCAGGATATTTTCTGTTTATCATCTCTAATTTTTGCCTAGATCGCCTTGTCAGGTTTTCAATCCACCGAGACGCTCATTTTTGCCTAAGCCGCCCTTTTCGGGTTTTCGACTTACCGAGTTGTTCTTTTTGTTTTTTTTTTAGACGAAGTATTTTTTGACTGCGTCAGCATTCACATGATGCGGGAGTTCATCACCGCCCATGGTTGTGAGAGTCATAGCACCGCCAAAAACTTCTTTGACGATGTATGGGCCTTCGTAATTAGGAGTCCATTCCCCTAGAATCGGTTGAAAAGATGTAATCTTTTAGCACGAGGTCGCCTTTCGAATTCACACGAGGTCGGACCTTTTGTCGAAAGCTTTCTTCATTCTTCTTTGATAGCTTGTCCATGACACGAGCGGTCAGCGCCTTCGATTAAGTTCAACTGGTCATATCTGCTTTGACACCATTCAGCCTCAGATAACTTAGTTTCCATGAGAACTCTCATTGATGGGATCTCAACTTCTACGGGGAGCACTGCTTCCATGCCGTATACTAGAGAAAAAGGAGTTGCCCTCGTTGATGCTGCATCAAGCACGATACCCATGCAGGCAATTTCGTGCCTTTGTAGGTGATAACCATTTTCTGGACGATTTTTTTGATGTTTTTATTGGCAGCTTCAACGGCGCCGTTCATCTTTGGCCGGTAAGGAGATGAGTTATGATGCTCGATCTTAAATTCCTCACATAGTTCTTTCATCATTTTGTTGTTCAAGTTCAATCCATTATATGTGATGATCTTGCTTGGAACTCCATATCGGCAAATGAGGTTGTTCTTGATGAACCTCACAACCACTTGTCTTGTAACGCTGGTAAGACGCTTCAACCCATTTGGTGAAGTAATCAATAGCCACCAGAATGAAGCGATGTCCGTTGGACGCTTTTGGTTCAATCATCCCAATCATATCGATGCCCCACATGGAGAAAGGCCAAGGAGAGGAGAGAACGCTGAGTAGAGTCGAGGCACATGGATCTTATCTGAGATCCGGCACTTGTGACATCTTTTGACGTGTTTACAAGAATCGATTCCATCGTTATCCAATAGTATCCTGCCTCAAGATTTTTCTAGACATTGCATGCCCATTTGAATGGGTTCCAAAGGACCCTTCATGCACTTCATGGATGATCGTGGTTCGCTTCGTCTGTCGACGATCCGAGCGTAACCATATCGAAGTTTCTTTTGTATAACACATCCTCGTTCAGGAAGAAATTCCTAGAAAGCCTCCTTAGAGTTTTCTTATCTTTGTACGATGCCCCGAGTGGGTACTCACGTGTTTGAAGGAAACGTTTGATGTCGTGGAACCACGGTTTATCGTCGAAGACTGCTTCAGTTGTGAATACATATGCAGGACTTTCAAGGCGTCTGATACGGATTCTGGGCATATCATTCCAATTGTTGACTTTGAACATGGAAGATAGAGTAGCCAAGGCGTCTGCCATTCGATTCTGATCTCGAGGGATATGATGCAATTCTACTTTGTTGAAGAAAGTCAACAATCGTCTTGCATAATCTCTGTAAGGAATTAGACCAAAATGATGAGTTTCATACTTGTCTTTGATTTGATTGATCACAAGGGTTGAATCTCCATATATGTCAAGGATCTTGATCCTCAAATCGATGGCTTCTTCGATACCCATGATGCAAGCTTCGTATTCTGCTATGTTGTTGGTGCAATCAAATAGCAATCATGAAACGGATACGAGAACCCTCGGTGATGATGACTGCCCCAATTCCATTGCCAAAACGTTAATCGCTCCATCAAAGACTAAACTCCATCTAGATTCGGATCCGGCCTTCTCCGGGTTCGTCGCAATCTTTCATCTTAAGTACATAACATCCTCGTCGAAGTCAAACTTGAGAGATTGGTATTCGCTGAGTACCGATAAGCCAAGTGATCGCAGAATGCTCCTTTGACCGCTGAGCGCGCAGATCGATGTCATATTCAGATAGCGAAAGATTTGCCAGCGATTCTCCTCGCATGTGCTTTTCAAAGACGCATTTGATGGATCCATTTTGGAGATTAACCAAGTCATGTGATTGATCATGTACTGGCGAAGACGTTTCGAGGCCCATACCAAAGCACAACATGTTTTCTCGAGCATGGAGTAACGAGTTTCACAGTCTGTGAACTTTTTACTCAAGTAGTAAATGGCATGCTCCTTCTTACTGGTGTCATCTTGCTGTCCAAATACGCAGCCCATGGACTCTTCTAGTACGGTAAGGTACATGATTAATGGTCTTCCTTCACCGGGATCGGATTGTGGTTCTCGACAGTACCTTGATACTATCAAACGCTTGTTGGCAATCAGCTGTCCATACAACCTTTTGATCTTTGCGGAGAAGCTTGAATATCGGCCCACAGGTAGCAGTCACTTGAGAAATAAATCTGGAGATGTAATTCAACCGTCCAAGAAATCCTCTTACTTGCTTTTCCATACGTGGCGTAGGCATTTCTTGAATAGCCTTGACTTTGTCAGGGTCAACTTCAATACCTCTTTGACTGACAATGAAACCTAAGAGTTTTCCGGATCTTACCCCAAAGGTGCATTTGTTAGGATTCAGGCAGAGCTGAAATTTCCTTAGTCGTTGAAACAATTTCAAGAGATAGTCTATATGCTCCTCTTCAGTGTCAGATTTTGCTATCATGTCGTCTACGTAGACTTCGATCTCTTTGTGCATCATGTCATGGAAGAGAGTAGTCATTGCCCTTTGAAAAGTTGCGCCTGCATTCTTTAATCCAAACGGCATTACTTTGTAGCAAAAGGTGCCCCATGGCGTGATGAAGGATGTCTTCTCCATGTCTTCGGAGCCATCTCGACGGATTGTAACCGGAGAAACCGCCATGAAGGAAAAGACGTTGAATTTTGCGTAGTGCTATCCACTAGCATGTCGATATGCGGTAGTGGGAAATCGCCTTGACTAGCTTTGTTCAAGTCCCGTAATCAACACACATTCCGATCTTTCCGTCTTTTGGAGACAGCACTATGTTGGCTAGCCATTGAGGATACTCGTATGACGAGGAAACAAGGCCGAGCTGCTTTTGAACTTCCTTTTTGATTTTCTCATTTCGTGGTGAACTCTTCCGCCTTAATCGGTGGACACCGGCTTTAGCAATGATGCTCCACGATGCCGGTATCTAAACCCGCATGTCCGGTAGGACCAAGCGAACACATCAACATATTCTTTGAGAAGATTTATCGCTTGCTCCTTGAAAGGCTTCGAGTGAAGCTCCGATATTTACTTCTTTTTTGTCTTCCTCAGAACCCAAGTTGATCGCTTCTAGAGGTTCTTCGTGAGGTTGAATGATTCTTTCCTCGTGTTTAAGTAATCGAGAAATCTCATCCGGAATCTCTTCTTCAACTTCCTCCTCGGTGACACTCAGTGATTTCAAAGTTGGGAGAGAGCATAGAGTTATTGCTTTCAATGGATTTGTCCATCTGTTAATCTGCATATTTGATTTATGTCTGATTAATTAACTCCTTATCATTTTTTTTTTGGAAAAAGTTAATGTGAAAGTGTATGCAGATTAATTTTATATTTTTGAAGATTTTTTTGTTTATTGTGTTTTTTAGGATTATCATTTCCAGAAAAAGGGTAAAAATGAAAATAAACACAAAGTGTGGAATCAAAACAACGCATTTTATTTATGGTTCACAATATGAACAGGGCCCTAAAATACAAACTCATTTGTCTTGGGCAAGACAAAGAGAAATTTATTTAAAAGCTAAGCCCTATAAAACATCTCTTCCCTTTGGGCTAGGCGAGAGTTCAAAACAAAAAGCAAAGATAAACTACTTAGAACTAGGAGCGTTAGTCCGAACTTCAACAGGTTTCCAGTAGTGACGAACTCCTTGGAAGTCGAGGTACTCAGGTAATTTTCCGCTTGGTTTAACCCTTGAGTAAACTTTGGTCGCTGGTTGAGCAGGCTTTGAAGACTCTGGACAATGGCCCTTGCCTTTTGTGCTGCTAAAGCGATCTTCTTGATTAACAGATCGGGAAGTATGAGATATAGCATGTGTACTTCCTGTTGATCTTTGTGTTGAATACTGGGGATGTACCTTCCAGTCTTCTGAATGAAGAGACTCGTTGTTGGCGACACTTTCTAGATCGTATCCCGAGTCGCACTCTTGATCCTCAGTGATCATGTTGATGTAGTGATAACCAGGATCTGGTTTGGTGAATTCCACAGGCGTGTTGAAGTAGAGATCTTCATTGGGGATCTCGATTTGCTGATTAGGCTGAGAAGACGTATATTCCTCTTCTGATTGACTAGGGTATTCAAAAGAATCACCCCATCCAGTGGGCTGGATATCTTCGATCCGGATTTTTGAGTCACGCATTGTATTTCACCATGTAGTCGAACTTGTCACTTGGTTCTCCCAAGGTATCCCAAACTCGTATGGATGGTGGATTTTCATGCTTTGCAGGGACAGTCTTTGAATTGATCAATGCCAGATAATTCCTCTTGAGACACATATTCAGGGCTGTTTAAATAAGTGATTCACTCTTCAGATTCGGAGGGATCGTCTTCATCATCTTCAATGGTTACAACGCTAACTTCTTGGAGAACAGGGTTTAAGAAACCCCCACTGTTGAATACTTCTTTGATTGGACGAAGTGCTTCATCCTTTGTTTGTCTTTGGAGAATACGTGTGAACCCGAGTCCATTGCTTCGCTCTTGATGAGTTTGATTACTGTCCCCATCCTTCAGCATTGCCACCTTTCACGATCTGTGCAGCTTCTTTATATGAAGAGATAGATGATCTGTTTTTGCTGGTAGATTCATCTTCTAACGGATGTTCGAGGAGATGTGTTCCTTCAACGTCATTAGCTGTGATGAAAGAGAAACTGGACAAATGGCTTATAAGCAAAGCTTGTTCACCGCTGATGGTCACCAACTTTCCATTCACTGTGAATTTTAATTTCTGATGGAGAGTAGAAGTTACTGCTCCTGCCTCGTGGATCCAAGGTCTTCCTAGTAGACAATTGTAAGCAGCTGGTACGTCCATGACTTGGAAAGTAATTTGGAAAGTGTGCGGACCAATTGTCATCGGGAGATCAACTTCCCCAATAACTGACTTCCTTGATCCATCGAAAGCTCTTACTATTATATCATTGAACTTCATTGGCGTCCCTTTGTAAGCCAAACGAGCGAGTGTCGTCTTCGGCATTATGTTCAAAGATGAATCAGTATCTACCAATACATTAGACAGAATGATGGCGTATCATTGAGATGTGCAGGGCCAAGTTGTGATCTTTCCCTTCTTCCGGAAGTTCCTCGTCACTAAAACTTAGATTATTGCAAGCTGTTATGTTGGCGACAATACCTCCAAACTGGTCTGTAGTCACATCGTGATCTACATAAGCTTGATCTAGCACTTTCATTAAAGCTTCTCGGTGAGCTTCGGAGTTGAGGAGTAGAGACAGTATTGAAATTTTGGAAGGAGTCTGCATCAGTTGATCTACGACTCGGTATTCGTGTTGTAGGATTTTTCCGTGAACAAAGTATTTTAATTATCGATTCCACAGGGATTGGTGCATGTTATAGTCTTTCAATAGAAAAATATGTTTTAAGATGATGTAACCAAAGGGTTTGTTATCACTCTACTAGAACCATGAGTTTCAAACAACAACTAAATTAATTCTTTCAAAAGAGTTATGGTTTGATTAGAGAGAGTTTGAGATTGTTTTCAAGTAAGAAGGCATGTCAAGATTAGTTTCATTGATCTAGTTTCATACATATTCATTTTAATCAAGTGATGAACATAATAGATGATTTCTAAATACATATCCTCTCAATCTTGTAGATTTCCACCAAGATTGTGAATATTATCATGTTAATCCTTGCATGATTCCTCACTACAACTATTAGCATGATAATCATTAAGTTCAATATTTTGTAAACTCTAACACACAAATCTATTCCTAGCATTTGTTTATGAGAGGATGAATATCCTAGGTCACTTTGAAATATTCTTTCCAAGCAAAACTCAAAGCATAAAGATGAAGAACAAAGATATTCAACTATATTAATCATCAACCATGTTCATACACCAATGGATTAAAAGAAATACATACTATAAAATCAACTACCTCTAATCTTGACACAAAAGGAGCTTAGCTACTCATTTCCATGGTTGCCTTGCTCTCAAGATTGTTGGTAGAGATGATGAACATGAGAAAATCAAGAGAAAAGCTATGGTTTTTCTTCCTAAACTTGCCCTAGATTTACAAAGATGAAAGATAATGATGGTCTATGTTTTCTTGCTTCCTTTACAAGCCAAAAGGTCTCGTGAAGTGATGGGTTGGTGGAAGGTGAAAGCATGGGCTGTCCTTTTTCCGATTTCGAGATCACTGAGCGCTGTTAAGTCGTCGAGCGCGGTCATGCCCAATGAGCGACCTGTAGCCTCTTCCAAAATTATCTTCAAAAGAATCATCCCTAAAGCTCTTCAAGTACCCTTGAATCCAAGCTTGGGAGAATTAGTTAATAAATTCCTACAATTAAGAGTAACTAAAGTCAAATAATATATATTAAACAAAACTAGATAAAACCTAATTAAAGCAAAATACTAGAATAAATATACAAATTAAATATAAAGACATTGTTAAGGACCACAAAATAATGTACAAAATAACTACAAATTGGTCCTTAACAACTCTCCCCAACTTAATACTTTGTTTGTCCTCAAACAAAAGTCAATAATCTTACAAAGCTAGAAGGAACAAAATGCAAGCATGCAAACTCACACAAGAGTAATGGTTCAAACTCGACATACTGTGCAAAAGCACACATCAATCGCTTCTTCTAAACACAACATGGCCATGAATTAAGTTCTAAACACAATATATCAAAACATATAACAAAACAAAGATATGTTCACACTTGAATCACCTAATCATTTCTTCAAAGTTCATGAAGAACAAAATGCATATTCACAAAGGACTAAACACTCTCACTAATAATTATGCACATCCGTAATAATTCATGTGTTCATCGAAACAAGTTAAATGATAAAATGGAAACAAAGATCACTAAGGACTTTCAAGGTTGTAACTTGGCTTAGGTTAGAAACAAGGGATATTTAAGTACAAAGCCATTGAAACGAATCGGTAAAAGGATATGAAGAGCATTTCACAACTAATTCCCATCTTATTATTCGCAACCTCTTTTCTTTTTCTACACAATGATCCTCTTTCTTTCTTTTCTTTTGTATCTTTTCATAAACAAATTTCTTTCTTCTTTTGTATTTTCTTTTCTATTCTTTTTTCTTTCTTAGGATCATTGTGCCATCAATTCTAGGTTCTTTTGATCCACCTCCCCAACTTCATTTATATCAATCCTTTTTATTCAAAATCATGCTCTTCAAGGGTTAATTAACAAAAGGGTTGGTATTCACAAACAAGTAAATTTATAGAATGAATTATCATTGAATTTTTCAAAGATTATCAACAACTATTAAGTGGCCTACTTAACAATTATTCGATTTGATACATTCATCCTACAAATACGATTTAAGCTCAAAAGGGTTCACAAGGATTCACTCTCTCACGGGTAATTGGAGCCCTTTTAGAATTGGTGGTTTTCCTCATAATGCACAAAAATTGCCTTGATCATTTCTTAGTTTCCAAGTTATCATAAACAAGTAAAGATTAAGCATGAATCACACGAGTTAACACAACTATTAGACACTCAATATTTGGTAAAAAGTGGAAGCTTCTCACATATATGGTTTATGTCCTAATGATTCGAATGTGAACACAAAATTTTTTGTACATGCCACAATATCTTGCATAAAGAACAAATTTCATAGACATGTTATGTTTCTACAAAACGATAAAATGTGTACCTTCTTGTGGAATGAATCAAGAATTTTATCATCACCATCACTTTGGTGAAACACGCTTACTAGCTTTGAAGAACCATTTGAACAATTCGGACAAACCACAAGAAGTAAATTCAAACTAAATACTATAATCTAAAAATAAAATAAAATAGAACAAAATAAAAGAAACTAAACTTAAAATAAAAACGACACTCCAAAATGGTGTTTAAAACTTAAAAGAAGTATTTAGGCTTCATGCCTACAAAAATTAATTGAATTACAAGCCAATCCCCAAAATTGATGGCAACCAACAAAATCCAAAGTTTAAAACTAAAATGCAAAAGTAAAATCTAGACTAGAATGTCGAAAGTAAAATAAAAGCAGGAAATAGAGAAAATCAATCGCTGGTCTCGAGAATCGAATCTCCAATCGACCCCGAGTCGAACCGAACTGTAACCGTAACTCTTCACCATCATCCTCATCTCCCACCTCCTCTCAAGATTTGGCCCGACCCGGCCAACCAAAGATATGCTCGAGTGCTCACCCGCATGAGTGAAATGGTTCACTTGCTTCTAATCAGAGCAAGGTGCTCCATGCTCTCATGCATAAACATAAATGCTCTTGATGAGCGAGATGCATCCGTCTGCTCCATTCTTCCGATGGACTAGCTGAGGAAGTGCACAAGAATCGTACAAACGGCAAGCAGATATCAAGGACCCTACAAAAGCGATCACAAGAGTGATCATCAACAACGCCATCAATGGTAAGGTGTCCTACGCAGAAAAGCCACCTTCGCTCTTCAAGAAACCCATGATCAAGCCAGATAAGAGAGCACACTTTATACGCCTCCCGGAGGTATAACTCAACAGAACCTCTTCAATCATTCGCGATCGACGGCTAAAATCAATTTGCTCCTCATCGAGCATGTAAGCAATCAAACCCGCTGCTCCATGGGTATCAAGATGTGTGGCTCCTAGGTTTCGATTGTATAGAGTCACACACATCATAAACCGCGCTAGTTTTCGACCGGTCTCGTTGAATTTCAAAGGTTGACCAGCCCGATTCGCTTCATAAGAATGCCTGACAAACAGAGCTTATTCTTCAAAGATGTTGTATCCCAATTACCACGAGCGTGTGCTCATGGTGACATCCAATGATCCTCCTGGGCTGTCCAAATGATGCCCGTAAATCGCATCATGAGCGAGAGAAGGAAACGGATTTGCCTCGAACAATCTAAGCAAACCTAAACTCACATCCCCGGCCGGATAGCATTAGCATAGAACTCGCGAACAAGCTCCACATTCACCTTTGTTCGAGGGTACAAAGAACTTCCAACCCGTAGTTATCCGTGATGACATGGGGGTGGTAGTGCCTTGCTCACGGAGGCCGATGGTGCGCTGGCCCGATGTTGCTCCTCGAGCTCTTGTAGCGAGCCTCCCGAGCAGGCCCCAAGAATCGCACAAAGATCGAACGCAAGAAAGCGAGAGGCCCACCAACAGAGGAAACTTTGTCGCTAGGTGCCATCCGAAATTTCAACACAAAATCAATCTAAAAGTGACACCGAGGTGTCCATTAGCAATGAATCAAGCAACAAAGAAAGCAAACCAACCAACCAAAGCATTACAACTAATCTAAACACTAAAACACAAGCAGAAGAATTTTTCAAATTGCATCACACCGAGCGCTGTCATGATTGCGTAAAAATTCTTCTCAAAATGTAATTTTCTCCACACAATTACGCCCTAGTGGCAGCGAAAATAACATCCTATTACTTTCTAACACAAAACATCCTAAATCTAAGAGAAAATTCAAAATTCCTAACCCTAGGTTTTCAAAATCTAACCTAAACATGCAATGTGACGAAATTGAGAAAAGAAAAACATAGAATACTTACTAGGATGCTCTGGGGATTGATTTGACAAAGAAATTCGCAAAGATTTGAGATTTTGGGTCAGATTTTGGGATTTTGAGAGGAGGAAGAAAGATGAAGAAAATAGGAAAAGGGTTTAAAATAACCCTAACCCTTTTAAAACTAACTAGGCCACGATCTGGGCCTCCAAACTGATTTTTCAAAATATTTTTTAAATAATGCTACCGAGTGCCCCTATCCTACCGCTGTCCCTATCACCGAGCTGCCGAAAGCGCCAGATGGGTCAAAGTGCTACCGAGCGCCGAAGGTCGTAATTTTGAA
Source organism: Vicia sativa (assembly GCA_021764765.1). Taxonomy (NCBI): domain Eukaryota; kingdom Viridiplantae; phylum Streptophyta; class Magnoliopsida; order Fabales; family Fabaceae; genus Vicia; species Vicia sativa. The sequence goes on from CM038794.1 coordinate 281,247,449, forward strand.
ATTTTAAGAAAACAAAGAAAATTAATAAGGGCAAGTGTAAATGAGTTCAAGGAAGAATACTTACAATGTCAGTGCCTCCCAACAAGCGCTTTGTTTAACGCCTAGAGCTCGACGGTTCATGATGATCATTGATCATCAAAGAAGGATTCTGCTATGTCATGGCTCACCTCTCCGCCAACGCACTGCTTCAACCTGCCCATTCACCGTCCATTCTTTTGTTCGCAAGATCTTGCAAGACAATTGCACCATATTCTTTGACTTTCGATTAAAACGGACCGACCACTTTGTTTTGAGTTTTCGAAAAGCCTCATCCGGAATTGAACAAGAGAACCTTTTGTCCCGCCTAAATTCCTTGATCTTTATCTTCTTATCATGAGAAACCTTAACCTTGCTTTATACCTCCGGCTTGAATGATAAGCCCGCCTCGCATTTCGTCCAAATGAACAAGTTGTATTTTTCTTTCTCCCGCCAAGGATGGATCGAATTTAAGAATCTGAGGCCCACAATGCTTTGTGCTCCATCTCTACCGGAGGTGACAAGTTTTGCCATACACAACCGAAACGGGTTAGTCCAATGGGAGCTTTATAGGCGGTTCGATACGCCCACAAAGCTTCATCTAATTTTATGACCAATCTTTTCGAGAACCGAAATGCTTTTTTCCAAAATCTTTTGATTTCTATTAGACACCTCCTTGACCATTTATTGAGGGTGATAGGGGTCGTCACCTTATGTTTTACACCAAATTGTTTCAAAAGTTTTGTAACAATGCACCTAAAAGTGCGACCCACCATCACTAATGAGCACCCTAGGCACACCAAAACGAGAAAAATGTTTCTTTTCAAAATTTGATAATAGCTTTAAGGCCGGCCTTAGGCGAAGCAATGGCCTCTACCCACTTTGACACGTAATCCACAGCTACAAGAATATATTCATTTGAAAACGAAGATGGAAAAGGACCGACAAAATCAATCCCCCAACAATCAAATACCTCCACTTCCAACATATTGTTCAATGGCATTTCATCTCTTTTTCCTATCCCACCACTTTTGACATTTGTCACATGATTTAGCGAGCACACGCATTGAATAAGGCCAATAAAATCCCGATTGTAGGACTTGGTGGCAGTCCGATTCCATTATAGTGTCCCCACAAGGAATTGTGACAATGCCAAAGAATGTTTTTGGCCCTTCATCACTCACACACCTTCTTAGCAATCCATCACTACTCAACCTAAAATGTAAGGTTCATCCCACACATAATATCTCAGATCGGCTAAAAAATTTCTTCTCATTCCAAGTCAAATCTTCCTAAGATTAATCCCCGGCCTTGTAATTTGCCATGTCGGAAACCACGGCCGCTCTTGGATTGCAAATAACTTCTCATCCGGAATTCCTCCTTCACCTCTTTTCCTTGTCCGTATTTTACGCTCACTAAGCAGACAAATGATCCGCTACCAAATTTCTCCGAACCTTTTTATCACGGACCTCTAAATCGAATTCTTGCAAAAGAAGAATCCATCTGATTAGCCTTTGTTTAGAGTCCGTTTGGTAAGCGATATTTTATCGCCGAATGATCCGTGAAAACTACAACCTTGGAACCAATTAGGTAAGGATTTAAACTTTTCCAATGCATATACAATCATGAGCAACTCTTTTTCGCTTGTTGCATAGTTTATTTGAGCATCATTCAAAACTTTGCTCGCATAATGTATAGCATGGAAGATTTTGTTCTTCCTTGGCCTAACGTTCACCGATAATCACTAGCCACACATTAGTTCAAAATCAAGTTTCCAATTAGGCGGTGATTATGGGTGCATTTATCAAATTCTCCTTTAATTTTCAAAAGCTAACAAACAATCATTATCAAACAAGAAAGACTTATCTTTGTTGAGCAAGTTGCTCAAAGGTTTGGCTATTTTGAGAAGTCCTTGATGAATCTTCGAGAATCCCGATGACCCAAAAGTCGAATGCCTTTGACATTGGTAGGTGGGGAAGCCTTGATAACATCAATTTTGCTTTGTCAACCTCGATTCCTCTTGAAGATATCTTGTGGCCAAGGACAATTCCCCTGGTCACCATAAAGTTGCATTTCTCCAATTCAAGACCAAGTTGGTTTGCACACACCTCTTCAAGACGGTGTCCAAATTTTCCAAACATAAATCAAATGAAGCTCCAAAACGGAAAAGTCATCCATAAAACTTCAATTGTCTTTTCAATCAAATCGGCGAATATAGCTTGCATGCACCTTTGAATGTCACAAGATTGCATGTTTCTAAAGGCATACGCCTATACGAAAATTCCAAATGGACATGTGAACGCCGCTTCTCATGATCTTCTGATTCACCGATATTTGATTATATCCGAATAACCATCCAAGAAACAATAGTATTGTTGTCCCGCAAGCCTTTCTAACATTTGATCCATGAACGGAAGAGGAAATGATCTTTCTCGCCGCTTTGTTGCTTCACGATAATCAATACACATTCTCCACCCGTCACTTTTCTTGTTTGCACTAGCTCATCCTTATCATTAGATACAACCGCAATCCTCCTTTCTTAGGAACCATATGAACCGGCTCACCCACACTATCCGAAATTGGGTAATCATCCCCGCTCAAGCATCTTCACTACTTTAACTACCTCCTTCATCACCGGATTCAATCGCTGAGGTTGGCCACCGGTTTGTACTCATCCTCCATCATAATATTGTGTATACAATAGGCCGGCTTATGCCTTTCAAATCGGCTAAGACCCAACCAATCGCATTTTTGTTCGATTTCAAACTTCAATTAAGCCTCCTCCTCATTCTTCGACAATGTATTGCTAATGATTACGGGCTTTTTACCTCCCTCCTCAAGAAACACATACTTTAAATGAGACGGTAGCTCTTTCAACTCAAGTTTTGGTCGCCATCCTTTAGATCTTTCTTCAAACTTTCCTCTTCTTCCTCCCAAGGGTGCATTTCCTTTGAAATTTCCACCTTCCAAACACCTCAATATCTCGACTATCATCATCATCATTCACTTCTTGAGTTGCTTCCTCAATAACGCCAATCTTAAAACAATCTTTCTTATCCATGGATGCTTCATTGCTTCAAAAAGATTAAAGCAAATCTCTTCATCTTGTACTCTCACCTTCATTAGCCATCATCTATATCAATCATCATCCTTTCCGCCTTCATGAACGGTCTTCCAAGAATTAAAGGTGCATCAACATCTTCCTCCATGTCTATGACTACAAAGTCCAATTTAAAAAGAATTTGTCCACTTTTACCAACAAATCTAAAGTTACCGCGCGGAGAGTAATAGACTTGTCCGCTAATTGCAATGTCATTTTCGTGGACTTTAATTCAATCTCCCCAATCTCTTCATTAATGGATAATGGAATCAAGTTGATGTTGACCCCAAATCAATTAATCCTTTTCCGACATACACATCCCCAATAGTAACGGCAAAGTTACACTCTCTTTCTTTCGAATGGTGCGTTGAATTATTGCACTACAACTAGCATCCACCATTATGGTTTCTTGATCCGTATACCCTTCTTTTTTCACAAGATATCCTTCATGAATTTTGCATATTTTACATTTGTTCTAATGCTCTAAATGGAATATTTATTTGCAATTGCTTGAAAATATCCATAAACCTAGCATAGTGCTTTGCATCATCCTTTTTAGAGGGAAGGTGAGGATATGGCAAACTTCTCAATGGATAAGTTACTTCCTTCTCTTTTCCCTTCTTCATTCTTTTCTTTTCTCATCTATTTTCTCCTTTTCAACTACACCATTTTCCTTTTCATTTTCAACTAACACCTCATTTTCAACTAAATCATCCTCCACATCAACATTATCATGTTTTTCAACTTCATCCTCTTCATCTTTTTCAACTACCTCTTCCTCCACTATTTCTTCTTCATCCTTCTCCACTACTTTTTTTCTTTCAACTACCTTCCTTTCTCATCACAAACTCTACCACTTGTTGTTATGGCTTTGCAATGCTCCTTAGGATTTGTTTGCGTAGTTGGGGAAAATGATGTCGAGCACTTTGTTCTGAAAGTTGCTTAGCTAGTTGTCCAACTTGAGTTTCCAAGTTCTTGATAGATGCCTCCGTGCTTTTTGATTAGCCATTGAGGCTTGTATAAATTGAGCTAGAGTGTCTTGAATGTTGGAAGATCTCACTGACTTTGAGGTTGGTTTTGTTGTTGACTTTGATTTTGTTGTTGTGTTTGATTTTGATTTTGATTTTGTGTTTGATATGGATTTTGCCTTCCTTGGTTATTGTTATCTTGCCTCCACCCTCCTTGATAACCTTGATTACCCTTTGTTGGTAACCTTGGTTTTGATTTTGATAAGGGTAAGGAGCTCGTTGTTGGTACCCTTAGCCTTGGTTGGCCACATAGTTAGCTTCCTCATTCTCCCGATGACAAAAGCCGCTTTTATGATCTCCTTTGCACAATTCACAACAAGCTATTTGGTGAGCTTGCTTATTTGATGCTCCTTGTAACTCCATGATTTGTTGAGGGAGTTTAGCCATTTGTTTTGTCAATTCTTCAACTTGTTTCAAACTTGTTCCCAAAGACACCTCGATCTGAGTTTGATGATCATTGAGTTTGATGCCTCAAAGAACCTCCTACCGTGGCATCCAACAACAATTTGTGTCGAGGTTGAGACCATTTCTAAAATATGAATTTGTGTAAGCTCACAAAACCATGGCTCTGACACTTCCTTAGCATAGACTTATATCTTCTCATGCCCGATTCAAAGGCTCGCTTACTCCTTGCGAAAATACCGAGATAGCCGCCTTAGCCTCCATGAAACGTGATTGAGGGAAAAGCGCTCAAGAAACTTTTCCTCCAAAACGCTCCAATTAGTCATTGTCTCTTGCAATTGATCAAGATACCAATCTTTGCCTTCCCACTAGAGAACGAGGGAAAAGCCTTTGGAAATATTGTTCTTCTTGGTCTCCGGAGCACCCGCGCCTCCGCGATCTCATAAAACTTGGTAAGGTGAGTGTAAGGGTCTTCATGGTCGTGGCCATGAAATGGACTTGCATAGAAGTTGAAGCAAGCCTGCTTTATTTCCGCAACCCTTGATTTGTTTGCCGGCAATTGAGCATTATGGCGAGGGCTATTGACACACGCCCCGCGGTGGTGGTGGTGGTGGTGGTGGTTGATTCTCCTCCATAGTGGTGACTTCTCCAAACACGGGTGGTGTTGAAGAAGTGGATGCTTCTCCTCTTTCTCCTCTTTCTTGCCTTTGCCTAGCTTGTCTTTTTCTTCTTTAGCACTACTATTAAGTCTCCCAGCCGTCCTTTCAATTTCGGATCGAAAAGGAGTTGGTCGACCTAATACTTCCCTGCATAAACTAATTCCTGAAAAGTCTAGCCACACAAAAGAAACAAAGAGAGATTAGTGGAAAGTCTTAAACACACAACTATTGCTATACTACAACATCAAACGCCAACTTAAGAACGCCATTTTGTTGTAAGATTTTTCCGTGAACAAAGTATTTTAATTATCGATTCCAGGTGGATGCATGTTATAGTCTTTCAATAGAAAAGTATGTTTTAAGATGATGTAACAAAGGGTTTGTTATCTACTCTACTAGAACCATGAGTTTCCAAACAACAACTAAATTAATTCTTTCAAAAAGAGTTATGGTTCGATTTAGAGAGTTCGAGATTGTTTTCAATAAGAAGGCATGTCAAGATTAGTTTCATTGATCTAGTTTCATACATATTCATTTTAATCAAGTGATGAACATAATAGATGATTTCTACAAATACATATCCTCTCAATCTTGTAGATTTCCACTAAGATTGTGAATGTTATCATGTTAATCCTTGCATGATTCCTCACTACAACTATTAGCATGATAATCATTAAGTTCAATATTTTGTAAACTCTAACACACAAATCTATTCCTAGCATTTGTTTATGAGAGGATGAATATCCTAGGTCACTTTGAAATATTCTTTTCCAAGCAAAACTCAAAGCATAAAGATGAAGAACAAAGATATTCAACTATATTAATCATCAACCATGTTCATACACCAATGGATTAAAAGAAATACATACTATAAGATCAACTACCTCTAATCTTGACAAAAAGGAGCTTAGCTACTCATTTCCATGGTTGCCTTGCTCTCAAGATTGTTACAGAGATGATGAACATGAGAAAATCAAGAGAAAAGCTATGGTTTTTCTTCCTAAACTTGCCCTAGATTTACAAAGATGAAAGATAATGATGGTCTATGTTTTCTTGCTTCCTTTACAAGCCAAAAGGTCGGTGAAGTGATGGGTTGGTGGTCCAAAGGTGAAAGCATGGGCTGTCCTTTTTCCTGACTCGCGAGATCACTGAGGCGTTGTCAGTCGGCCGGGTCATGCGGCATCATACCGAGCGACTGTAGCATGCTTCCTCTTCCAAAATTATCTTCAAAAGAATCATCCCTAAAGCTCTTCAAGTACCCTGAATCCAAGCTCGGGAGAATTAGTTAATAAATTCCTACAATTAAGAGTAACTAAAGTCAAATAATATATATATTAAACAAAACTAGATAAAACCTAATTAAAGCAAAATACTAGAATAAATATACAAATTAAATAGACATTGTTAAGGACCACAAAATAATGTACAAAATAACTACAAATTGGTCCTTAACAATTCGCTTTTCTTGATTAATTTTAGTATCTCATCAAAGTCTATGTTGACGTTGGTTCTATCGAGGACCAACATCTGTGTTGGGTTAACAAATTCGGAATCGCTAGGGATTCTCGTAAGATATGTTAACCAGGTTCTGCCTCTAACAAATGAGCTGCAGCGGTCTTGGTGGTATGGAGCGTGTACTCGCCCACTTCGTTACTCGTCCGACGATGTTATATTCATTAGTAAGGTGTATAGTAATGGTTTCTCCTCCCATCCTCTATCGTGGTTGTATGGTATTGGTAAGGAATTGCTTTGGTAGAACGTATGGAACAGACCGGTGGGCAAATTACCAAAGGAGATGTTGAATGCTGAACCATTGTATTCAATCTCCACATGCTTGGGTACGTTGAAACAAGGGATGATAATGTTTACTTCGGGATTTTCTGAGTTGATATCTGAGACTAAAAGCTCATGCGGAAAATGCCCTACTGTATTTACGTCATGGTGTCATACCCCAAAATTTGCCCTCCATCTATTCAAAAGATTTCATACATCTATGCTCAAGGATTCCTCAAGAGTTGATCAGACAAACTCTCTCCTAGACAATCAACCCAAACTAGGGTTTGGTATCTCTCAAGTCAAAATGGATTTCCAACATCTCCAATGGCCTTCATGCCTCCTCATATGCTTCAAGGATTCTCCATGTCAAGTTTCAAGCCTCACAAGTCAAGTTTCCCACAATCGCTGATGGTTGAAAATCTAAGTGTATTGACAAAAGTCAACTGTGGTCAACATACACAAACTTCCGATTTTGGTCAACATCCTCATTTTGGAGTAATATTCATCATTTGATCAAGGGTTGATCATGATTCATCAAGGAAACTCAAGATTTGCTCAAAAGTCAAACTTTCTAAATTAGTGGTTTCTAGTGAAAAGTCAACTCGAACTTTGATCGATCATAACTTTCTCATACTTTCTCGGAATTTTCCCACCAAAGCTCATTTTGAAGGAAATTCAATTTCTACAACTTCATGTCTCACAAGAATGTCCAAAAATGCTTCATTTGAGAGGTATAGCTCAAAACATTATGTGTCATTTTCAAAGTCAACAAAAAGTCAACTTTTGATTTGAAGATATATTGAGCATGGTAACTCCAATTGAGATGAGACCAAAGACATTGTTTAGAGGACTCTTAGAGCTTCCAAAAGTCCAAAACACTCAAAATGTGGAAAATTGAGTAAGTTACACCATTCACAAGTCAAATTTGGAAGAATGCACAAAGAGAGATACTTCAAAAATCAAATCTTTTGCAAACGGGCCTCTTTTTCTTCATCCTAACTTGTTCCTCATACAATTAGGAATGTCCAAGCCCAATGCCACGAATTTTTGATTTATTTTCTATTTAATTTGTAATTTATTCATTTAAATGCAAATTAAATCTTAAAATAAATTATAAAATCAAAATTAATCAAGATTGATTTTTATTGCTTTCGATCCAATCAACCCATAAATGCCAAGAATTTCGAAATTAGATCAAATTTGGCAAGATTGATTGAATTGACAAAATTTGAAAATTTGATTTCATGAGAATATCAAATTTGATTTCCATGAATATTGATTAATTCTTTCCAAATTAATCCCAAATCCATCCAAAGATATATACTTGATGCATCTCAATTGCAAGGGACTAAAAAATTGGCTCAAACCCTATTCTCAAACCGAAAACCGTGTGCTCAGTTACTAGCAATCCTAGTTCCATCCATCCACACCGATTTTGAGGATTCCATTGCATTCCTCGAGGTCTTTAGAGTCGATCCGACTTATATCATTCAAAACATCAAGAATCGAGCAATCGAATTCGCTTGTCAAACTTTTCCAAATTGATTTCTAACATTCATGCATTATTAACACGATTTGTTGTTGTTTTATGATCATGATAAGTTTGCAAGCACTGGTGGTTTGATTGCATTTCCATAGCTTGAGCCTCGATATGCCATTGTTAGGTTCCTAACACGCTTGGGTTTTACAAAATAAGAAAATTGGACCATGGACCATGACCAATGAATCGGAGCGATGCCTCCGAATCGAACCATGTATTTACAATGCATTTATATTACTTCAGGCTTGATTTTCCATGTAGCTGTGGCCTTTAGCGAAGAAAAGCCGACGTAAGCTTTTGAAAATTCAAACGAAAGAGATGAAGTCCAGCCAAGGGAGGAGGCAATGGCGGAACAACGCCAGATTCCACTTACTCAATTTCCAAACAAGAAGCGCTGGGCTCGCTTGGTCGCTGTGTTGGCTTTCGAGTTTGAGGCAATGACTCCATTTCACTCGCCATGGCATTCTTTACAAGTTTGTATTCTCATATTTTCATATTTTCTTTTATTTTCAATATTTCCATTCAATTTTAATTTTTTCATAATTTTATTCTGCATTAAAAATCACTCAAAATTATTTTTCTTTTTACAGTACTTTCATAAAATGTTTATTTAATTTCTAAAATTAAAAAATATAATTTTGCATGCATATTTGTTTTTATTTATATTTTTGCATTTAATTTACTTTTAATTGCATTTTAATTATTAAATCTTTTCCAAAAAATCCCAAAAAATTATTTTAATATATTTATCTTATTTCCAGCATATATTAATTTTCTCATGTTAAAACTTGCATTTTTCTAACATTTTTTCTCTTGTTCGATTCATATTGCATTTTCCGATTTCTTCTTTTTGTACAGGTTGATCCGATTCAGATGATTTTCTCTTTATCATTTTATCATTCTATTTTTTCCAATAATGTAATTGCTCATGGGTTGTAATAGTTTAATCTAGGGTTTTATTTTCCGCATTTTAAATTATGTATCTGCCCCAAAGCCTTGTAATAGCGTAGGTTTTACTTTCCGCACCTTTACATTCCCGCTTTACATTCCGCATTTTAATTTCCGCACCCTATAAATCGTTAGTAATTAGGGTATGGCAAGATAATAATTGGACATAGCTCACACTAATCTTCAAGATAAAATATCTGACACACACTTCTATCACACACGCATTCCCTTAGGTATTTCTCGATGCCTTCGATTTCAAATGGTCATGTCCCTCGAACGAGAGGTATTCTAGCACCGCCGCCTTCCAAACAAATCATCATAGTCCCTTCGATACAAAGATCATAAGACCACGATGTCGCCTCCGAATATATGATCTTGACCCCATTGTCGCCACGAAAAATGATGATAGTCCTTCCGAATGTGCTAGGATACTTCCTACAAGTTGCCTTCTACGACCATCCGATGTCCCTTCGAATGTCCCGCTACATCCAACGAATGGAGCTACCTACTAACTAATGGTATGGCTAGCTATTCTAAAGGAATGTAGAAGTAACAAAACCACCAATTCGAGTGGGTAAATAAGTCTCTTAGTTGCTTTCTATCAAATGCTTTTCACACCACACACTCTTTTTCAAAGTTCAAATTCTTTTCAAAACAAAACATTTCCGAACACTTTGTATACACTCCTACATGAGTCATTACAAAGTCAAAGCGAAATGCCTTTTTCAAAACATTTTGTCAAACACACGTAAAGCAATTTTAAAAAGTGATCTAGAGCAACTAAGAGTCTGTGAGATAACTACGGATGGAAAGCGGTGCTAATACCTTCCCTTTTCATAACCATTCTCCCGAACTCGTAATCTAACGAAGGTCTTTTTCTCACTTTTACCTTCCCTTAATTGATAAAATAAAAGTCATGGCGACTTGCTATCCGCACATTTGCGATACAAAATCCTACAAAGTCGGGCTTCACCGTATCACTTAATCATGCGATCATTGGGAAGTACACCCAAAAGAGAGAATTGCTTAGGATTTCTAGATAACCTTTATTGCTTTTGTTTGAATTGTATGCTTTATCTTTAAGGGTTGCTTGGGTATTATATTGTTGGGGATCCTACACCCGATCCGTTTCCTTTTAGGTAAGTTGGTATTAGATCATCGCGACGCCAGACGTATAACTAAACGGTCAACATGATGGCTACGTTAGCGTGACACTTTGGTTGTCCCGATACTCTTCATTCCCAAGTTGAAGATAGTATTTGGCTTCTCGTGGTGTCACTGCCTAACTAAACTTTTAGAACCTTAATTGACCCATCTTAGCCATTAAGGTAGTGAGATGGCGGCTTGGTGTAGACCGAGGTTGGTTGATACTGATGCTACGCTCATTGAGATCCGACTTTGGGACATTTTCGATCGACCACTTGGCCGTCAGATTGAAATAAGCGCCTACGAGAAAGATCTGATGTGAGATTCCTAGAACCCTACATTATTATGGACGTGATGAACCAACTCAAACTTTGGTAGGGTAATCACCCATACCTCATGCAAGCCTTAAACCTAGGCTCATTGTGTGAATTGTTCGTGTGCTAAACATGACATCATGACATCATTCGCATTGCATATCATTTCTAACTATTTCAAGGACCTAGGATTTATCTTTGCCTGCTTTGTAGGAATTATGGCTTCTAGAAAGACTATCCGAATCAACTTCACGGGTATCCCTTCTCAACTCAAAGAATTGGTTTCGTAAATTCCCGACCATGCCTGGCCCATCAAAAGACATGGTTATCTACTTGACTGGTTATCTCCGCTTTGAAGAAGATATGATGCATGTCCTATTCAGCTTCTTTGATCCGAAACACCATTGCTTTACATTCCCGTGATTATCGCTTGGTTCCTACCTGGAAGAGTTCTCTGCTACTGGGATACCTATTCTCGACCAAATGCCATTCACCGGTTTGAAAAGGTTCCTAAGTTCAAGACATCGCATCCGCTTTACATCTAAGCTACCGCATATCAGCCAATTGGGAAACTAGAAGGAGTTAAGGGTTTACTTTCCAAGTTCTTGATCAAGAAAGCCCGAGAATCCTCAAAGTTATGAGTTTCCATGCATTTGAAGACATTGTGGGCCTTGCTAATTTATGGTTTGGTTCTATTTCCTAATTCGGATCAATTCATAGATATCAATGCCATCAAGTTGTTTCACCCGTAATCTCAAAGGCCTACTTTACTGGAGACATCCTCATTCTCTCCACACCGCATCTACTAAGCGACAAGGAACTCTCATGTGTCAGATACTGCTACTTTAAGGTGGTTTATTTCGCACCTTCCTCCATCGCTTTGAAGAATGAACAAAGGTCGAGATGGTCTCAAAGGATGATGTCACCTCTCATTCCAATATCCGTTGGAATCTTTTCTCTCAAAAGGACTTTATATCTACGAAAGGCCAGGAGAATTCTCAATGTACCACTACTCTGGATAAGGGAGGTATTACTTACAACCCTTCTCTAGCTCTACCAGCTTGGTTTTGCTCAAGAGATGGTCCACATGATATGCTTCTCCAAGATGTTGTGTTCGACTACAATCACGATCTCCGCATCACTGATTTAAGGTTTATACATGTCAGTATGGTAAAGAAGACTGATACCAAGACTTTGGGGCACCCGAACTCCATCCTTTGGGAACCTTAACTCAAATGGGTGCGAGCTCGAGCTCAAAACCTCATGATGCCATTCACTGCTTTACCAAAGAATTATGGAACTTGCTATAGGTGACGACCTATAATTGCCTCCATCCCGACATGCCCACCGATTTTGAAGACTTGAAAAGATCCCGATTCAACTTAAAGAAGAGAGGGATACCTTTGAAGCTCAAGCATATGCAAGTGAGAAGAAAGTGCTAGAGTTGACAAGGCTACTTCATGAGGAGCGAAGCATCAATGCCTACATCGGCACCAAGAGGAAGCGCCCATGGGAGACTTAGAGCTTTAGGATGTTTATGTTTTCTTTTATTGTTTTGAACTATCTCTTGTACTTAAAAAGAAAAAAGAATAATGAGAAGTACTAATAAATGTTTGTTCATCATTGTTTAACAAATTTAAATCTCTTAGGTCCTTGAAAATATTGTATTGTATCGTGATAAACATTGGTACAGCATAGCAAACATTGCATCACAGTACATCGAGATTGGTTTTCTCATTTGCTCGCTATTTATTTTAGTAAATGGCTCTTGAACAGATCACCAAAGATCTTCGTGCTCGTAATGCCTCGGCCCAACAATGTTCACCAACTTGGTCCAAGGCCAAGAAGATTTGAAGAAGCTCATCAACAAGAAGAAGAAGGTTGTTGGTCTCCTCAACATGGGTAGACGTTTCAAAGGGGGTCCTAAGGTGGTCAGTCAGATTGAGCTCTCCGAAGGAAGTGTCCATACCGAGGGGAGTACCAAGGGTGATGAAGGCGAGCAGCGTGAGCCAAAGAAAGGAGGAGAGGATCATTCCTGATTATAGCCAACACTGATGAAGATGACAAGTACAAGCAACTTCAAGACCGCCTCAATGTGTGGAAAACTTGAAATGTCCGGCCAATTTTGATGATCAAGTCTTGTTCCCGGTGTCAGGATTCTCCCAAATTCAAAGTTCCTACTTTTGCCAAATATGATGGCATGTCTTGCCCTAAGCTGCATTTGAAGTCCTATGTCCAAGATCAACCCCACACCGATGATGTAAAGTCAGGATGCACTATTTTCAAGAGAGTTTGTCCGAACCCACTGGAATGGTACTATCGCCTAGAGAATGACCGTATCCGTATTTGGAGTGACTTCAGCGATGCTTTCTGCGACAAGATGAGTACAATGTCAATTGACACCCACCGCATGCAACTACAAAGCATGTCCACGGGTCGTGAGAAGTTCAAGGAGTATGCTCGTAGTGGAGAGATCTAGCGGCAGAGTTCAACCACCCTTGTCCAATAGGAGTTGGTTGATATGTTTATGGAACACCGACAGTCCGCTCTTCAATCATCCGATTGAAATTCTTCATCCTGATTCACCGAGCCGATATTGACAAAGCAGCGATCAAGCCGTATCAAGAGTGGAAGATTCATGTAGACATCTTCGAATGTCGCAAGAGATCTTTTGCGGTAAGAAAGAAGCCATGCCGTGTATGGTCGTGCCGAGCCAAGACCGACCGCGTGTTCAATCTGGGGCAACAGGATTCCAATCCTACATCAAGACAACCTCAACAGACAACGCACGAGCTTTAACGCGCACCAAGACAAGCCATTTAAGATCAACATGCCTTTGTCGCAGCCTTGCAACACATGTTGAAAGCAGAATGACACCTCGAGGGATCCTCCTCGAATGTCAACACTTCCTCCAAAGTACAATCCTAATGCTAAGTGTGCTTACCATTCCAATAGCCTGTGGCACGATTAATCGACAATTGTCGGGCTCAAGAACAAGATTCAAGATATGATCAAGCGGGCGATCAGTTTGATCCTCCGCTGACTCCGAATGATCAACGCCCTATGCCTAACCATGACAAGAGTTCCAATGTCATGGTGATTTATACTTATGTTTTCAACATAGATGATTTGACCATTCCTCCGATGACCGTTAAGAAGAATTTGTTGCAGTTTGTCAATCCAGATGCCCAGAATTTGCTGGTGCCCATCCGCCTGATGGTTGTGCTTGGTCGAGAAGACGTGTTCGGGCATGATGGATAACCGTGAGATACTATTTCTCAAACCACCTGCGTAAGGTTGTGAAGAAATGTCTAAGTGAAGATTGACAATGCGAACAAAAACCGTGCCATCCCAAGTGGATACCTGGGGCGCCAAGTGGAAAGTATGATTTCATGGTAAAGCACCGCTCCCCGAGAGCTACAAGATTCCTATGAAGATGTTAAGGCGACCGGATGGGGTGACGATTTCAAGACTATGCTGATGTTAACACAATAAGGATTTCCTTCACGATCCTCGTGCCTGAGAGTGCACCTCTCATTATCACTTCTCCAAGACCTCGCCCATATTCCTCCGATAAGCTATCCTTGAATTATGGAGTCGATGTTTACTATCATGGCGCCAAGCAAGACCTTTGACCTGAAGATCTTATCGCTGAAGTTTCTATTCCCGACATTGACAACATCACTGGATCCAAGGTGACCGAACCTAGGTATTCTCTCCGCAGATCTCTCCTCCAAAAGACATCATGACTCCACCGCATTCCAATTTACTCCACCAATATCCCCTACTAGGGAAAGAACCAAGACTCATCCCGCTCAACCAAGTGCCAAAGGAAGCTATCAAGACACCTCCAAACAAGAAATGAAGGAAATTCAAGATTATCAAGAAGAGTGATTACAATGTCAGGAATGCTAGATGCATCATTCAAGATTTCCATGCTCGCTTTGCTCAGGTTCGAGGCTCATGCTAATGCCTCGTGAAGTTTCTCAAGAATGCCTCATGTGCCGCAAGACACTACACACATCGATCAAGTTTGTATTACAGCTCGGCCGCCAACAACGCCTAGGCTTCTTCGATGTCGATTTCGATTCTTCGGAAGAACACAATAAGGCCTTGCACATCTCGTCGAATGCAAGGGTACTACACTGTCTCATGTTTTGGTTGACACCTGCCTCGCTCTAAATATCCTACCAAGACCGCTTGATCGGGCTTGATGTCGGCGGGTTGGTTCTCGAGACCCAGTGACATTATCGTGAGAGCTTTTGATGGTTCTAAGCGGACGGTGCTTGAGAGCTCATCACTGCTAAAGTCGGTTCCTCGACTTTCAATCTACTTTCTTTGTCACGGACATCGCCCAAACTTATTCTTGCCTACTTGGACGCCTTGGATACATGGGCAGGCGCATACTTCTACCTTGCATCGGAACCCAATACCCGGTGAGGGAAGGTTGTTACAGATGGTGAAGAAGAATATATGGTCACCATCTACAACTATTCCGCTATCTCGAGATGGAGGGTGAATTCTTCGAGACTGCTTTTGAAACAATACCCAGAGTCATGCCCGTGACTCTCCCTGCCACTCCCGAGGTTACACAAGTTCCGCTTAGGATGGCCTCACTGAAAGATGCTCAAGCTACTGCCGAACAAGGAGGTATATTTGGGGTCAGCCTCGATCTTCCCTTCAACCGACAAGACCGGTTTAGTTTACCATCAAGGGTCAAGATGATACCGCGAACGTGCCGCCAACTTCCTTTCCGTGATCAAGAAGAGTGGAATCCATGCTATGAAGACAACGACAACGACTTCGACATCGCCAGTGGATCTTCCCAACCAGCATCATGGCTCAAAGAATTGGAAGATCAAGACGCCATACCAATCTCCTAGCGTGGAGTAATTGCTTTTGTTTTGTTTTGCTTTTCGATTTCTTTATGTTTCGAACAATAAACTTTGAAAGCCCGTGCCTTGCCCGGCATCATGGTTCGCTCATAGGGTTATTATCCGTCGCTTCACAGATTTTCATTCAATAAATTGCTGGACTTTTGCATTCAATTGTTTGTTTTCTTTCTTTACTTTATCACCCTTCAAAAGCTATGTGTTTTACACACACCCACGTGATACACCGCATTACTCCGAATCAATATCAATGTACTTATGCTAGTGCTAAATATGACTTCGATAATCCGATCTACCAAGCCAAGACGAAAGTGAGGAAGATTGTGAAGTGCCGGAGAACTTGCTGATCGCTGACAAATAGCAAGAAGAAAGAGTTATACCCACATGAAGAGCAAGTCGAGGTTGTGAATTCGGGTACTAGCCAAGATGTAGTAAGAGATCAAGATAGGAGCTGGGTCTCGAATAAGTGTTAAAGAAAGTTGGTCTTGATGCTACGAGACTATGTTGAGGTTTTTGCTTGGTCATACGAAGACATGCCAAGGTTTAGACATTGATATCAGGTGCACCGATTGCCGACAAAGAAGGCTTTCTCCAAGAAAATGGTATGTCTGTCAGACAAGG
>CM038794.1:281263989-281323975 GCA_021764765.1 Vicia sativa
TACTTTCCGACTACTTTCCGACCCATATAACCGCTAGTAACTAGGCGTGTATAGCAAGATAAAACGAACGAGATCACTTCAATTTCAAGATAATATATCCGAATTTAACACACCTCTTCACATACGCACCCCTAGGCTATTCTCTGCTGCCTTTCAATAAATGGTCAAGTCCACCGAGCGTGGGGTATCCTAGCCACTGCCTACAAACATATCATCATAGTCCCCGCCGACAAAGATCATGGGTCCTCGGACGTGGCTCACGAAAACATGATCTGTCCCCACATTGGCTCAAAGTGATGATCGTCCCGGCAGAATATGCTAGGATACTCCTACAAGTTGCCTTCTATGACCATCCGATGTCCCGTCGAATGTTCCTTCACATCCAACGAATAAGCGTTACCTACCAACTAATGGTATAGATAGCACGATTCTAAAGGAAGTAAAACAACACGAAACGACCCGTTCGAGTAGGTAATAAGACTTTTTAGTGCTTGCTCTATCAAAATACTTTTCACACCTCACACTTTACAAAGTTAAAACACTTTTTCAAAAGCGAACATTTCCAAACACTTCGTATATATTCTAGCGAATCATTACGAGTCAAAGCAATGCCTTTTCAAACATTTTCAAACACACACACGAAAGCACTTTTCAAAGTGAACTAAAAGCCCGTGGATAATCACGGATGGAAAGGGTGCTAATACCTTCCCTTTTCATAACCTTCTCCTTACTCAATCTAATCTAAGATCTTTTTCTGTTTCTTTTCACCTCCCTTAATTGGATAAAAGAAAAGTCGGTGGCGACTTTGCTATCCATAACATTTGGCGATCAAAATCAAAACAAATTCCAAAAAGTCGCTTCCCACTATTATGGCTGGCGACTACGGGGAGACACCCTAAAGAGAGAATACCTTAGGGATTTTTTTTAGATCACTTTACTGCTTTTTGTTTGACTTGCATGCGTTATCTTTAAGGGTTGCTTGGGTATTATACTTGTGGGGGATCCTACACCCGATCCGTGTTTCTTAGGTAAGTAGCAATACATCGTCATGACCGTTAGCGATACCAAACGGTCGACATGATGGCTATGTTAGTGCGACACTTTGGATGTCTTGATGCTCCTCATTCTCAAGTTAAGGAAAGTATTTGGCGTCTGTGTGGTGTCATCAACACTAACTTAACTTTTAGAACCCTAATTGACCCATCTTGGCCATTAGAAGGTAGTGAGATGGACGCTTTGGTGCGTACTAAGGTTGGTTGATACTGATGCTACGCTCATTAAGATCCGACTTTCGGGATGTTCGGTCGACCACTTGGTAGTCGTATTGAAATAAAGCCTACGAGAAGATCAATGATATGAGATTCCTAGAAACCGGTTACTATCATAGGAGGATGAACCACTCAAACGTTGGTGGGTGTACACTTTACCTCATGCAAGCCTTAAACCTAGGGCTATTGCGGTGATTTTCGTGCTTGTTAAACATGACATCATGAAATCATAACATTGCATATCATTCTAACTATTTCAAGGACCTAGAATTTATCGCCTTTATTTTGTAGGGATTATGGCTTCTAGAAAGACTATCCGAATCAATCCTGGTATACCTTGAACTCAAAGAATTGGTTTCGAAATTCCCGATCATGCTCGGTTCATCAAAAGACATGGTTATCTGCTTGACTTGGTTATCTCTCGATGAAGAAGATATGATGCACGCCTTATTCCGGTTCAACCAAACACCATTGCTTTACATTCCCGTATTATCTGGTTCCCACCTTGGAAGAGTTCTCTAAATTAGTTGGGATAACTATCCTTGATCGATACCATTCACGTTGGGTTAAAAAGGCTCCTAAGTATGAAGACATCGGATCGAAGATTACATCTAAAACAATCCGACATCAAGCCAATTGGGAAACAAAGGCGGAGTTAGGTTTACTTGCTGTTTCTAACAAAGAAAGCACGAGAATTCCTATGAGTTTCATGCATTCGAAGACATTTTGGCCTTACTAATCTATGGTTTGACTATTTCCTAATCAGTTAGTTCATAGATGTGAACGCCATCAAGATATTCCTCACCGTAATCCCTCGCGGCCTACCTTACTTGACATTCTACATTCTCCACACTCGCATCATCAAGCGACGGAACTCTCATGTGTTGCATACCGTTACTTTCCGTGTGGTTTATTTTGCACCTTCCTCAATCAATAATGAAGAACGAGCAAAGATTAAAGTGGTCTCGAAGGCTAATGTCACACTCTCATTCGGATATCCGTTGGTGTCTTTTTCTCAAAAGGACTTCACTTTCATAGCGTTGCGGAGAATTCCTAATGTACCACTCCTTGGCATAAGGGGAGGTATCACCACAACCCTCTAGCTCTACATCGTTTGGTTATGCTCGAAGAGATGGTTCTCATGATATGCTTCTCCAAGATATTGTGCCTCTACAACCACGATCTCGATTACCATCAAGGTTCATACGCTTAGGGCATGGTAAAGACGATACCAAGACTTCTGGGACATAGAAATTCCATTCCTTGGGAACCTTACCTCAAATGGGCGAGAGCTCGAGCTCAAAACCTCATGATGCCATTTACACCAGCACATGTGAATTATAGAACATGTTGCTATAGGCGTACTATACAGTTCTCCATCCCGACATCAGCCACCGATTTCAAGACTTAAGAGATCCTAGATTCAGCTTAGAGAGAGATACATTGAAGCTCAATGCTATGAAAACGAGAAGCACAGTACTAGAGTGACCAAGCTACTTCACGAGGAGCAAAACATCAACGCTACTTCAACACCAAGAGGAAGCGTCCATGGGAGACTTAGAGCTTTAGGATTTTGTTCTTGTTATTTATTTTCCAAACTATATTTTGTACTTAAAAATAAAAAGAAAAAATAAAGGAACTAATAAAAGTTTGTTCGTGCTTTTTTAACAAATTTAAATTCCTAAGGTCCTTGAAAACATTGCATTGCATAAACATCACATATCATGGCATGACATTTCATAACAGGTACATTGAAGATTGGTTTTGTCATTCTCTCGCTATTTATTTTAGCAGAAATGACTCTTGAACAGACTGTCGAAGATAGGCTCAGTATGCTCAATTCCAGGAAGTGGTCACCAGCTTGGTCCAAGGCCAGGAAAATTTGAAGAAGCTTATCGCCAGAAAGAAGAAGGTCATTGGTGTCCTCAACAGGGGAAGACGTCACAAGGGTGGACCTAGGGTGGTCCGCCGTGTAGAACTCTTAGACAAGAGTGTTGAAATTGATGAAAGTATCAAGAACAACGAAGAAGGCCAACGTGAGTCTCGAAACAGAAGAAGACTATGAAAATGAGCGATTTCTTAAGGATGACAAATACAAACAACTCGAAGACCGTCGAATCTGTGGAAAACTGAAAATGTCAAGCTAAATTTTGATGACGAGTTTAGTCTCGTGTGGTGATTCCCGAGTTCAAAGTTCCTACTTTTGCCAAGTATGATGGCATCTCTCGTCTCTAAGTGCATATGAAGTCCTATGTTCAAGATCCATCCCCACACCGGATACGTGGAAGTTGTGGATCCATTACATCCAAGAGAGTTTATCCCGAGCTCGGTTGGAGTGGTATTATCGGCTAGAAATACCAACATTCATACCGAAATGACTTAGTGGATGCTTTCTACAAGCAAGTATCAAGACAATGTTGAACTAGCACCCACCACATGCAACTACAAAGCATGTCTATGGGTCGTGATGAAAAATTCGAAGAGTATGCCTTAAATGGTGAGATCTATGTGCGAGTTCACCAACCCTTGTCCAATGGGGTTGGTTGATATGTTTATGGGAACACTATCAGGCCCATTCTTGATCATCGATTGGAACCTCTTGACCCGGATTCACCGGCTGATATTGATAGGATAACGTATCAAAGCTAGATTAAGAGCGGAAAGATTCAAAGAGTCGTCTTTAAATGTGAAGAGATATTTTGGTGGAAGAAAAGCCAATTAGTGTATGGTGAGAAAATTCGTGTCAAAGCCGGGAGTAGTAATCGACCTGTGGCGCTTGTAATCTCGATCGTGACACCAACGCTACCTCGGCTGAAACAGCTGCGAACCGTAAGCGCCACGAAGACAATTTAAAGATCAACGTGCCATTATAGCCAAGCATCGTAACACATGTTGAAAGGGCGAAATGATTACCTTGAGAACCTCCTCAACACATCAACACTTCTCCGAGATACAATTTTAATGCCAAGTGTGCATACCACTCTAATAGCCCAACACCGCACGATTGTTGGGCTCACAACAAGATTCGAGACATGATTGAAGCTAAAGAAATTGAGTTTGATCCTATCGAGACTGAATGTGATCAACGCACTAATGCCTAACCACGACAAAAGTTCCAATGCTATTGACAAGAATTCTTATGTTTTATGCCAACAACTTGGCTATTCCTCCGATGGATCATAGAATCGCTGTGTCCAGGATTAATCCGGGATGCGTGAGAATTGTCGTTGGTGCCCTTTAGCACGGATTTGTGTTTAGTTGAAGGCGATTCAGCGCATGATGGATAACGATTATTTCTAAAACCTTCACCTATAGAGAATACGTGCGAAGACATGTCTAAGAATCAAGATCGAAGATATGAGCTACAGATGCATTCAGGACCTTGGGGCATCCAAGTGGAAAGTTTGATTACACAAGGCACTGCTCCTCACACTCTGAATTCCTATTGAAGATGTCAAGAGCAACCTGATTGGAAACGATTTCCCAAAGACTATCTTGATGTGAACACAATAAGGATCTCCTCCTGCGATCCTGCGTCTAGAGTGGGCACCTCTCATTACCTCCCGGACCAATTCCATATTCCTCCGACAAAGCTACGTGGAACTATGGCGTGAAGTTTATTATCATGGCATCAAGCAAGACCTTTGACATTGAAGACACAATTCGCTTATGATCCGACATCGACAACAACATCACCGAATGCCAAAGTAACTAACCCAAGGTGTTTTCTCCGAGATCTCCAAAAGACATCGATCTCCGGTTCCGTTTATTGAACCCCGATTTAGGAGAGGAAAGAACCAAAAATCGTCCTTCGACGAAGTACCGAAGGAATTTTTGAAGATACCTCCACCACGAAATGGAGGAAATCAAGATAATCAAGCAGTACTACTGATATTATCAGGAACACGGACTCATCCAAGATCTATATTTTGGCTCTCTATCATGCCCGAGGCTCATGCTAAGGTCTTAGTGAAGTTTAAGAACGCCATACCGCGAAGAACACTACTACTTGACAGTTTGAAGTTTCTTGCGGTACCGATGGAACGTGCTAGGCTTTGATGATATTTGACTCCTGCCAAGGAAACACAACAAAGCCTTGCACATCTCCGTTGAATGCAAGGGAGTTACATTATCTCGTGTTTTGGTAGATATCGGGACTTGCTGAATATCCTACCAAAAGAGTGCGACCAACTCGACATGTTGAAGGATTGGTCTTGAAGCCCGGTGACATAATTGTGAGCTTTTGATGGTTCAAGCGAACTGCATTGGAGAGCCCGTTCCACCGTTAAAATTGGTTCCAGACTTTCGACTCCATTTTCTTTGTTACAAATCCCATCTTACTACTCTGCCTCACTTGGACGCCCGGATACACTGGGTCATTTGCTTACCTCTACCTTGCATCGAAGATGAAGTACCCGTGAAGGGGTTATTCACATGATGCGGTGAAGAGGTACATGGTAATCCATTTGCAATCATTAGATACCTCGGTGGAAGGTGAATTCTTGAAACCTCCAGCCAAGCTGGGCCCAAGAGTCATACTTATCTCCTGCTCCTCTGGTTACCACAGTTACGCTAGGATGGCTCTCGGCTGAAGGATGCTCAAGCTGCGTTGAAGAAGGAGGTCGTATTGTTTGGGGTCGCTCCCGATCTTTCTTTCAAATCGACAAGACTGGTTTAGGCTTCACCACCCAAGGTCAAGATGATCGCCGCGCACGCGCAAACTTCCGCATCGCGAAGAATGGAGTCCGTGCTATGGAAGGCAACGACAACGACATACATCGATTGGATCTTCCCGAATCGACGAGCGGACTCGTGATTGAAGGCCGAAGGCGCCGTACCAATCTCTCCTTTAGGCGAATTCACTTGAATCTCGTTGATAAACAACTTTCTATTGCTAAATATGACTTCGAATAATCCGTCTACCAAGCCGGCGAAGGTGAGGAAGATTGTGAAGTGCCGTGAGAACTTGTCGGATCACTGCCAGAAGAACAGGATATCACCACACAAAGAGCGGTCGAGGTTGTGAGTCTAGGTACTATCAGACGAGAAAAGAAATCAAGATAGGAGGCTCGAGGTAGTGTCAAAGAAAGATTGGTCCAAATGCTACGACTATATCGAGGTTTTATTAGTCGTATGAAGACATGTCGGTCTTAGACATGACATTGTGGTGCACGGTTACCGAAAGAAGGTTTTCTCCTGTAAGCGAAGTTCCGTCGTGTCGTCTGAGATGTCGAGAAAATCAAAGTTGAAGTTATAAGCGATTCAGCAGGTTTCTTAAATTTGTTACTTGTATTCGCGTGGGTTGCGAATGTGGTACCAATACCTAAGAAGGATGGTAAAGTAATGTGTGTGGATTATAGAGATTTGAGCGAGAAAGTCCGAAAGATTTTCCACTTTCTCGTATTGATGTTACGTCGACAACACCACTCGACATAAGGTTTTTCCTTCATGGTTTCTCCATTACAATCGATCAAAGTGGCTCTCGAAGACATGAGAAGACTAATTTTGTTACACAAGGTCGCTACAAGGTCATGCGTTCGACTGAAGAACGCGGGCGCCACTTATCACGTGCCACGGCGGCATTATTCATGACATGATTCATCACGAGATAGAGGTGCTACGCCGACGACATGATAGCTCGATCGCATGAAGAAGAACATCTCGATCATTTGCGGAACGTTTGATGGTCGAAGAAGCACAAACTAAGACTTAATCTCAACAAGTGCATCTTTGAGTCGATCCAGGTAAACTCCTAGGGTTTGTTTTCGGTAAGGTATGAAGTTGACCGCCAAGGTCAAAGCTATCAAGAAATGTCACCCGACCGAGAAAGAAGTCGAGGTTTCTTGGGACGATTGAACTACATTTTGATTCATTACACATCTAACCGCTTACTTGTGAGCCAATTGTTATCAAAGATCAAGTAGTCGAATGGAACAACGATTGCCGGATCGCTGACAAAATCAAGAGTACCTCTATGTAATCCTCCCTATCTTCGATGTTGCCACCGAAGGAAGACCTCTTATCATGTACTTAACAATACTAGAACTCAATGGGGTATGTGTTGCAACATGACTAGTGCAGTTGAAAAGAGTATGCAATATACTACCTTAGCAAAAGTTTACCGACTATGAAACAAGATACTCACATTCGAGAAAACTTGCAGGGCTGGCATCATTGCCACTAAGACGAGATATGTTGACTCACACTACTTTATTGATCTCCAAGATGGATCTGATAAAATGGATGTTCGAGAAACCTACTGCCTCCAACGGACATCGTTTCATCCTTGTGGCAATTGACTATTTCACCAAGTGGGTAGGCGCCTGCTCGCATTCGCTACCAAGAATGTGTGCCTCTATTCATCAAGCATAATCTTATTTTGTCGGCATTACACCTCGAAAAGGATTATCACGGATAACTGCACCGATCTCAACAACAAAATAATCACCAAACTCGCACGCAGCTTCAAGATCAAGCATCACAACTTTTCTCCATATCGGCCTAAGATGAATGACGCAGCGGGAAGCCGCCGCCAACAAAAATATCAAAAAGATCATACAAAAGATGATGCGGTGACTTACAAATATTGTACGAGATGTTGCCATTTGCTCTCATGGTTACCTTCACCACAAGCATTGAACATCCATGGGCAACCCCTTTTCTCTTGTATACGGTATGGAAGAAGTCCCACCAATCAAGTTCGAATACCCTGACCGAGTCCTCGGGACGCAAAGCTAGGCGAAGACGAATGGATCCGACTCGCCCACGCATCAACTTGATCGAAAAACGACTCGCATCCATCCGCCATGGGCATTTATCGAGGCGAATGATCGAGCATTCAACAAGAGTCAAACACCGAGTCACCAAGTCGGTGATCTAGCGCCAAACGCATCATCCTTCAAGGTGATCCGAGGCAAATGGACCCACCCACGAGGACCATTTGTAGTCAAAGCGATTTTCGAGCGCCATGATTATAGCACTATGGATGATTTAAGACTTCCCACACCCCATGAACGCAGACATAGTCAAAAATACTACGCATAAACGAGACCCGCTAGGTCGACCGCCTAGGCAAAAAAAGGGCATCTGGCGAACCAAAAGGGTTCAAGCAGGTTAAGGATATATATACAAAATGTACACCGACAAGCTTGAAAACCTACAAAGGCGGCTTGGGCAAAAAGCGTATCATTGAGACCGAAAACCCGAAAGGACGGTCTAGGAAAAGTTAGAGATTTAAGCATCGACTATGTCTCGTCTAGATTATCTACCTACAGACTACTCTCACCATTCAAGATTCAAATGGCGAAAATCAATTTACTCACTTTCTATCGCATGAGGAGATGAGATAGTCGAATATATGAGCACTAGCATAGTTGAAACTCGACGAGATTATTTCGTATAGCTTTTACTTTCATTGTATACAAACCGCCGCCGATACGCCACCTTTCAAAATTAATGCAAATTTTTTTTAAAGATTATTTTGTTGTTTTCATAAAGTCCAATGATTGCTTTGAATGATTATATGCATTTGACAATAAACATCTGTTTACAACACAAAAGCGAATGAACATAAGTAATTACTAGATCCTAGGAATTGAGATGACGACTAAAGTCACTAATGCATTCCCCATGTTACTTTCACAAGAGTATAATCCCATGAGCCATCAAACTTCTCCAACCAAGTATTAATCTTTTCCCGCTAGTGTTCACACTTCAAGTCATCACCTAGCCCCCAGCAGTGGTCTTAGTCGCCCGCCTTGTTACATCAGTCTCCAGCGTAGCTTTTTTCTCTCATGCACAGAGGTATATTATCCCAGAATATCTCAGATTTCATCCCCCATGAAGAACCAGACTGAAACTTGGTCGATAGTGGATCTGAGGAAACCTACGTCTTTTATCCCGGGCAGAGGATTCTTTTGAGCCCCATCGACTTTATCCCCTTCAAAGATACCTGTACATCGGCCTCCAAGCGGATTCAAATACTCCCACCGGATCCACACAAACCCGGTAGTGTCTCCAACTTTATTATCCTCGACAAGATTAATATCTAGGCTCGAAACTTGGTCGATAGTGCATCGGAGGAATCAAGGACATCTCTTCTCTCCAAACTGGGTTTCAACAACTTCATCCCCAATCGGAGGTCAAAATCTCCAAGAGAGTTCTCATCTTCTTCAAGATGATATGTTTTGAAATACCATAACATTCATTCATACATAATTCATTTAAAAATCATACATGCATATATCATTCATGTACATCATTATATGCTCGCATGCATCATAATCAGCAAAAACTCTATCCTCAAAGTTCTATTTTCTCAAGCAGTACAAATCTTTTCCAAATGAAGGTCCATGATTAATACCAAGCAAGACGGAACCCTATCTCAAAGACCAGACAAATCTTTTCCAAATGGAAGGTCTAGGATTAATACCGGCAAGACGGAAACCCTATTCGAAAGACCATATGTTGTCTTCCCAAGTCAGTGCATTGGATCAACACCGCAAGACGGAAAGCTATCCACATTCTCGCCGACTATCCGCTTCGAATAAACCGGACGAAGGTTTATTCTCAATTTCTTATTATCTAGCCGACTACGAGTCAGCATGCGACTTAGTTTCCCGGATGGCATCTTTAAGCCCATCTCCGACTACTTGTCGACCTCTCCACCTTCGTATCTGCATATTTGGTTAAAACCATACAAACCAATAACTTCATTCAAAGGCAGCGTGAAGTATAACGCATTTGACTCAACATCATTCTATCCGATGGCATCTTAAGGCCATCTCCGTGCTCCCTTCTCTATCTTCAAAGAATACTGCGAGTCTAACGCGACTCGCTCTCCAAAGACGGCCTCTCCGATGGCATCTAAGCCCATCTCCGACGCTTCCCCCAAGCCGACGTCATGAAGTCTAGCGACGACTCACTTCCGCGAAGTTCTACTCCAAATGGCATCTATAAGCCCGTTCTAGCGCATTATCAACCAACAGTGCAAATTTCAGTGTACTCGGTGTTCAATCATCTTTCACTTGTGTCACGAACGACAAGCATGCCAATCTAACTCTTCCAAAGAAGATTGAACAGGGAAAAGCATTATACCCCAAAATTTTCCTCTTACTTCTCGAAACATTTCATATCTCACGTTTCGAAGATTTCACAAGGGTCAAGACAAGCCCTCCAAGCAAGCTAACCCAAACTGGGTTTGGCCATCCTCAAATCAAGGTGGACCTCTAACACTTCCGCTGGTCATCATGCCTCATCATATGCATCAATAATCTCCATGTCAAGTTTCAAGCCTTATAAGTCGAGTTTCCTCAAACATTGCTCAAATGATTGAAAATCAATCAGACAGACAAAAGTCAATCGTGGTCAACATACACCGTAAACTTCATAATTTTTGGTCAACATCAATATTTTGAAGTGATGTTCATCATTTGATCAAGGGATGATCATGATTCATCAAGAAAAGTCAAGAATTGATCAAAAGTCAAGTTTCAAATTGGGCTTTCAGACAAAAGTCAACGTAACTTTGACCAAGCATAACTTTCACATACTTATCAAATTTTTCCACCACTCATTTGAAGGGAATTCAATTCTCTACAACTTCATGTCTCAAGTTTGGGCACAATGCTTCATTTGGAAGTTAGATCAAACATTACAGGTCCTTTTCAAAGTCAACAAAAGTCAACTTTTTATAAAGAAGTGTTCATGAGCATGGAAACTTCAATTGAGATGAAACCAAAGATGTTGTTTAGAGAACATCTGAGCTTTCTAAAGTCTAAAAACACCTAAAATGTTAAAAATTGAGCAAGATACACCTTGCACATTTGAGCATTTTGGAGAGTGCACAAAGAGAAATACTTGACAAAATCAATTTTTTGCAAATGGGCCTAACTTTTCTTGGTTCAAACATGTTCCTTAATGATTTGGAACCTCCAAGCCCAAGTCCACAAATTTATCTTTTATTTTCTATTTATTTGGATTTTTAATCATTTAAAACCAATTGAATTAAAATAAAGATAGAAAATCAAAATTAATTGCAAATTGGATTTTCTCTCATTCTTGAGGTCCAAGCAAGCCATACAAGTCATTCAATTTGAA
The DNA here is from genome assembly GCA_021764765.1 of Vicia sativa. Classification (NCBI taxonomy): domain Eukaryota; kingdom Viridiplantae; phylum Streptophyta; class Magnoliopsida; order Fabales; family Fabaceae; genus Vicia; species Vicia sativa. The sequence goes on from CM038794.1 coordinate 281,275,356, forward strand.
ATTGCATTGATTGGAAAAGGAATTGAATGCGATTTGATCAAAAAAGACAATATTTGGTTTCATTCCAAATCAAATATTTTCTCATTGATTGACACATAATTTCTTCATGATTCTTGACCTAATTCACTCCAACTTAACGTTACTGATTTGATTTGATTTATTTTTGCTTTTAGGTGCGACATGTGTCCTCACGCCGCAGATTATTTTTAAAAAAAGCAAAATCGATTCCTTGTTTATAAAGTTAGGTTGATTTTTATTATTAAAATTATTTGTGACGTGGTTATCATGTCACAACTATTTTTTTTTATCCACGTGATAACCACGTCGCTATTTTACATCGCTGGGGACTATTTCTTGTAGTGAATGTATACTATATTATTTTGTAAGATTTACTTAAAGTGATTTATATTTGAATATTGAATAAGAACTAATTTAAGATTAAAAAAAATTAATTCAAGTGCAATTTATATTGCTATAATTTTAATAAAATAAAAAAATCATTGCGTTTGAATTTTGAAATTTTTTTTAATTTTGTAATTTGAGAGAAATATTCGTAATATAAGAGAATATACATAATTAAAGTATTGATTGATTTATTAAATATTTTGTCCAAAATAAGACAAAAATATTTCATTGTGTTTGAATTCTCTTATATCTTCTGTGTAATATTTTGGTATTTGTTCTTAGTGTAATATTTGATATTATATATAAAAAAATATAGTATTAAAGTATATAGACATTGTAAAAAAATTTGCATACTATATTATATTTTAAATAAGTTTAAAGTGACTTATACTTTAAAATTATGTAAGAATTACTTTAAGATTAAAAATATTTATCTCAAGTGTAGCATTTATTGTTATAATTTTAAGAAAATAAAAAATATTTTATTGTATTTGAATTTTCACATCCCTTCTATATTTGAAATATTTATTTGCAATTATCTTTTATTTTAATATTACTTTATTTTATAAATATATGTATTTATTTTTAGGGTTCAATAAAATTAAAATTTTATTTACAATTATTATCAAAAAATTTTAATAACTTTATAAATTTTATATCTATTTTTCAAACTTTATAAGATTGTTGCATACTACTATTATTTTTAAGATCGATTTAAAATGACTTATATTTGAAAATTGTGTAAGAACTACTTTAAGACTAAAAACATTAATTTCAAGTGTTATTTTATTGTTATAATTTAAAAAAATAAAAAGAATTTTATTGTGTTTGGATTTTTACATCCCTTTTATTTTTGAAATTTGATAGAAATATTATAAAAATAAGAGAATATAAATAATTGGAGAAATGACTTGTTAGACCATTTTGTCCAAAATAAAATAAAAATATTTTATTGTGATTGAATTCTCTTATCTCTTTGTGTAGTATTTTTTGTTTGTAATTAGTTTATTATTTTATAAATTATATAAATAAAAGAAAATAGTAAAGTATATACATCGTAAAAATTGTTGCATACTATATTATATTTTAAATAATTAAAGGACTTATACTTAAAAATTATAAGAACTATTATAAGATTAACAATATTTATTTTAGATGTTACTTTTACTACTATAATTTGAGAAAACAAAATTATTTTATCGTAGTTGAATTCCACATCTCTTTTATATTTGAAATATAGAATATTTTTAATTTAAAGGAATATACATACATAGTTGAATTAATGATTGGTTTGTTAAATCAATATGTTCAAAATAATATATTATATCGTTTTGCGAGAATTCAAATTCATGACCCTCAATTGAAGTTATATTTGATGATGTTGTAGAGTTATAATTGATTATGTGTTGTTATAATATTGCATTGATTTAATTTAATAGATTATATAAGTTTAGTTTTTTTTTGTAAAATTTAGGCATGCGTTGGTTTTAGAGTTCGAAACATTCAATGTATATATCTTTCTCCAAAGTATCTCGACAATTAAGTCATGCTGCATATGAATAAGTAGTATTGCAGTCACTTCTAGAAATCTTTAAAACAAAAATAAAAATATCATACCGACTTGGATTGTTAACATCAAAAGAATTTTTAATATAGCTTTTAAAAAACACTTTACAACTTGAAATGCTGACATCAAAAGAAAGCTTTAAATTTGCTATATTATCCAAACATTTTTCCATTTCTTTTTGTTGGTCCAATTTGGCCTAAACTATGTGCTTCGCTGATGTGGTGATGAGTAGATCCAAAAAACGGAAAGAAAAGCTGTTTATGCCATCACTATATAAATAGCCTTAATCTTAATTAGTACATACACTCCAAACACATTGATTCCTTAAACCATTTTATACTTCCTTTGTTATCTACTCCAAACACTATGGACCTTGAAAACTGCAACTGTCTTATCTCAAGAAACAACTGCATTTGGTCAAGTTATGAGAGAATTGGTCATGACCCTATTGTATGTGTCAATGAATTCATCAGTAAAATAAAGCTAGCAAGATTGAAAACACTTTGGAGGAAGATCAGAGAGAATACAAGAGGAGAATATTTAGATATTCTTCACCTGTGTTTCATATGATCCTACCTCTTACTTACAGAATTTTGATGATGGCTATTCCACTGGAGATGATTTTTCAAGGTCTTTCACAGCTCGATTTGCAACGCCATCCTCCAATATCTTTAAGAAGAATAATGAAGAAACAATGGAGACAAACGATGAGATCCAGCTAGCAACATAATGCTTAAGTTCAATAATTTGGACCCAAATTTCATTTTTACATAGGAATTAAGATCTCTAATTGTACAAAGATTTTATCTTGTAAATATATATTTTAACTAAGATTTTGTAAAAGAGATATTCTATGTCAGGATTCCATTTCTCATATATTCAGTTATATTTTAATGCGCCTTTTCCACTTTATCTTTTATATGCCTTTCTTCTTAAAATGAAAAAACTTAACACTGTACTTTAATGCGCATAAAAATATTTTATAATGCAAGAAAATAAAAATAAAGTAAATGAAAAGGAAATATCTTGTTATATAAGATTAACTCTTTAATAACTAATTAAATCTACAATACAAGAAAAATAATTATTTTTTCTACAATTCTTCGGAACATGTGGCTTCTTAAGAGAACAGCAATTTTGGTTTCAACAACCTATCATATGTTTTCGTTCCATTGGATGGATAGAGGTGGTTACAAACCCCCACCCTGTTGTCTTCAATTTGATTTCAATTCTCACCCTACCACTTCCACAGACCCATGTAATGTGGCGGTTACAATCTTCTCATAACGTTTTTCCTTTCAACAGTCCCACACTCAATTATGATTCTAATATTTATAACTTCCATATTGGCTACTTCTTCCTCATCTTCGTCTCTCAGAAATAGTCAATCATCAAGTTTTCCTGCTTCACGCAATCAACTGTATTTTATGGCTAGACATGTGGAAAAAATTTGCGACATCAATGATAATAAAAAGCAATGGAAGGTCTCTGTGCAAGTGTATAATGGAAGATTCTCTCTAACAATAGAGTGCAGTTTGAAATGACATTTGTGGACAAGACATTAATTTTTGTTTTATGTGCAAGTGTATCATCTGTTTTTTATGTTATTTTTTGTTACACCAATGAAGATGAAAACAAAAGGAGTGTTTATAGGACATCTTGAGCTTTCTAAAATGTCCAAGAACACTTAAAAATGTTGAAAATTGAGCAAGATACAAGTTGAGCAAGTTTAACATTTTTGAAGAAGTGCATGAAGAGAAATACTTAGAAAATTCAAATTCTTTCTAAATGGGCCTAAGTTTTTGTGATCCAAACTTATTCTTGAGATTATCCATGACCTTTACACTCATTGCCACGCCATTCCTTTATTTTATTTAATTTATTTTTGAATTAAATGTCCAAAATTTAAATTTAATTAAATAAAATATAAAAATAAAAGATAAGGTGAGTTGAGCTTGGTATTTGCATGACTTGAGGTCTAAGATAGCTCATCACAAGCTGTCAAAAACGCACAAGAGAATTAAGGCAAGATTGTGCCAATTTTGAAAGGATTTGATACAAAATTTCAATCAAATATTCTTCATCGAAAGACCATATATTTTCACTTAATGCTTGACCTAATCTCTTGCTCTATAAATATACAAGAACATCAGAAGCTTAAGGGACGGATTCATGCAGCCACAAAGCTAGGTTTTGTACTCAAAAAATTTCATACAAACTTGCAAACTCAAATTCCAAATTCCAGCCACTTTTCAGAAGTTTCAAGCACTGATTCGTGCTCCTGAGGTAACATAGAGTAAGAATGGATCATTATCCATGGTTATAACACGTTGAATCATGTCATACATGAACCTCCGATTGCATCTTTTTCATGAATTCGTGTTATACTTTTTAACGGGTTTTGATTTCTAACAATACTAATGCATTCCCGAGATTCATTAGAGCGTTTGGGCAATCACATGCTTTTCATGGCTAAATCACTAATTGCCATTGTTGGCATAACCCTCTCTAGAGCATCTCTCTCCATGCCATTCAGATCAAACCGACACCACCATCGGATTCGCACCCTCTAATCGGGGTAGGGTCCTCCTTTTTTTCATTTGGCTATTTTAGTTGAACTCCAACCGCGTAGAAGAGAAGTTGACCACCCGGACGTGGTTTAAACGCTGACTCTCAGTTGTCCAGCGCGTGGCGGTTCGATTCCTTCATTAAAATACCCTCGACCCACAAGCACGCGTTGTTTGTTGGTTGAATTTTTAAACATGATTTCAAATATATATTTATGCTTTCACTTATATGAATAGATGTATCACCACCTCAATGGTTCAACATGCGCGCGATATGTCCCTTTGTCTCTCAAGGCGTGGGTTTGATCCCTGCCTTTTACAACTTTTCACAATTTTCTGATTTTTACACAGGTTACACACATATACAACTGAAGGCGTGTTATTAAAGTTTTGAACCCGGTGACCTCAAAGTCACAAGTTTAAACCTCAGCAAGGCCAACCTATTTTTAAACACATGGTTTTCTCACCTTTTTCTCAATTTCTTCTATTTTTCTAATTTAGTTTAATTTCTTTTGAAACTAATTTAACTATTTTCAAAAATCACAAAAATAAAATAATTTCAGATTTAGGTTAATTAAACATTTAATAAATTTTTGACATAAAAATAATTTATTTTTCTCACAATTTAAATTATTTTTCATAATTAATTAATAATTAACTTAGAAATTAGGTTTTCTTAACTAAATCGATTTCAAAAATACCAAAATATTTTTTCTTTCACAATTAGGGTTTAGACACTCTCTTATCCTTAAACATTTTTTCTCCTATTTATTCACTTTATTTCGATTTACAATTCTAGAAAACGATGTATAGGTCGCAAGGTTTATCTTGTAATAGCAGATTTACTTTTCTCGCTTTTACTTTCCAGACCTATATTATGTAACGCCTCAAAGCCATGTAATGAGTAGGATTTACTTTCCGCACTTTTACATTATGCACTTTATTTTTTCTCGCATATGTTAATCGATAGTAACTAGGGTTTGTATGGCAAGATAAAATCAATCTTAGATCACCCTAATTCAAAGATTAACATATCGAACGCTTATGTTCTTTCACACACATGTCCGCATTTTGTCTACATTCAAAGGAGTAAAGAAAGAGGTCAAGAAATGAGGTAAATCTAATGAAAGGCGCTTTGTAAAGGAGACTTACACAGAAATCCGGAAGTTCATTCTCGATAATGTTAATAAATCCTTAACTCGATTGGTCGAAAGAATCTAAAACCCCAAGAGATAGTGGTCTCCATTCACTCAAGGTGTCATAGTCAAAGCCAAAGATGGGTAGGGGTTACTTGTCCAATATGAGAAATTTGTGGTGCCCACAAGATCATAGATAACCCGTGGACACCGGGACCATATCTTATCCTAAGAAACGCTTCGTAGCCTTTAAAGTGGATGTAAGCTTGATGGAAGCTTGGGATACGGCCGATGGCAACCCAACTTCCGAGTCTCTGCAATTTTTATTTCGGAAGGAGAAGAATAATCCCATTGTAGGGGTTATCATTAGGCTCGCAAATCAATTAACGACTTATAAACCCCCAACCTGCTTGGACGTAAGTTGAGGGTTACATTCATTGTTCGTAATATGTCGGGCCAAGTCGGTAAGGGAATTGAATATTCAACTCTTCTACGACCCGACATAGAAGTAGAACCATTAGGTTTTACCTTTGGATGGACATGCGCACATTTTCCTGGCCTCATTGTGGTTCTGAATTACATCATCTTCATTTTCCGTAGAGGAAATATTCCGTAGAGATCGCAGGGTCAATTTCCGTGTCTTTAATCAAGCTTTGTTTAAAGCCATGGGCTTATCCGAGTAGGTTATTGGTTTCCATTAGAGCTCCACGTAACCCCAAGAGTCGTGGTCGAATCACCACGAGGTTAGAACTTCATAGTCAATCTTGTTCATAACCTTCTAGTTCCTCTACCATAGAGCATCTCTCATCTCGCATGCATTCCTCCCATAAGATTCTACGCTCATCGCCGCTATGTTTTCTATGCCCTAGTTCGTCACACGTCAATGATCACCATCCCACGGTAAATAAAGGAAGGAAAGGAAGAATAAAGAGGGAATACCCGAGTGTGATCGAAAGGCTCGAGAGGATTTGGCGTAGTAAAGTGGCAAGAAGCACTGCGTAAAAGGCGGTAATAAGTAGGGTTTGAAATGGAAAGAGTGTGTTATAATGGGTGAGAAGGAGGAGGAAACGTGTTGGAAGTTAAAACCCACTAGGTGGTAATCATTACGCCTATATAGTGATTGTTTAGTGGAATTAGAGAGTGTAGATCACGTGCCTGTGGGTCGGCTTAGCCGACGTATATCTCGGATATAATTTATGATTTTCTGTTTTATCGACCATAAGACTTCAAGGCATGAAGTCATATGCTCGAGGGGCTTATGATCATGCATAAAATCTCAGCCGAGATATGAAGCCAGAAAGGATTTGTAAGGATCCGAGAATGAGCTTGAATGGTTGGTATGAAGTCAGTGTCCGAGAAGGATGCCCGGATGGAGAGAAGGTAGGCCAAAATATAGACCGGGTATATGTCCCGGCCATGTGAACTAGGATCCAACCGCCGTAGAACTAAGCAGAGAGTTGAGGTAATCGATACATTGATTCCAAAGACAGCGTGTTATATTAAGAAAGCTATCATTGCTTAAACGGCCGACACTTCACATCCATGATGCGCTTAGTGAGTTGAGGGTCAAGTACTATGTAAGAGAAAAGAGACTCATGTAGTCATTCATATATTAAGGGCTACCGTGGATAAGCAACACAATCTTAAGCTTGGAGTTCAAGATAATAAACCTTAGCCACCAAATCCCTAAATACAACTAATCAAATTTTTCCTAGAAGAACATAATTATTTTAATTTACTAAGCATTTTTTTATTTAGATCTTAATCTTATAATATATAAAATAACTTACGTTCTCTCTTCTCCAAATTGAATCCTAGTCGTCATCAATTTTTCTTCTCTATCTCTCTTGCTCAAACTTTTTCTAGCATCTTCATCTTTTTTATTTTCTTCTGTCGATTCTGAAATAACAAAACCAAGTTCCTAAGGAGTTCAAATATTTTCTTAAATGGTATGAGCATATTGGTAATCAAAGTGAGGATTCTTTATAACATTAATTATTAAGAATAGAATTTCCTTTTCAAGTGGTGTGATGTAGAATTAGGTGAATTGGGTGTAGATTTCAAATTTAATGCTTGAATTTTTAACCTAAGTTTTATGTGTATTATTCTCTGAAAATTCATGAATACTTGAAGACCATTTGTCTAGATTTACATAAAATCTGGAGAGTATGATGAAGAGACGGAATATTATGACTAAACCACCCATTGGTGAATTTAAGTTGGACTTTTCCATAGTCATTAGTTTGATTTTCCTTTGACATTTTAAGTTATTTCTCCTCTCATGTATAATAGATATATTTGTAGACATGAAAAATATTGTGTATTTTGACATTATATTGTTTATTTTGTGTTGAATTGGGATTGACTTATTGTTACAAATGGAGAAAGTTTCACTTCTCAATGATGCAGCTTAGTTTCTCGTTTTTCATTTTGACAAATGGGTGGTAATTAAGTGTTATATCTCAACAAATTTTGGTTCATAGATATAAATTTGTATTAGGATGTATTCACTAATTTGCTTATATTTCCTTATAAATGGCATTGCAAATGTATTATGTGCTATATATTTTGTTCAAGAATTACAACAGGATGTTCCCTAATTTCCATAGATTTTAAAAATAATTATTTTGAAGATGGATTTGGATTTATTTTTTTAGGAAGTGTATTGACGTGAAACAAATCATGCCTCAAAAGGAGATAAAGAATCTGAATACCAGAAAATTATATGAATATGCACTTGTAAATTTGACCAAAATGTTATTTGTGTCAAGATTACTATCACATGGAGACCAAGTTATCAAACCTCACAAATATATATTTAATACGGTCTTACTATGAAGTTTTCAATAATTCATAAATTACCTATAGCTTTTGGATTTTGATGATCATGTAGATGGAAATATCACAAAGCTAATGATCTTAAACATGTTCTTGCTAAACATGTTTCTCACATTTCAACGTGGACTCGAAGATGATGATGGTGCTTTCCGTGATGAATTTGATGTTGAGGAAAATGTAATTAGATTTATTAAAAGGAACCTTCAACTAAGGAAAAGAAAGAAGCTGCACTTAAGGATGCATAAGGTTTTGTTAATATCTTGTCCAAGACATCAATTTTGATGACGCCTCAATAGAGAAGCTTTTAAATTATATAGAGAAATATTAGTTTTATTATTTGTTAGAGCATATAAGCACTTGTTTGTTTTTCATTTTGGCTTAATGCTTTTCATTTTTATCAAGAATGTAACAAACTTCTAATTTAATACCATTAAATTCAAGATTATATTTGTATGAAATTCGGGCATGGCAAATATCAGGTTATGGTTGGTAAAATGTAATAAAATTTTAAATTGATTAATTTAATCGCAATTTGATTGATATCCTGGTCTAATCCCTTAACTAACTAAAAGGTTTCAATTTAGTCTCTTAACTACATTGTCGACTCACTATTTTGACTCCGCCATGCTATCATGCCACACATCAAGGTAACGTTTTTCCTAAACATTTAACTGAAAGGATTAAATTGACTAACAAAATTGTTTTTAAGGAATTAAACTATAATGTTTATCTAAAATTAAGTTAAAGACTTCATCACTAATTAAACCTATTTTTTATTTAAAAATTATAATGTGGAATACCTATGATTTAATACTTGACTATGAGTGTGCCCGAAGTGAAAGTTTTATCATCAAATGAATTAATTGTTGTAGTGTTCAACAATTCAAGTAATTTCTAAGATACATGAAAATTTTCCAAAAATTCAAAACAAAAGAAAAAAGGTCAATCATCATTCTAACATACATTATTGTGGAAAAAAAGAGAACATAAAGCTAGAAAGATTTTACAAAAAAAATCCTATAACATGCAAAATAGTTAGTTAAATAAATTAAAAAACATTCTAATTTTAAAATTTACTTATAATGATTTATTCCTTATGCAGAAAAAGTAAGATAGTAAGTTAAATAAATTAAAAAAACACTATCTCTATCTCAACTTCTACTATTTATTCTCATAACAAACCTAATCAACACTTGCACAAAATCATCTATCATTACACTTTTTTGTGTAGTTTTTAAAATGACCAATCTTTTAATGATTAAAATATTTGTATTTTATTTTGTCGATTTACATTGATTTTGCACTAGATTAAGACCAGCGCACTAGATTAAGAATACATGTACGGTTGCACATCGTTTATTTTTATTAAAATTTATAGATAATATATTTGGTTTTAACAAATATGATTAATTGTTATATTTATAATATTTTATTTTAAATTATAAATTCAGGATAATCAAATAAAATAAATATAAATATGTTGAATTTTGAAAATAAATTCCTTCTATATTTTTACATGCAAAATTTCTAATACACTCAATTTATGTTATGATATTGAGATGATTTATTTGAAATTTCTTAAGGGTATAAAAAAAGTTATACAAAATTCAATAACTTAAAATATATGTTATTGAGATTGTTTGAGAGAATACACATGTTAAAATATCATATATGAGATGATATTATATAAAAAAAAATTAATTTTTAAATGTTATAATTTATAGTTAATAATATAATTTATGGCAAGTAACTCGAAAAAATAAAACAGTAAATTACGTTTTAAATTGAATAATTATAAAAGGAATATAACAAATTTTAAATTTCTTTTTAATTGAATATATTTTTTAAATGGAAAAGATATATATATATATATATATATATATATATATATATATATATATATATATATATATATATATATATATATATGGAAGGAAATTTATATTATAACTAAAAGTACATATATAAAGTTTTATAAATCAAAGTCTTCCCTGATTATATTAAAGATATATCATCATATTATGGTAAAAGTTTAATTTTATATTTATTTCTTCATATAATTATTTCTAAATAGATATGATTCATGTTTATTCTATATTTAATTTATTAGTATTGTTGATAACAGTTTTATATTTAATTATTTTTGACAATAATTCAAAAATTATTTTTCCATCTTTCAATTAATTTTATATCATACTTAAATGAATTAGTTGTCCAACTAATGTGTTTTTCAAAATTTGAATAAATTTAATATTATCATTATTAGATATGATGTATGAAATTGAGAAGTTGGTAGATTATTTTATGTTTTTCCTTAGATAAATGCTTATAATTAAAAATTGTCTTTAATTTTTCTCTCATAGATTATCGGTTAATTAATAACGTTTATAGTTTATAACTTAAAATATTTATTAATACATTTTTTCATATATTAAATTTATTAATAATGTTGAGAATGTCAAAATTAAGATATTTATTATTGATATTATTAATATTTATAATAGATTTTATAATAAATTATTTTTACAAAATAAATCAAAATTATTTTCACCTTTTAATTAATTTTATCACAAACTAAAATGAATTAGTCATTTGACTAATGGTATTTTGAAATCTAAAATAATTTTTAATATAATTATTAGGAGTAATGCATATAATCGAGGAGGTGTAAATAGTGTGTTATATTTTTCAATAAATAATTTTTATAATTAGACATAGTTTATACTTTATTTTATAGTGCATAAGTTAAAACATTAATTATTATTGTTATTAATTTTTGTAAAAATAGTTTATATTTTTTATCATAGTTTTCGTTAGCCATTATATATTTTATTTGATTTTTGAATGGTGACATCAATTATTATTTGTGCTAGTCTTTTGATTTACCAAAAAAAAAATTAATGAAAATAATTTTATTTAATTGTGTATAATTCTTATGAGAGTAGATATTAATAAAGTTGTAACATTTTTTAGAATAGAAATTTATGTGATTAAGAGCAATTGTGTAACTTTCTTGTTAGATTAAATTCTAAGAGTGATATATAGAATTTTAATTGATGTGATAATATATAATTATGTGACATATAACATGTCGTAAAATAGTTTGAAGTTTTAGATAATAGATAATAGATTCTTTCTATAGATTTTTATATACATGCGGCAGATTTTAGGTGTTCAAAACATTCGTTGTTTATCTTTCTCCAAAGTAACTTGACATTGAAAATTAAACCATGCTCCATGTGAGTTCGTCGTATTACAGTCACTACTAGGACTACTAGGAGTGCTTAAAAAAAATACCATACCAACTTGTATAGCTGACATAAAGAGAATTTTTAATATTGCTTTTTTAAAAAATATAGTAACAAATTGAAATGCTGACATCAAAAGGAACTTTTTAAATTTTAGCATTATCCAAAAAAATATCATTTCTTTTTGTTGGTCCAATTTAGCTCAAAGTTGAAGATTGAAAAAAGGAAAGAAAAATTGTTCATGCCATCAACAACAATATAAATAGCCTTTAGCCTTGGTTTTAATTAGTACGAAAACTTCAAACACATTGATTCCTTAAACCATTTTAAGCTTCCTTTAACATCTACTCCTTTCACCATGACCCTTGAGAATTGCAATTGTCTAGGATCAAGAAACATTAGCATTTGGTCAAGTTATGACAGAATTAGCCATGACCCAATTTTACGTGTCAATGAATATATGAGCAAAATAATAATAGTGAGATTGAAAAAATTGTGGAGGAAGATCAAGAGTGAAAACAAGAGGAGAAAATTTAGATCATCTGCCCCTGTGTTTCTATATGATCCTAGTGCTTACTTACAAAATTTCGATGACGGTTGTTCCAATGATGATGATTTTTCAAGGTCATTCTCAGTTCGTTTTGCAACACCATCCTCCAGTATTTTTAAGAAGAATATTGAGGTGATATATGAAGAAGAAATAATGGAAACAAAAGATGAGAACTAGCTTGATTTTATTAATATTACAGAATTTCCTTTTTCGTTAGGAATTTTGATTTATAATTGTACAGAGATTTTAGTTATGTTATCTCGTAAATCTACCGTAAGTCTTAGATTTTGTAAAATTGATATTCTATATCATGGTTTTGTAATCTATTTCAATCGTACAAAGGTATTTTAATCTATTTTAAAGTATTTTTAGTCATATATGATTTTAATACGTATACACATTACTTATAATTTCTCGTGCTCCTAATTAAAAATAAATGAAATAATGAAAAGCTAACACCATATATGTTTTATCAGCAATGTTATGTTTACATCCATTCCTAAACTAAATATTTGCACTGTACATGTATTCACCGTATTTAAATGATATATAGTATTTTTAATAAAAGTAAATATTTTAACTTCATAAACCTTACCTTTAAATTAGATTTAATAGAATGGTAAATGCTAATTACATTTTTAACCATTAGATTGAATTTAATTTAAAAGGCTAAGTTTATGGAGTAAGTTAAAAATACTTTTTTACTTTATTTTCAAACATCAAATTTTGTGTGAATTAGCTTCCATGTGATTCTTGCTTTTGTATGTTCAATATTAGTTTTTGAACAAATGCATAATTTAGTCTTTTATTTGCAAAATTGTTGGATATGTCAAATCTTCATCTTTATGTTTTTCAACCCTCAATGAATTTTTGTTAGTGTAATTCATGATGTGAGCTTGTATTGTTTTAGAATGTTTTGCATGATTTTTATACTTATGATTTATTTCATTTTAAATCTAATTCGAATAGCTTTTCATAAAAAAATTTAAGATACAATTTTTTGAAAAATTGAAATCTCAATTATATTGGCGAGGATTTTCAATATTGTATTTTTTTATTGATTGATTTCATATATATATTATATATATATATATATATATATATATATATATATATATATATATATATATATATATATATATATATATATATATATATATATATATATATATATATTAATAATTTGTAATATTTATTTTAAAAGATATTTAAAAAATATTTAAAGGAAAAACAAATATGCTCATAATGTGATTGGTGTGAGTTTGGTTAGTTAGTTCCATTTTTTTAAACTTTGTTTTCCTTACATTTTATAATTAAACTAGATTAAGACTCATGCGATGTGTGTCTGTAAATTAAATTGTTTATTTTTTAATTAAATTTTAAATATATTAAAAGTTAGTTTTGACAAAATATGATTACTAAATTTACATTACAAATTATTTTTGTGAATTATATTAGAGACAATAATAAAATCTAATCACATAGACAAATATATATTTTATTTGAAAAGAAATTACATCCGTGTAAATTGAGAAGGATATCCGTAATTTAGGTTTGCAAACTTACATATTTATAAAGTGATTTATTTGTTTTTTTTATTCTCTTTTTTTTCACTTCTCTTTCACTTAGATGTTTTTCTTTAATTTGTTAAATATATGTATTTATTTTTAGTGTGAAATAAAATTAAAATTTATTTATAATTAGGGTAATGCTTACGAGTGCCCTCCGGGGCACTAGATAAGAATTATTAATTGTACTATAAAATTAATTATATCATGAGTTTATTAATTGTCTCATTGCTTCTAATTATAAGAAATATTAAATAATTTTTAATGGCACTTTATTTTTTTTTTGAAAAAATGATAATTTAATATATTTAATTATTATATTGATTCATATTTATTTATTTATTTTTTCTTTCATACGTAATTTGCCAATGTGAAAGTAAATAAAATTTGGAATTTAAACATTCCAACATTATGTGAGAATTTAATTTACTATAAACAAAATAAAAGTGTGAAAAACTCATAACAAATGAAAACTAAAATATTACAAAAATAAAATAAAAGTTTAAAACTTAAATAAAATTCAGATTTAATTTAAATATTAAAGATAATTTAATACTTTTTATATTAGAAGCAACATGGAAATTAATGAACTCACAATATAATTAATTTTATGGTATAATTAATGATTCTTATTCAGGTTAGTATTACCCAAAACAAAATTTTCTATAGCTTTTTAACTTTATGTGTATTTTATCAAACGTTATAAGATTAATCACTAAAAAACGCTTATTAGCGACGAATATAACGTGACAACATGGAAAATCACATCACAAAAAAAAGTGACGTGTATATTTATGTCGTTGGGAATAAGTGGCAAACTTATTGCGACGTGAAAACCTCGTCACAAAGTTGTGACGTGATATTCACGTCGCAACATAGTTTTATAGGGAACACACATTGCTGGCATGCAGCAACTTTAATAGCGACGTGAGAAACATGTCACAACTTTGTGACATGTAACCCATGTCGCTACCTTTGACGTTTATTTTTTAAATAAATTAATTACTAATAATTTTTTATATTAATTAATTTATATAATATAATTTATATAATATAATAAAATTTATATAATAAAATTTATATATTAAAATTATTATAATAATATTATTTTATTATATATTCAAATAATAAAATTTTATAAAATGAATTCATATAATAAAATTTTATATAATTTGATCATTTAAATTGATAAAAATAAATATCTTACATAAATGCAAATTTAAAAACAAAATAAATAGAATGTTTTCACGGGGTATCTTCACCCGAATAATTATCAAGATCAAAATCATCAATTCCGTCATTATCCCAGCTCGATCAAAACATTTTGATTTTCACCACCTTGCATAAATCAACTCATCTACTCCTCCATATCGATGCTTCTTCCGCATCATCTCCAATTGTTGCTCATGCTCGCCTCATTGTCGTCATTTGGGCCTCCATTTCGGTCACATCACTTTTGCCAATTGTCTTCTGTTTCAAGTTGATCCCGTAAGATTTGGTTGACGCGACCCTCCTCTCTCCATCTCAAGTCGTTGAAACAGATACGATCACCAACTCTCAAGCCTACGCCAAATTTCCACCCAAAAAGCAACCATTGACCTTTCCATTAACTACTTCATTCCAAATATAGAAATCAACATCACCATTAAGCGGCTCCCTCTCTCGGGCCTATATTGAGGATTATGTTCCGTAAAGTAATGTCTCGATAATCATCCTCGCACATACATTCAATAAAGAAATTTAAATTAAATATTTACATATATTTTATTATACTAAATTAATATATGTATATATTAAATTATAATAAATTCAAATATATTAAAATTTTGTCACGTGATTTTCACGCCAAACTATGAATTGCCACGTGATTTTCATGTGGCAATTTATCACGTCACATGATATTCACGCCAATTTATAGGTTGCCATGTGAAAATAACATCACAAATTTGTTATTAAATTAAAAACATAAATTAAATTTACAAAAGCTCTTTGTGCGCCTGTCGACAAAACCTCCCGATTTCTTTATCGAGTCCTCGTAATCAACTCAATGATCAATGGTGGTCTCCCAACTCCTTAGTTTAAATAATAAAATTAAAATTAATTAAAAAATATTATGAATAAAAATATAACTTAAAAATTAGTAATTTTTACCATTCATCGGACATGCTCCCATAGACTAATACTTCCAACACTATTGACACATCTCCCTTTTCTGGATGTCCTCATCTTCTAAAAGTTTCGATTTAGTTTTAAATTTGGCGAATCCCAATATGTAAGAAGTTCGCAAAAACCTCCGCTATCCAAAGAAGGACGGATACCATGAAGCTCATATTCTCCCTAACCCACGCATTATAATGAAATCATAATTTACAACTTAAATAATAACAATACCTTAAATTTTAAACCATTCTTCTTTATTTGTAACCTCACCAAAGTTCCTCTAAAATAATTTATACATCTCGCTGAATTATATAATTAACCACCTGGCAACAATTCCACCAATGTGAAACTAAACAACAAGATTTTGAATTAACAATATTAATTATAAATTTATACAAAAATGAAAATACGTACTTAAATAAAAGTGTATATAAGAACTTACTTGCTTCCTTCGCCAAATCCAAAACCTCCCGTCAATGACATGAATCACTCGGATCATCTCCCACGAAGATCAGCTCCATCTACGTCATCAACTACCGTTGCATCACCGCCAACCCTATGTGCAGTACATGTAGACGGGTGTTGGATCTCATGCATGCTCGATGTGGGATGCGTGACCTCACGCCCGTTTGGGACGGATGCTGGATCCACCGTATGGGACGTGGATCGGGGATCGCCCACTGTGGGACGTGGACTGCCGATCCTCCGGTATGTCTCGAAATGCTACTTGGACCCTTCCACTCACGGAAGATGAAGGCATCTATGTGGGATATGAAAACCGGGTCCTCACTGTTGGAAGGATGAAGGCATGCCATCAGGAATGGAAATATGCCTCCGTCTCATTGGAATGATGAGGGCACACCGATGCACGAATCACTACGCCAAATAAGCTATTTAATAGCGCTTTTTTGTTTTGATAGCGCTTAAAAGTGCTATTAACTCGCGCCACTATTGTAAATATTTTTATTTAATAGCATTTTAAAAGCGCTATTAAAGTACCAATTATAATAGCGTTTAATTAAAGTGCTATCAAAGTCGCATTTTGCATGTTTTTGTTTGTTTTTTATAGCACTCTAAACAAAAAGCGCTAATATATAACATATATGTTTGATAGCGCTTTCAAATAAAGTGCTAATAAATGGTACATATTTGGTACAATATTTTTAAAGCATACATAATATTTTTTCACACAATCATTTTTTGGTGTAAATATAAAATAACTATATTCAATTCAACACAAATAACGCTTTAAGTTACTCATTGCATATATATTATGATCCATCAAATACCAAATAACATTTTAAATTACCAAATCCTATTGTTTCCAAATATCATAACATATAGAATATTAAGAGGCTTGTATAGCCAAATTTGTAGATGCTCATCTATGAGTACTTCAATCCAAATCCAAAACATACAATCAAATTCTCTAAACAAAACACCAAAAAAATAAGAAAGGATAACAAAACAATCCCATGTAGTAACCACCTTCATGATCCAAAAGCGTTGAACTCATAGATACAATCACTAATTAGGCAAAATAATTGCTTCTTGTTTTCCTGTATCATAGAAGGAATATTGATTATGTATTGTACAATAAAACTAATTCAACATATAAAGAATAATCAAACATTTAATATGGGTCTAACAAGAAGCGCATAAAATAAGGAATGATTATTATAAACTAATAACAATAAATCGATATAACTAATGCAATAATTGAACTAATTAAGTCTAACAAGAACATGACTTGTAAATATATAGACACAATTTCCATTATTAGATGCATATAAACACTAAAGAATATAATTCAAATTCTCAAAATATACATACTTAATTGTGTGTAACTTTCTTTTCATGATCCGAACTAGATATCAAAC
This sequence comes from Vicia sativa, assembly GCA_021764765.1. Classification (NCBI taxonomy): domain Eukaryota; kingdom Viridiplantae; phylum Streptophyta; class Magnoliopsida; order Fabales; family Fabaceae; genus Vicia; species Vicia sativa. Next base: position 281,293,275 of record CM038794.1, read on the forward strand.
ACCTTACAATTGTTACTACGAATATCTAAAAATTTCAAGTAGAAACGGAAAACTATAAATCAATCATAATAAGATATTTTTTCCGTATTTTCCTATTTCAAAATTTAAATTGAGACCAAGAAAGAACACTCAAGACCTATGTGCCATATCTTCTAAACCAATAAAATACTAAAATCATTTATACGACAACTCTAAATCCAACTCAAAAATTAAAATTAAACATCTAAGTCAAAACATTTGAACTCTAAATCCATGAGTAATATTTGTCTTGTTTATCAAGTATCAAGTCAAGGAAAAACTCACGAAAACATCATCCACCACATAAGTAGCCCAATCCTCCTTAACCTCGCTAACTTATCATGAGAGTAGGTAATGACATTTGTGGTCAAAAAGTACTTCAAATATGAAAACATCAACAATTAATCGTGTTAGAATTAAATTATATTAATTTAATTTACAAAAGAATAATAATAATAATTAAAATCACGTACATTTGTGGGGATCATAAATTCATTTCCATGATGACCTCTTTCATAAATCGTGACACAAAGTATCCACAATCGCCATTAATTTGACGAGGACACTACAAAAAAAAAAATTTATATATACTCCACATAATTGTTTTAAAATAACATTAATTTAGACACATACCTTTATTTTTTGCCATGAGATTTTCTTTGACTTTGGCACTTTAGAACTACTATTAGCACGATAAATTTGCAAAGCGCTAACAAAATGAAATTAACTTCAAATGAGTAATTATATAAATAATAATACGTACATAAATTTTAAATTAAAAGAGTCTATACTCACTTCTCAAACTTTGTTTTAAAATTTTGATGTTTTGTTGGCTCACCATTCAACGGATCCATGTAATATATCACCTCAAAGATTGAGATTGATGACAAGCAACACCCAATGTTTCCTCGCACCCAACATTTAAATATTGCATTAAAGATTCACATTCATTAGAGTTTTTCTCAATTTAATAACTTTTTGAATATAAATCTCAGCCTAGATTACAAGGTGCAAAATCATCTTATCCTTGAACTCCTCATCTTTCAGTATTTTTGCTATACCATTTCCTAGATTATCCTCCCGTGATACATGTGGAGATATGAAAGAGAACTTATTTATTAATCCATTTGGACTAATAAACTTGTCATACAAATACTAGAAATGAACAACAATTGATATTAATATATTTGTCACCAATGTGAATATTAGTCAACAATACAAATAACATTAATATTAATAATATATTTGTCAATGAATATTTGTAATAATAGAAGGTTCGGAAAATACAAAGGATAATAGATGCACTTAACCAATTGTGATCAAGAATCTCCTTTATACTCTCTAACGTAGTTGCTCTAAAACTCCTCACCAAATATACTTTCCTCCATTTTTATTTGAATTAATGATCCAACCTCATCATCTTTTTCACATACATATCAAGGAAAGGTAAATTTGCAATACCGAACCATTAACTCTAGGAGACTCTTCGATTTTGAATTTTTGTTACTTTTGTTGGTGATGAAATCGAATATTCAAACACGTGTTGAATATTGTTACCTTTGTTTTGGGATTGACCAGGAATCTAAAAAGTTGTATTAATTAATATTAGTGATCAAATAATAAAACAAGTAGCGATCAAGCAACTTGATTATAAGTAATTTACCTTTTCACATTCAGCAACAAATTCAAGAAGTTTCGTTGGCCATGGCACAATTGTTCCTATTGCTTGACCAACCATGGATACATCTCCATCTTCAACAGATATAGGCAATGGGGCATTTGGCACAATAGCAACCGATATTAACCTTGACATATCCGTGGTGGTAACCATGTTACCTTTGGTGTTATATAGTTTTCCACGAGCAACCAAACAACGACTGGAGGATAAATATATATTAACAGACCCTAAACCAATAAGATATGAATAAAAGATTAACATCATTATTGAAAGAACAAACATATCGAATTTGAGAGATAATAAAGAAACCAATTACCCGGGAATGTTGCCAAATGATCCAGTGGTTGCAGAACCTTTATCACTAGGTAGTCGACTCGCCTACTATTTCGGTTGTTTCCTTTCTACCACTTGTTCAAGGTGTTGCCTGCGTCACTTTTTTCTGTTGTTGCAACCTCCCGACACTTGTTTAGGTTGTTGCCTTTCTTCCACTTCTTTAGTTTGTTGCCTCTCTAGCTTCTCTCTATCCAACTTATCTCTCTCAATCTTTTTCTCTAGCACCTCCAATCTACTTTTGAGTGAATTACAAAAGCCATACAATTTTTCAAAATCCATTTGTGTGGGGCGATTTTGGCGTGGTAATATGAACATACCCCATACCCCAAAACCATAAGTCCTAACACGCCCGAGTAGTTTTGGGAGATTAAGAGCCTCAAATAATATGTTTGTGGGACCAAGGTCTTGTCTCTCTTCTTCGATGAGCTTCATTAACTTCTCCCGACATTGATAAGTATAAAAGAAATAACCAATAGTTAGATACAAGTTGCAATTAATGGCTATTCTATCAAAATAAGACAAAGACTCAATTAATTAAGGAAAATCGAGTTTAATGACTTCAAACTAACTAACAAAATACAAATTCGGTAACAATGATGAGTATAGAAAAGTGTCACATCTATAATGTGAGCATTTTGGAAATAACATCTATAGTGTCACATCTAAAATTCTACTTACACATTGATCCACAACTCTTTGAACATTCTCATTATCAATCACCCCGCCTTATTGACGCTGGCAGCCTTCCACACTGACTACGGTTTATCTCACCAACTTCCCGACTCTTCTAATTGTATATACATTTTTACAAATTAATATAGCAATTAAATTTTTATAATATTGTATAGTACATTTATACATACTTACCATATCGCCTCAAGACGAAAGCACACCCTAAACGTGACTTTCTATAGGGATGTTGAGGATTTAACGCTCTTTCTCGATTCTCATCACTAACTTTCTCATTTATTATAAAAAATGCATCCCACAACATCATCACTACTATAATCATAAACTTTAAGGATCCATATCCGTGATAAAAGTATTACTCGAAACTTTGCACCATATGTTGGGCTAAAATTTATCCCAATCATCTTGTTTTATACAAAAGAATATTTGGTCGGACGATGTTTAACAAAACCACCCTTACTATCTTTTAGATATGACCTCGCCATTTTGTTTCGAATGCCCTCTGCAACTTTCCGCTTCTATATACAAAGGCACGATGTTCCTCGCCAATTATAAAAGCTCGCAAATAATTCGTTTATTAAAACATAGTTTCTTTATTTAAACATCCCAATGGATAGATTAACGAAATTAAAATTTTACAACTAGCTAGTTAGTGTTACTCAATTTCATCCCAAATGTTTTGTTTATAAACCCCACAATTTCTTTATTTTTTCGCGCTCAATTGTCCAAGCTTATTGGAACTAACTGATTTAACTGTGACACCAATGAAACTAGCAAAAGTCTTGCTATTATGCTTGATTGGTTGACCTCGGAATTCCATTGAACCTATAACAAAATTAAAGTGCAAATAAAAGAATCAACTAATAGTGTTTAACATTCAAATAGTTTCAAACAACTAACTCATAAAAGATAATCATGTATGTAACCATCACCATACATAGTTCAAGAAAGGAAAATTGCCAAGAGAGTAAACAATAAGTATAAAACTCTAGCTATTTTACCTCATTCTCTTCCATTGCTTTTGGCTTTGTGAATTTTTGCAATCGGTCACACCACGCTTACCAACTGCTTTTCTTACTAGACGAACCACTTTCATCATCAATAGAAGCCATATTTCACCTATAAAAATTTAAAAGTTATATACCATACAAGAATAACATTAAGAAGCATAACAATAAAAAATGAAAACAAATAAATAAACCATACAAGATTGTCTTTTTCCTCTTCCCTGTAGTGGATTCCTACTTTTCTGTTTTCTAGTTACATAAAATGATGGATTGATCCAAATCCCATCACCTGTGATCGCTTCATATAAAGAATATCATCTATAATTGATCTGGACTCAAGGATTGTGAAGTATTAAAGAAAGGGTCATCCTCAACATCTATATTTGGAGTGGTGTGATCATTTATTTTGTTACTTAGAAACATAGACCACTTTTCATCGCCAGATCTGACAGAACACTTGGTGAGCTTGTGATGCTAAAATAAAAGGCTGCCTTTATACCCTACTTTATTAAGATCGACCTTCATGAACCCGTGGTCAACTTGAAGGCCATTGTTATTGTCAACCCACTTGCAACCAAACACGGGCACTTGAAAGCATGAGTAATCCAATTCCCAAATACGTTCAATGACCCCAAAATATGACAATTTTGAAAATGCGGATTTCTATTTTTGAACTTGAGATATGCATGATTCGTCACGAGTGTGACACCGCTTATTTTGCACAAGCTTTGATGATCATGTTCTTCTCAGATAAAATGTATACTTGTTAATTATATAACCGAGTAACGATAGAACATTTGAATTTGGACCATTTGCTAGCCATCTCAATCTTTCGAAATTGAATCGTGATTTTTAGCAAATTCAAAAAATGTGTTCTTTTAGCCACTGTATAAACTTCGATTGTGTTCTCTTGTTAACCAATTTTCACTCTTATTAGGTTCAAACTTTGAATTATTTCTTTGTGATTTTCAACATATGGCTCAACCTCATCGCATTGTGTGTAACATACTGTGATTGCTCCAATTCGATGTCTCGACATGGTTACTAGTTTACTTGCACCAATCCTTCCCGTTGTTTTTCCAGAGTGTTGACATTGAATCCTATGGGCTCAATATTAGAGAGGTATTCAGACAAAACCTCAATGGCTTCTTCAACTAAATATCGCTCAACAACAAACCATCCGGTCGACTTTGATTCTTCGTACCTTTTATTATCTTCATGTAACACTAATCGGGTACATCCACCTCATATAAGCTGGTCCACAATATTGTGTTTCCATTATAAGATGGATGTAAGATGAACCATTATGTCAAAAATGAGGGTGGAAAATACATCTCAAGCTCACAATGTGACAACAATTTCCTTTTGTAACGCTTCGGAACTTCTCGGTCAATAACTTACAAATAGCTTTGAAGAAAACAAAGTTTAGTTATGGTCCATCGCACATTTTCAGGTAAACGGAACGATAGCCACTGGAAGAAAGTTCTCCATTAAGGTGTCATACCCCAAAATTTTCCTCTTACTTCTCAAAACATTTCACATATCCATGCTCAAAGATTTCACAAGGGTTGACTGCACAAGCCCTCCCTATGTGATTAACCCAAACTAGGGTTTGGACATCCTCAAATCAAGGTGGACCTCTAACTTCCAGTGGTCATCATGCCTCATTATATGCTTCAAAGAATCTCCATGTCAAGTTTCAAGCCTTATAAGTCAAGTTTCCTCGATTAATTGCTCAAATGATTGAAAATCGGTTGATGGACAAAAGTCAATGGTCAACATGGTCAAACTTCATAATTTTGGTCAACATCAATATTTTGAAGTTATATTCATCATTTGATCAAGGGTTGATCATGATTCATCAAGAAAAGTCAAGAATTGATCAAGTCAAAGTTTCAAATTGGGCTTTCTCAAACAAAGTTAACGTAACTTTGACCAAGCATAACTTTCACATACTTTATCGTAAATTTTCCACCACAGCTCATTTTGAAGGAATTCAATTTTCACAACTTCATGCCTCACAAGCTTGGAGAAAATGCTTCATTTGGAAGTTATGGATCAAAACATTACGGTCCTTTTCAAAGTCAACAAAAGTCAACTTTTTGTAAAGAAGTGTCATGAGCATGGAAACTTCATTTGAGATGAAACCAAAGAGGTTGTTTATAAGACATCTTGAGCTTCTAAAAGTCCAAAAACACCCAAAATGTTAAAATTGAGCAAGATACACCTTGCACAAGTTGAGCATTTTTGAGGAGGTGCACAAAGAGAAATACTTGACAAAATCAAAAGTTTGCAAATTAACTTTTCTTGGTTCAAACATGTTCCTTAGTTGATTTGGAACCTCCAAGCCCAAGGCCACGAATTTATCTTTTATTTTCTATTTATTTTGGATTTTTAATCATTTAAAAGCCAATTTAATTAAAATAAAAGATAGAAAATCAAAATTAATTGCAAATTGATTTTCTCTCATTCTCGAGGTCCAAGCAAGCCATACAAGTCATCAATTTCGAAATTGCATTGATTGGAAAAGGAATTGAATGAGATTTGATAAAAAAGGCAATATTTGGTTTCATTCCAAATCAAATATTTTCTCTTGATTGGCACATAATTTTTCATGATTCTTGACCTAATTCATCCACTATAAGTACATAATGCATCTTAAGCATAGGGACGAAACTTGCCTCCAAGAACCCTAAACTCCTCAAAAATCTGTGATACAAGCAATTGGCAGCCGTGGTTTCACAATGACCAACCAATTCTAAGCACTCAAACACTTTCCGGAGGTCCTCTCGATCCATTCCAATACTCACTAGCCAGCAATACCTCCGTAATCACGAATTCCTATCACTTTGGTTCAAATTTCAAATTCGATTTTTTGATTTTCATGCATATTTAACATGTTTTGATTGTTTGTTTGTGTTTAGAATGAAGTTTCAAAGCTTTCGCATGGTTATTAATTTGAGCGAGTGTGAAATCGAATCCATTGCTAGGTTTTGAAGGTCCGAATTAGTGTTTTATGCTTTAGACAAATTACAAACCATCACACTCAGAGGCCAAACCAAATCATGTACTCACCATGAATTTTATTGCTTGTATATGATTTTGAAAATATGTGGGTTTTAGTGATTTAATGAAGTCGTCGCTATAGGTCACAAGTATGAATAAAAACCAGAGGTAAAAGTCTGTGTTTAAAAATTCAAATGAAAGATCGATGCGTTTGGCTGTTTTTGGATTTTCATCAATTTCTTAAAACGTTTTTGTTTCATATTACTAACACCAAACGCAGTTGGTCTAGTGGCAAGCAGCAAGGCCAGTGAAAGGATGTCCCGAGTTCGAACTCGGCATCCCTAATTTTTTTACACTTTTGCAAACTAACCAATTTTCTATCTCTTTTCTTATTTTTCTATTTAATTTAAATTTTTTCAAACAATTTTCTAACACATCAAAATAACAAAAATATTGTCTTTTGCATTTAGGGAAAAATGTTTATTTAATTTTACATAAAAATTAATATTTTTGCATGCATATTTTAATTAATTGTTAATTAACCATAAAATTGACTTTTAATTATTTTCCTCACTAAAATCCAAAACCCAAAATTTGTTCTATCATCTCGATTAGGATTACTAACCTAAAAACCTTTTTTCTACTAATTTCCAAAATATTTTGCTAACATTTTCTTATTATTCCGACATTCATTTTAATACGCGATTTACAATTCTAGAAAGGATGTATAGGTCAAAGTATCATGTAATAGCGAGATTTAACATTTTCCACACCCCATATTACAAATCCTCCAAAGGATTCATCTCCAACCAAGATAAAACCAACTAGATCACTTCTATTCAAGATATATCCTGACCTAAATACTAATTCCTTCACATGCACCCCCTGGCTATTCTCTCTGTTCCTTTCGAATAAATGGTCAAGTCCTCGAACGTAGAGGTATCCAGCACCATTGCCACATAACATCATAGTCCTTCGATACAAAGATCATAGTCCCTCGACGTGGCCTACGAAAACATGATCTGTCCCTCGTTGTTGCTCACGAAAAGTGATGATCGTCCCTTCAATATGCTAGGATACTCCTACAAGTTTGTTTCTATGACCATCCGATGTCCCGTCGAATGTCCCTTCTACATCCAACGAATAGCATACTACCAACTAATGGTATAGATAGCACAATTTAAAGGAAAGTAAAACAACACGAAACAATTACCCGAGTAGGTAATAAGACTTTTAGTTGCTTGCTCTATCAAAATACTTTTCACACCTCACACTTTTACAAAGTTAAAACACTTTTCAAAAACGAAACATTTCAAACACTTCAGATATATTCTAGCGTGAATCATTACTGTCAAAGCGAAATGCCTTTTCAAAACATTTTCAAATACACACACGTAAAGCAATTTCAAAGTGAACTAAAAAGCCTCGTGGATAACTACGGATGGAGGGGTGCTAATACCTTCCTTTCATAACCTTCTCCCCTTACCTAATCTAACGAAGATCTTTTTCTGCTCTTTTCACCTTCCCTTAATTGATAAAAGAAAAGTCGGTGGCGACTCTTGCTATCCGCAACATTTGCGATCAAAATCAAAACAATTCCAAAAGTTTCTCCCACTATATTACTGACCCATGCATCACGGGAGACACCCTAAGAGAATACCTTAGATTTTTAGATCACTTAACGCTGCTGACTGCATGCTATCCTAAGGGTTGCTTGGGTATTATACTTGTGGGGATCCCACACCCGGATCCGTGTTTCCTTAGGTAAGTAGCAATAGATCGTCGCGACCGCTAGGCGATACCATATGATGGCTATGTTAGTGCGATTTTGGATGTCTTGATGCTCCTCATTCTCGTTAAAGTATTTTAACTGTGTGGTGTCATCACACCAACTTTTAGAACCCTAATTGACCCATTGGCCATTAGAAGTAGTGAGGACCGCCTTTGTGCACTTATGTTGGTTGATACCGATGCTATCATTAAGATCCGACTTTCGGATGTTTCTACGACCACTTGGTAGTCGTATTGAAATAAAGCCTAGAAAGATCAATGATAGATTCCTAGAAACCTACTACTCATAGATAGGAGCGAACCCACTCAAACGTTGGTAGGTAGACACTTATACCTCATGCAAGCCTTAAACCTAGGGCTATTGGTGATTTTCTTGTGCTTGTTAAACATGACATCATTGAAATCATAACATTGCATATCATTCTAACTATTTCAAGGACCTAGGAATTTATCGCCTTTATTTTGTAGGGATTATGGCTTCTAGAAAGACTATCCGAATCAACTTCAGGTATACCTTCTCGAACTCAAAGAATTGGTTTTAAATTCGATCATGCTCGGCCATCAAAAGACATGGTTATCTCTTGACTTGGTTATCTCGGTTTGAAGAAGATATGATACGCCTTATTCCGTTCTTCAATCAAACACCATTGCTTTACATTCCCATATTATCAGTTGGTTCCCACCTTGGAAGAGTTCTCTAAATTAGTTGGGATAACCTATCCTTGATCAGATACCATTCACCGGTTCAAAAAAGGCTCTAAGTATGAAGACATCGGATCAAGATTACATCTAAAAAACAATCGACATCAAGCCAATGGGAAATGAAGCGGAGTTATGGTTTACTTGCTAAGTTTCTAACAAAGAAAGCACGAGAATTCCTAAAGGCTATGAGTTTCCATGCATTCGAAGACATTTTGGCCTTACTAATCTATGGTTTGATGCTATTTCCTAATCCAGATTAGTTCATAGATGTGAACGCCATCAAGATATTCCTCACTGTAACTCGTGTTTCACCTTACTTGGAGACATTCTTTACATTCTTCCACACCTGACATCAAACGACAAGGAACCTCATGTGTTGCATAATGTTATTTTCAGTGGTTTATTTTGCACCTTCAATCAATAATGAAGAGCAAAGATTAAAGTGGTCTCAAAGGCTAATGTCAACCTCTCATTCGGATATCCGCTTGGTGTCTTTTCTCAAAAGGACTTCACTTTCATTGAGCACATGGAGAATTCCCTAATGTACCTCCTTGGTATGGGGAGGTATCACCAAACTGCACGCTTGTTTGGTTATTCAAGAGATGGTTCTCATGATATGCTTCAAGATATTGTGTTCGATCAACCACCTCCCACCATCAGGTTCATACACTTAGGGCATGGTAAAGACCGATACCAGACTTTGGGACATAGAAATTCCATTCTTGGGAACCTTACCTCAAATGGGTGAGAGCTCGAGCTCAAACCCTCATGATGCCATTTACACCTTAAAAGAACAAGAATGTTATATAGGTGACGATCACTGTTCTCCATCCCGACATGCCACCTATTAAGACTTGAAGAGATCCTAGATTCAATAAAGAAGAGGGATACATTCAGCTCAATGCTATGAAACGAGAAATGAGTTGACCAAGCTACTTCACGAGGAGCAAAACATCAACGCCTACTTCAACACCAAGAGGAAGCGTCCATGGGAGACTTAGAGCTTTAGGATTTTGTTCTTGTTATTTATTTTCCAAACTATATTTTGTACTTAAAATAAAAAGAAAAAAGAAAGGAACTAATAAAAGTTTGTTCGTGCTTTTTAACAAATTTAAATTCTAAGGTCCTTGAAAACATTGCATTGCATAAACATCATCAATGGCATGACATTTCACAACATGAAGATTGGTTTCATATTTATTTTGAAATGACTCTGAATTAACGTCAAGATAGGCTCATATGTTCTATCTTGAAGTGGTCACCGTCCAACGTGAAAATTTGAAGCTTATGAAGAAGGTCATTGGTGTCCTCACTCAGGGAAGACGTCACAAGGTGGACCTAGGGTGGTCCCGTAGAACTCTTAGACAAGAGTGTTGAAATTGATGAAAGTATCAAGAACAAGAAGGCCAACGAGTCCGAAAAGAGAAGAAGACTATGGAAATGAGCATATTCTCGAGGATGACAAATACAAACAACTTGCATCATTCGAATGTGGAAAACCAAATGTCCGCTAAATTTTGATGATCTGAGTTTAGTTCCCCGGTGTGGTGATTCCCCTAAGTTCAAAGTTCCTACTGCAGTATGATGGCATCTCTGTCCTGAAGTCGCATATGAAGTCCTATGTTCAAGATCCATCCACATCACGATGAAGTTGGATCCATTACATCCAAGAGAGTTTATCCGAGCTCGCTTGAGTGGTATTATCACAGAGAAATCATATTCATACACCGAAAGACTTAATGCTTTCATGTACCAAGACAATGTTGAACTAGCACCCACTCATGCAATACCGCTGTGCCGGTCGTGATGAAAAATTCAAGAGTATGCTCGTGAAATCTATTCAAAAGTAGTTCACCCTGTCCAATAGAGTTGGTTGATATGTTTATGGGAACACTAACAGCCCATTCTTCAATCATCCGACGAACCTCACAATGATTCACCGAGCGATATTGATAGGGACACGATCAAAGCTAGAATTAAGAGCGGAAAGATTCAGAGTCATCTTAAATGTCAAGAGATATTTTGCAGAAAAGCCAATTCGCGGTATGGCCGAAAAATCGTCCAAGTCGAGTAATTCCACTCCGGGGCGTCAGTAATTCCAATCGACACCAACGCTACTCAATAGAAACAACGCTGCAACCGTAACGCCGCCGGTCAGATATTTACAAAGATCAACATGCCATTGTCGCAAGCATTGCAACACATGTCGAAGCGAGTCGACACTTCAGGATCCTCCTCAACACCAACACTTCCTCTCCGAGATACAATTCTAATGCCAAGTGTACCACTTAATAGCCAGTACCATACACCGACGATCGCTGGGCTCAAGAACAAGATTCAAGACATGATCAAGCTAAAGAAATCGAAGTTTGATCCTCCTATCGAGACCAATATGATCAATGCACTAATGCTCAACCACCGACAAAAGTTCCAATGCTATTGACAAGAATTTTACTTGATGTGAACAACTTGGCTATTCCTCCACGACCGCGAGAAGAATCACCAATGTCGGCATTAATCCGGGATGCCCTGGAGAATTGTCGTTGGTGCCCTTTAGCACCGACGGATGTTTTGGTCGAGAAGGCGATTCAATGCATGACATAACCGATTATTTCTAAAACCTTCACCTGTAGAATGCGGCGAAGACATGTCTAAGAATCAAGATCAAGATACGAGCTTTTACAGATTCCCGATACCTTGGGGCATCCAGTGGAAAGTTTGATTACATGGTGAAGTATACCGCTCCCGAAAGCTACAAGATTCTATTGAAGATGCTAGGAACGGATGGGGAGACGATTTCCTAAGACTATGTCGATGAACACAATAAGGACCTCCGCGATCCTGCTCAGAGTGGCACAATCATCATTACTTCTCCCACCAATTCCATATTCCTCCGACAAAGCTATATCGTGGAACTATGGCTGAAGTTTATTATCATGGCATCAAGCAAGACCCTTCGACCATTGAAGACACAATCAAGCTATGATCCCGACATCGACAACATCACCGAATCCGCCAGTAACTGAACTCGAAGAGTGTTTTCTCCGCATCTCTCCTCCAAAAGACTGTGACTCCAAATGCGATTCCAAATTTATCGAACCAACCTCGCGGAGGAAAGAACAAGAACTCATCCCGCAGGATGTATACCAGGAAGTTCTTAAGATATTTCCAGCACGAAATGAGGAAATTCAAGATAATCAAGAAGAGTGATCAATATTGTGAGTCAGCCAGACAGTTCGTCCAAGATCTCCATGTTTCTTCATTGCTCGAGGCTCTGCTAAGGTCTTAGTGAAGCCAAGAACGCCACATACCGCAAGACTACACTACTACCATCATTGTTTCAGGACAGCCGATGCCCAATTCCCTAGGCTTTGATGATGATTTGACTCTCACAAGGAAACACAACAAAGCCTTGCACATCTCCGTTGAATGCAAAGGAGCATTATCTCATGTTTTGGTAGATATTTGCTCGCTCCAATCATCCCAAGAGTGTCGACCAACTTGACATGTCAAGGATCGGTTGAAGCCCAAGGACAATTGGAGAGCTTTTGATGGTTCTAAACGAACCGACTTCGGAGAGCTCATTCTACCGCTTAAAATTGGTTCCAAGACTTTCGATCCATTTTCTTTGTCATGGATATCCGTCCTTACCTTTTGCCTACTGGACGCCCTTGATACATGACGTACACATTCTACCTTGCATCAGAAGATGAGTACCCAGTGAAGGGAAGGTTGTTACAAGATGCGTGAAGAGAGTACATGGTAATCCATTTGCAGCCATCTCGACTACCTCGAAGTGGAAGGTGAATTCTTCAAACTCTCTGCTGCTTTCAAACAAAGAGTCATGATCTATCTCTCCGTCACCTCGGTTACACAAGTTCTGCCAGGATGGCCTCATCAAGGATGCCGTCGCAGCAAGAATAGGAGGTCGTATTGTTTGGGGTCAGCCTCGATCTTTCTTTCAACCGACAAGACCGGTTTAGGCTTCACCACCCAAGGTCGAAGATGATACCGCGACGTGGTCGACAAACTTCCTTCCGCACGATCAAGAATGGAGTCCATGCTAAAGAAGACGACACCATCGACATCGTTGATTGGATCTTCCAACCTCACCACGGATCTCAGCAATTGAAGACCCAAGATCGCTATACCAATCTCCCTTTAGACAGAATTCACTCGAATCTCGTTGATAACAACTTTCTATTACAACATGACTTCGAATCCGATCTACCAAGCCAAGACCAAGAGGTGATCAGAAGTGGAGAACTCCGATCACTGCCAGTTAAGAACAGATATACACAAAGAAGCCGCCGAGGTTGTGAGTCTGTACTAACGAAGACAAAAAAATCAAGATATGTTTCAGAGTGTCAAAGAAAGATTGGTCCATGCATACGAGACTATATCGAGGTTTTACTTGGTCATATGAAGACATGTCGTCTAGACACAGACATTGGTGCAACTTGCCAATGACGAAAGAAGGTTTTCTCCTCAGAAGCGGCATCCGGCAGACAGTCCCGAGATGTCGAGAAAATCAAAGTCAAGTTACAAGGCCTCAACGCTTCTTTAGTCACATCAGACCATTAGCACGCGAATGTGGTACCCATACCCAAGAAGGATGGTAAAGTACGAATGTGTGTGGATTATAGAGATTTGAAGCGAGCAAGTCCAAAGACGATTTTCCACTTCCTCATATTGATGTTCGTCGACAACACCACTCAACATAAGGTTTTTTCCTTCATGGATGGTTTCTCCGATTACAATCCGATCAAAGTGGCTCCTCAAGACATGGAGAAGACTAATTTTTGTTACAGTGGGGCACTTTCTCACAAGGTCATGCGCTCGGATCAAGAACTGGCGCCACTTATCACGCGGCCACGGCATTATTTCATGACATGATTCATCACGAGATAGAGGTCTACGCCGACGACATGATAATCGAACACAGATCAAGAACATCTCGATCATGCGAAACTGTTTGATAGATCAAGAAGTACAAACTAAGACTTAATCTCAACAAGTGCATCTTTGAGTCGATCCGGTAAACCCTAGGGTTTGTTTTCAGTGGTAAAGGTATCAAGTTGACCCCGCCAGGTCAAAGCTATCCAAGAAATGCCCCAAGACCGAGAAAGAAGTCGAGGTTTCGATTGAAACTACATTTATCTATTACACATCTAACCGCTACGTGAGCCAATCTTCACATCAAGAAAGATCAAGTAGTCGATGGAACAACGATCGCAGATCGCTTTTGACAAAATCAAGGAGCACTTAATCCTCCTATCTCCGATGTTGCCAAAAGGAAAGACCTCTTATCATGTACTTAACAATACTAGAGAACCGAAGGGTATGTGTTCAAAACATGACGAGTCCGGTCGAAAGAGTATGCAATATACTACCTTAGCAAAAGTTTACCGACTATGAAACAAGATACTCACAAATGAGAAAACTTGGCGCTTTGTCAGTCGTCACACGACTAAGACAACATATGTCGACCACACTACTTTATTGATCTCCAAGATGGATCTGATAAAATGGATGTTCGAGAAACCATCGCCTCCAACGACATCAAGCCATCCTCGTGGCAATTGACTATTTCACCAAGTGGGTGTAAGTGACCGTCAAGACTGTTACAAGAATGTTGTGCCTCTATTCATCAAGATAATCTTTGTTTGACGACACTCCCGAAAGGATTATCACGTATAACCGTATGATCTCAACAACAAAATAATCAAAACCGCACGCAGCTCAAGATCAAGCATCACAACTTTTCTCCATATCGGCCTAAGATGAATGACGCATGGAAGCCGCCAACAAAAATATAAGCAGCAAAAGATGATGTTGATTTACAAATATTGGCACGAGATGCTTATTTGCCCTCTATGGTTACCGACCACAAGACGAACATCCATTGTGGGCAACCCCTTTTTCTTGTATACGGTACGGAAGAAGTCCTACCAATCAAGTTCGGGACACCCCGACCGGAGTCCTCCAGACAAAGCTAGGCGAAGACGAATGGATCCGCACTCGCCCGACCGCATCAACTTGATCGATGAAAACGACTCGCATCCATCCGCCATGGACCAGATTTATCGAGGCGAATGATCGAGCATTCAACAAGAAAGTCAAACACCGAGTCACCAAGTCTGATCTAGCAACAACCATCATCCTTCACAAGATCCTCGGGCAAATGGACTCCCACCCACGAGGGACCATTTGTAGTCAAAGCAGATTTTCCCGGAGCTATGATACTTAGCACTATGGATGACGAAGACTTCTACACCCCGTGAACGCAGACATAGTCAAAAATACTACGCGATAAATCGAGACCCGCTAGTCGAATTATTTAGCAAAAATAGGTATCCTGGCGAACCAAAAGGGTTCGGTAAAGGTTAAGGATATATATACAAAATGTACACCGACAAGTCGAAACCTACAAAGTGCTTGGGCAAAAAGCGTATCCGGTAGATCTAAAACCCAAAGGACGGTCTAGGAAAGTTAGGGATTTATACCGACTCATGTCTCGCCTAGATCATCTACCCACATGCACTACTCTCAAGATTCAAGATTCAAAATGGCTAAAAATCAATTTACTCACTTTCAACGACAAAGAGGAGATAGAGATAAATATATGAGCAGCATAGTTGAAACTTCGACGAGATTATTTCCGTATAGCTTTTTACTTTCATTGTATACAAACTGGCCATACGCCACCTTTCAAAATTAATGCAAATTCTTTTTTTACAGTGTTCATTTTTGTTGTTTTCTACATAAAGTCCAATGATTGCTTTGAATGATTATATGCATTTGACAATAAACATCTGTTTACAAACATACGAAAAGCGAATGAACATAAGTAATTACTACAGATCCTAGGAATTGAGATGACGACTAAAGTCACCAATTATTCCCCATGTTATTTCACAAGAGTATAATCCCCACAGAGCCATCAAACCTTCTCCAACAAAGTATTAATCTTTTCCGCTAGTGTTCCAAACTTCAAGCTTCATCACCTGAGTCTCCCGAGCAAAGGGTCTTAGTCGCCTTGTTACATCGTACCGGAAAGCAAGAATAGCTATCTCATATGCACAGAGGTATTTATCCCGCCAATATCTCCGAGGATTATCATTCCTCCTGTGCCAGTGATCCGTGACTGAAACTTGGTCAGATATGGATCTGAGGAAACCTACGCCTCTTTTATCCCCCACCGAGGATTCTTTTGAGCCCCATCACCATCCCCTCAAGATACCCGACATCGCCTCCAAGATTCGACACTCCCCTGACCAGATCACGCACAAAACCCTCAAATGAGTGTTCCAACTTTTATTATCCTCGATAAGATTAATATCTAGGCTCCAAACTTGGTCGAGAAGTGCATCGAGGAATCAAGGACATCTTTTTCTCCTCCAAACCAGTTTTGGTCAACTTCATCCCAATCGAGGTCAAAATCTCCTAGGAGTTCTCATCTTCTTCAAGATAGATATGTTTTGAAATACCACAACATCTACATTCATACATAATTCATTAAAAATCATGACACATGCATATATCATTCATGTACATTGTCATATGCTCGCATGCATCATAATCGCATAAACTCTATCCCACAAAGTTCTATTTTCTCCAGTAGGTACAAATCTTTCCAAATGGAAGGTCCACACACACCAAGGACGGGAACCCTATCCGAAAGACCGACAAATTTTCAAATGGAAGGTCCGGATTTATATCAAGCAAGACTTGGGAACCCTATCTGAAAGACCGAATCTTTCCAAATGAACAGATTAATCAAGCAAGACGGAAACCCATTCAGCATATGTTGTCTTCTAGAACAGCATTGATCAACACCAAGCAAGACGGAAAGCTATCCACATTCGCTAACTATCGCCTCGAATAACCGGGACTAAGGTTTATTCGACTCTCTCTTATTATCGCGAGCTACTACAGTCTAGCATGCGACTTAGTTTCCGGATGGCATCTTTGCCCATCTCCGACTACTTGTCGATCTCTCTCCACCTTCTTCGTATCGTCGATATTTGTTAAAACCAATACAAACCAATAACTTCATTCAAAGCGCAGCGTGAAGTATAACGCATCGACTCAACATCATTCTATCCGGATGGCATCTTAAGGCCATCTCTCGGTTCCCTTCTATCTTCAAAGAATAATTCAGCAGTCTAACGCACGACTCTCGCCTTCCAAAGACGCCTCTCCCGATGGCATATTAAGCCCATCTCGACGCTTCTATTCAAGCGACGTCACAGAGTCTAGAAGCACGACTCACTCCCAATGAAGTCGCCATTTTCTCCAAATGGCATCTATAAGCCCGCTCTAGCGCATTATCAACCAATGAAAGTGCAAATTTTCGTGTACTCGAAAGTGTTCAATCATCTTCTACCTTCGGTCACGAACCACAAGCATGCCAATCTAACTCTTCCAAGACAAGAAGATTGAACAGGGCAACCGTCATACCCCTAAATTTTCCTCTTACTTCTCAAAACATTTCACATATCCGTGCTTCAAAGATTTCCAAGGGTTGACCAGACAAGCCTCCTGAAGAGCTAACCCAAACTAGGGTTGGCCATCCTCAAATCAAGGTGGACCTCTAACACTTCCAGTGGTCATCATGCCTCATCATATGCATCAAATAATTCCATGTCAAGTTTAAGCCTTATAAGTCAAGTTTCCTCAAACATTGCTTAAATGATTGAAAATCAATTAGACAGACAAAAAAGTCAATGTGGTCAACATACAGTCAAACTTCATAATTTTTGGTCAACATCAATATTTTGAAGTGATGTTCATCATTTGATCAAGGATGATCATGATTCATCGAAAAGTCAAGAATTGATCAAAAGTCAAAGTTTCCAAATTGGGCTTTCTTAGACAAAAGTCAATGAACTTTGACCAAGCATAACTTTCACATACTTTATCGAAATTTTTCCACCACAGCTCATTTTGAAGGGAATTCAATCTCTACAACTTCATGTCTCAAGTTTACAAGCGTAAAATGCTTCATTTGAAGTTATAGATCAAAACATTACGTCCTTTTCAAAGTCAACAAAAAGTTAACTTTTTATAAAGAAGTGTTCATGAGCATGGAAACTTCAATTGAGATGAAACCAAAGATGTTTAGAGAACATCTTGAGCTTTCTAAAAGTCCAAAAACACCTAAAATGTTAAAATTGAGCAAGATAACTTTGCACAATTTGAGCATTTTGAGGAGGTGCACAAAGAGAAATACTTGACAAAATCATTTTTTTGCAAATGGCCTAACTTTTCTTGGTTCAAACATGTTCTTAGCTGATTTGGAACCTCCAAGCCCAAGTCCACAAATTTATCTTTTATTTTCTATTTATTTTGGATTTTTAATCATTTAAAAACCAATTGAATTAAAAATAAAAGATAGAAAATCAAAATTAATTGCAAATTGGATTTTCTCTCATTCTTGAGGTCCAAGCAAGCTACTGCTGTCAATTTCGAAATTGCATTGATTGAAAAGGAATTGAATGCGATTTGATCAAAAGACAATATTTGGTTTCATTCCAATCAAATATTTCTCATTGATCACACATAATTCTTCATGATTCTTGACCTAATTCACTCAACTTAACGCTACTGATTTGATTTGATTTATTTTTGCTTTTAGGTAGCTAATACATGTGTCATAGCTTATTTTTTAAAAAAGCAAAATCGATTCCTTGTTTATAAAGTTAGGTTGATTTTTATTATTAAAATTATTTGTGACGTGGTTATCATGTCACAACTATTTTTTTTATCCACGTGATAACCACGTCATATTTTACATCGTGGGACTATTTCTTGCAAGTGAATGTATACTATATTATTTTGTAAGATTTACTTAAAGTGATTTATATTTGAATATTGAATAAGAACTAATTTAAGATTAAAAAAATTAATTCAAGTGCAATTTATATTGCTATAATTTTAATAAAAAAAAAAATCATTATGTTTGAATTTTGAAATTTTTTAATTTTGTAATTTGAGAGAAATATTCAGAATATAAGAGAATATACATTAAAGTATTGATTGATTTATTAAATATTTTGTCCAAAATAAGACAAAAATATTTCATTGTGTTTGAATTTCTTATATTCTGTGTAATATTTTGGTATTTGTTCTTAGTGTAATATTTGATATTATATAAAAAATATAGTATTAAAGTATATAGACATTGTAAAAAAATTTGCATACTATATTATATTTTAAATAAGTTTAAAGTGACTTATACTTTAAAATTATGTAAGAATTACTTTAAGATTAAAAATATTTATCTCAAGTGTAGCATTTATTGTTATAATTTTAAGAAAAATAAAATATTTTATTGTATTTGAATTTTCACATCCCTTCTATATTTGAAATATTTATTTGCAATTATCTTTTATTTAAATATTACTATTTTTGTTAAATATATGTATTTATTTTTAGGGTTCAATAAAATTAAAATTTTATTTACAATTATTATCAAAAAAATTTTTTAATAACTTTATAAATTTTATATCTATTTTTTCAAACTTTATAAGATTGTTGCATACTACTATTATTTTTAAGATCGATTTAAAATGACTTATATTTGAAAATTGTGTAAGAACTACTTTAAGACTAAAAACATTAATTTCAAGTGTTATTTTTATTGTTATAATTTCAAAAAATAAAAGAATTTTATTGTGTTTGGATTTTTACATCCCTTTTATTTTTGAAATTTGATAGAAATATTATAAAATAAGAGAATATAAATAATTGGAGAAATGACTTGTTAGACTATTTGTCCAAAATAAAATAAAAATATTTTATTGTGATTGAATTCTCTATCTCTTTGTGTAGTATTTTTTGTTTGTAATTAGTTTATTATTTTATAAATTATATAAATAAAAAGAAAATAGTAAGTATATAGACATCAGAAAATTGTTGCATACTATATTATATTTTAAATAACTTTAAAGGGACTTATACTTAAAAATTATGTAAGAACTATTATAAGATTAAAAATATTTATTTTAGATGTTACTTTTACTACTATAATTTGAGAAAACAAAATTATTTTATCGAGTTGAATTCCTCACATCTTCTTTATATTTGAAATATGAGAGAATATTTTTAATTTAAAGGATACATACATAGTTGAATTAATGATTGGTTTGTTAAATCAATATGTTCAAAATAATATATTATATCGTTTTTTGCTAGAATTCAAATTCATGACCCTCAATTTGAGTTATATTTGATGATGTGTTAGATTAGAATGATTTGTGTGTTATAATATTTGCATTGGATTTAATTTAATAGATTATATAGCTAGTTTTTTTTTTTTGTAAAATTTAGGTATGCGTTGGTTTTAGGAGTTCGAAACATTCAATGTATATATCTTTCTCCAAAGTATCTCGACAATTAAGTCATGCTGCATATGAATAAGTAGTATTCCAGTCACTTCTAGAAATCTTTAAAACAAAAATAAAAATATCATACCGACTTTGATTGTTAACATCAAAAAGAATTTTTAATATAGCTTTTAAAAACACTTTACAACTTGAAATGCTGACATCAAAAGAAAGCTTTAAATTTGCTATATTATCCAAACATTTTCCATTTCTTTTGTTGGTCCAATTTGGCTAAACTATGTGCTTCGCTGATGTGGTGATGAGTAGATCCAAAAACGGAAAGAAAAGTGTTTATGCCATCACTATATAAATAGCCTTAATCTTAATTAGTACATACACACTCCAAACACATTGATTCCTTAAACCATTTTTACTTCCTTTGTTATCTACTCCAAACACTATGGACCTTGAAAACTGCAACTGTCTTATCTCAAGAAACAACTGCATTTGGTCAAGTGAGAGAATTGGTCATGACCCTATTGTATGTGTCAATGAATTCATCAGTAAAATAAAGCTAGCAAGATTGAAAACACTTTGGAGGAAGATCAAGAGAGAATACAAGAGGAGAATATTTAGATATTCTTCACCTGTGTTTCTATATGATCCTACCTCTTACTTACAGAATTTTGATGATGGCTATTCCACTGGAGATGATTTTTTCAAGGTCTTTCACAGCTCGATTTGCAACGCCATCCTCCAATATCTTTAAGAAGAATAATGAAGAAATAATGGAGACAAACGATGAGATCCAGCTAGCAACATAATGCTTAAGTTCAATAATTTGGACCCAAATTTCATTTTTTATATAGGAATTAAGATCTCTAATTGTACAAAGATTTTATCTTGTAAATATATATTTTAACTAAGATTTTGTAAAGAGATATTCTATGTCAGGATTCCATTTCTCATATATTCAGTTATATTTTAATGCGCCTTTCCACTTTATCTTTTATATGCCTTTCTTTTTAAAAATGAAAAAACTTAACACTGTACTTTAATGCGCATAAAAATATTTTATAATGCAAGAAAAGAAAAATAAAGTAAATGAAAAGGCAGTATCTTGTTATATAAGATTAACTCTTTAATAACTAATTAAATCTACAATACAAGAAAAATAATTATTTTTCTACAATTCTTCGGAACATGTGGTTTAAAGAACAGCAATTTTGGTTTCAACAACCTATCATATGTTTTCGTTCCATTTGCGTTCCATTGATGGATAGAGGTGGTTACAAACCCCCACCCTGTTGTCTTCAATTTGATTTTAATTCTCACCCTACCACTTCCACAGACCCATGTATTGTGGCTTTACCATCTTCTCCTAACGATTTTCCTTTCAACCGTCCCACACTCAATTATGATTCTAATATTTATAATTCCATATTAACTACTTTCCTCGCTGCCTTCTAAATAACAACCACTTTTTTATTTAAATAAGATAAATAACCCATTGGTTTTCCGATAAATCAAATAAAAGAGTCCCAGTTTTTAAATAATAAAAGTGTAGAACCGATCGAGCCCACGCCTGAAAAATTTTACCGTCCTAAATTACACCGAGGTGTTAACTCCATATTTTTCATGATGACCTTATTTAATTTATTTCAAATGTCGAGGTAAAACATATTTCACGTCCGACGTTAGATGCATTATTTGTAGTAGTGTAGTGAGTTTGAAAGTATGATGCTAAAGCATATGCCCCGAGATTGTGCCCCTCAAATGGTAAAAATATTGGTCAAGGAAAATTGATGTATATCTTCCCGATGCTCCTCTTGATAATGTGTCCTTTCATTTTGAAGAATGTTTTAAATGACATTTTTTTCGTAGAAGGCTTTATTGAATAAAGAGAGATAAGTAAGGATGCTCCTAGAGTCCACGAGGTTATGAAATTAAAGGAATCGGTTTAATGAAAATTGTTCCGCATATTGAACCATAAGAAAAGTTAAGTGAGTTCATTAATTAAGTTTGTTTCTAGTATCTAGAGTTGTCGACCTCTATAAGGAAATTGTTTTCCCCTCGCAAACACGGGAAGATAGAATTTTACTAGAGAAAATTTATTCAAGAGAGGGATCGTATTGGTTCGCATGTCTTCTTCTCATCCTTTTGTTCGAGGTCCATAGAAATATCCTCTCATTTATTTATGACTTGTGATGTAATGATTTTGTCTCGGGTATATGATTTTTAGTTTGTTGGGATGGTTTGTAGTATTACCTAATGACTTCTTGAATTCGCTTTTATATGTTTTCCATATTGATGGTCTGTCTGGGCGTAGGGGAGGGGAGTCTTATGATTTGATGTGTTTTGGTCTAGTCTAGATGAATTGGTGTCACGAATGACGTGAAAGGTATAAACATTATTTTGACTTGAAAATTGTATCTTGTTATGTCCGTGGAAAACTCATGTGCTTTCTTGGTGTGCTTTAAGAATCCTATTTAAAATTTGTTTATTTGCAAACATGAAAGGCTTCAATTCTCCTCCGATGTGTTCATGCTACTTAGTGAAGATTGATACCATTTTTCAAGTCTTGGTCCGTGAGAGTTCTATCTTATTTTCCTATTTGGTGCTCTTGATTTTTACTTTTTTCATCTCTGTATTCAGATTTTTGTTTTTTTTATGGTGTTTTGTTGTTATTTCGTTCTTTCAATTTTAATGCTTGTTTTGTATTTCTTGTATTGCTTATCTATTTACTTATTGTGTTGTTGTCTTAACCTTTAATGCCTCATTATTTATTTATATATGTAGTTCTATTTTCTTAAAAAGTTAAAGAAGATACAAAATAATCCTAAGTAACCAAACATATATTTAAAGACCAAACTAGTTAACAAAGGTTACATTTCGATATGTTTATTGTAATTTAGATATCCATAAGTATTTATTGTGATAATGCTTTCAAATTTAAGGAGCAAAATGACGGATTACTTTCAACTTATAGGTAAAACTCAATGATAATATAATTTCAGAAAGTAATTTGATTACACTTACTAAGAAATTTTTAGATTAAACATTATATAATTAAGATTTCAAACTGCTGACATAAATATTATTTTTCTTTTTTCTTGGTCCTTTTCTAGCTCAAAGCATGTGCTTTGATGAGGTGTTTCAAAAAGAAAATGTTTCATGCCATCTCTATATAAATAGCCTTACTCCTCAGTCTTAGTGTACATGCACTCCAAACACATTGGTTCTTTAAACCATCTTGTTCTTCTTACCTTCTCACTCCATACACCATGAATCTTGAAAATTGCAATTGTCTAGCAACAAGAAACACTAGCATTTGGACAAGTTATGAGAAAATTGGCAGTGACCCTACTCTATGTGTCAATGAATTCATGATCAAAATGAAGGTAACTAGCTTGAAAAACATTGTGGAGGAAGATCAAGAGAGAAAAAAAAAGAGAGAATATTTAGACCATCTTCGCCTGTCTTCTATATGATCCTAGTTCTTACTTACAAAATTTTGATGATGGCTATTCCACTGATCCTGATAATGTTTCAAGATCATTCTCAGCTAGATTTGCAGCACCTCCAAGATTTTGAAAAGAATATTATTGAAGCGATGATGATGAAGATATATTGATACAAAATGATGAAATCTAGCTAGCAATGAACATGAACATGATGTAACTTTATATTGAGTATGATGAAATTGTACAAAGGTTTTAGTCATCTTGTTATTCTATTTTAACAATTTGATTTTGTAAATAATATTTTATCTATATGATCTTTTCTTTGTTTCTTTTTACTTTTCTTCTTTTTCATTTTTTTCCTTTGGTCTTCCATTCGTAAAATGTGGACCACTTGACATGTTTTCAAATTTTGAGTTCGAATTATGCCATTCCAAATGTATAATGTTCATATTTACGAAAAGCTAAAAATAAAATAAAAGCAATTCAAATTAAGTAAAGTAATACTTGTTTTTGTTCAAGTTTGTTGAAGAATAATACATTGCAATACATTGTTAATGTTTGAAATTCAAAAGACATTAAACTTTAATTGTTAGTAGCTATCATTTTCTTCTGAGAATAAAGTGTGTTTTCTTTCCTTATAAGATTTTGAGAAAGATTGAATACCATTGTCTTGATTACTAAAATGTTTTATAGTTCTTGTTCGGATAAAGATTTTAATTACATGCTGCACAAGTGCTTATCATAAAAGTATTTATTTATTTATATGTGATTTTTATAACAAAAGTATATTTATAAAAAAGTATGACTTGGATGAGTCTATATTTGATTTTCTCTTTAAAATATTTTGAGAAATTGAACAAAATCATGCAAATATACTTTTGTATATTTTACGTGGTTGGATTATTCCTAGTACTCTACGTTAATAACGTTGTTTTAAGAAAAAACTAATAACTACTAAGTCTCAAATAAAACAACTCAATCAAAACTATATCAAATCACTATATTGTAAGACCTGTTCTTGAATTAAACCTTTAAATAATATAAAATAAATTCAATAACTATGGTAGTGCGAAAGAGAGAGACTTAGAAATGCTTCTAGTGGAAGAGGAAAATATAAAACTAAGAAATGCATTTAGTCTGGTGTTGTATTCTTTAGAAGATGTTGAAAACTATGTGTAAAGCTATCTTATATGACACTTTAATATTTTTAGATTTGAGAGTTAGCCAATGTGTGAAAGTTATTTAATGTAGAACCTTATTTTTTCTTTAAGAATTAATAGAGCTTTTTCCTTGTCATATGGGAAGATTTGAAGTTGAGAATCCAATCTTGTAATATAAAAAGATTTTGTCATTCAAGATCTTTTAGTCATTTGACTCACTCAATACTCAATGTGGCTGAATGATTCGTTAATATAAATGTTTTTCTTTCTTCATGCCACATGAACAACATTGTTATATTGTTATGTCATTTATTAATTTCTTAATAAAATTTGGTAACAACTTACTGTATTAATACTAAGCTACTCTCTTTACCAAAATTATTATGTTGTTTATGAACCAACAAACTCATTAAAGAACATGTAAGGTGGCCCAGATGCAACTCTCTTCACCTTTTGATCTCTTAGACAATTATTTCAAAAGAAAAACAAACAAACATGAAGTAACTGCAGAAGCCATGTGCAATCTATAAATGAAACGATGTTACAATGGCTCTAGTGCATTCCAGCCTCTTCCACTTGTCTATCTATTTATCTTTTCCTTTTCTTTTTTCCAACCTATTTGTCTCTCTTTATTTAATGAGAAAGTGATGCATGGAGAAAGTTGGCAAAATTTGAAATAGTTAAAGCTATAGGAACTGTTTTCATGCATACAAATTCGTTAACCTTACAGTGACTGGTTTAACTTCAGTACTTCTGTGGGCCCATGAAATTTAATGCTTGTCCTTGTGCAGAAAAACCTTCCTATACCCTTTGGATGAACATATTCTTTTAATACATTTAGAGGTTAATCTTTATGTGACAGTATTTTGTACGTGATTTGCAGAGATTAATATTTTAAATCAATTAAGACAAAATAGATAATAAAAATTTTGTTAGAATGGTGTCCATAATGTATTTTCATTACTCATATTTGCACTTGATTTTTGACGAACCCAACAAAAATGCATCAAAAATCTACAGTTTAGTTGTCAGTTAGGTAAATATTAGGTTTCTAAATTTGAGACAAACAAAACTTTTTGTCTTCCTCTATCATTAATTCGGTACTATTTTCAATTAAGAATCAAGCCAGGCTTTCAGTGAGACCAAAAGTTAGTTGTCTGTCCTGTACATCTACTATGCCTCTAAGTCATACACTGCCTATAGTTGATCAATAAATGCAACAGAAAATTTATAGCATTGGCTTATTAGATAGGAAACATATCTAGCAGAAATTACAAAGTTATTAATGACCCTATCGAAGGATGCTCAGCCTCTAAGGCCCAATCTTCTGCCGATGCATTAAACAGCATGGGACAATGTCATGCTTGATTATAACAAATTGTGTGTCATAGCTGTTTCATAGTTTACTTATTTATAGATAGTAGTACAATTCAAGAGAATAAATGAGATATTTAGTTTTGAAATTTCTCTTGTTTTAGTAAAGTGTATGAAAAGTTTGAATTTGAAATAAGTAGGTTCTTTGAAGCTAGCAGAAATACATTTTCACTTTAAAGATGTAATATTTTGAATAAAATGTTATGTATTTTGTTGAGGGTTGTAGATTCAAAATTCTGTTCAACGATCATAAATTTGAACTTAGAAGAAACGTTTTCAATGTTTAGTTAAAGTAGTTACAATTACATAGACCACGCAGCTTTACGCAAGGAAGTGGTTAATTATTTCGTCTATAGATTATGCACAAGTTACCAAAGTTAAGAGAGTTTCATTTTTCATCTAAAAGAGTTCATAATTGACCTGAGATAGTTGACTTGTGGCCTTGGAAGGAATATCTCAAATGGAGACAAGTTAAAAGGTACAAGAATTCCATGAGTGCGAGGTGAAAGGTTACAAGCCACCCGAAATTAGCTAGACGCATTGGCGCCCAAAGCGCGTCCAGATCGCCTAGACGGCACAAGTAGTCACTATACTGGACATGAGCCTATCGCCTCAACCTTACCACGTTTTCTTATCGATTAACCAGGCCTCGTGGCACACGTCGAATTCTTCACAAAACCACCACTCCATGATTACAAGACCCAGTCATCCCATTTATATCTTATTTATATATGTTTAAGAAGGAAAAAAAGATCATAGCACCTCAAAGAAACACACACATGAGCACTCATTATCTTTATGGTCATTTTACCATAACTCGTTGGTTTATCCAGTGATATTCACAGGTCCACCGAACATATGGGTAATGACGTAACCTTATATGCCAACATAATAGATGATCTAATCATAGAGGAAAACCATTCTTGATTATAGGAGATAACAGATTAGGTATTCAACGTTCTCAAAAGGAAGTGGGAGAATAGTGATCGATCCCAAGTTTAAGGATCAAGGCCCAACGAGTCACTATACATCAAATTTTAGGGTTAGGGGAGATCATTATTCACCTAGAAAATACAAATACAATGTTTCTATCACTCATTGAACTAGATCTACATCATCAACAAATATATAGATATCAGATACAACCCTTCAAATATAGATTTATCCTTTGATAAAGTTCAATTCACCCGAACTCGGGTAATATTAGGTGAGAATATGAAATAAGAAAACAATCTAGAGATCGGTGAATAGACTAAACAAAAAGTCAAACCAATTTTTTTCAAATGAACTATCATGGTCTTTTGTTTAATATGAGAATTATACTTTTATTGAAATTTGATCACATAATATTTTAACCTTGGCAGATATCAAAGATAATTTAATGACCATATGTAAAGGTATTCAATTAATGCCAATTTTATATTTATAAAGTGTGATTATACAATGATTTAATTTAAAGAATTCTAAACTAAATAGTTTCTCAGAATTTAGTCACCACTAAAACTCAATTAAACAACAATTTAAACCATGTAATAAATCGCTATCATATATTCTTATTTTTTTAATTTCTTTATTTTAAAATGCCATGAAAGAGAGAGAAGAGAGAGAGAGATATTTATAGTGTTTCAGAGTTCATCCTTTTATTTTGAAAATACATGAGTTCATATAATCACTTAACCACAATAATTATGAGAAAACTAAAAGCTTATATCTAGATCTTGACTTATATACATTTAATGCCAAACTCCCGTACTTTTATAGTTTTGAGTTTTGGCTTAGAGAGTAACTTAAAGTAAATCTATAAATAAAAGTAGTAACCCCTGTTTTGTGTAATCAATCAAGTTATATTCACAAAATTTGCAGTTGCAAGTGAATAAGAAGTTTTCCATAGTTTGTTATTGTCTTCTTTTCTTCTTTAAATTTTTTCATTGTCATGTTGTTATTTGTGTGGTGGTAACAATCATGTTCATCTGATTGATAGAAGTTCACTATGGATTTTGTGATTTTCAAAGAGTAGACTATTTTCTTATATAACTCATTTGTAATGCCAGTAATAATGTTTTGAAAGATAGTGAAATGAAGTTATGCTATCTCCCTTAGTAGATTGTTTGATCGAATCGAGTAAACAAATCTTTTGTGTTTTTCTCTGCCTTATTTTGTTATATTATGTGCTCTCATTATTATTATGCCATTTATTTTAATGACTACTATTTTTTTTCTCACATATTAAATTGAAGATTGTGGTTATTCTTAACAGTGTAGATGGCTGACTGACTGAATATATAACTCCAATGTCTAAGTCATTCATTGGGTAAAAATTAGAATGAAAATAAATTGATGTTAGAATGTACCTCAAATTTGTGAAACCTTTATATACGAGGAGTGGTTAGACGCCATTGCTTTTCAAGATATGAAATTGTTGATGTCATCAACAACAAAAGACAATATCTGGTGTGGATTATATATGGGTCCGAGATCGTGTGCATTATGCCCAATGCCCAGACTGTTAAGTGATGATTTAGCATTCTTGTTATTGGACCTCTTGCCGGCTTTAAATATAAGATATTTATATTTTATAGATCAAATAATCTCTTTTGATTATATTGAATATTCTTTTTCTTATATAGTTATATAGACTAATATCTAGAGTCACCTAAATCAATAATAAAGTTTTTCGATTTAAATTTATGATCACTAATTAAATTTGAGAGATTGCATTATCGGATCCAATTTTGGTGGATTAAGAAGATCAAATTCCTATTGTACAACTATCACATATTCCAAAACAATATTGTGGCTACTAATTTGTCAATAAATTAATGTTAAAAACAAACCCATAATTGGCCAATGATCAAACGGTTGAGATCAATAAATATGTCACACTGTTCAAGCAAGAAATTCAAATCTGTTGATTAAGATGTTTCGAACAATAAAGATGTGTAGTTCAAGTGTCAGTTTGGTAAGAGGTTTCTAAATAAGAGACACAGACATGACTTTGTCCTTGCTCCATCATTAATTCAATACTATATGCTATTTAGATTAAAGTTAATTTTAGAGAGACAAAAACATAGATGTCTGTACTATATCCACTATGCCTCCGAGTGATACACAGTTACACTCATTAATTATTAACTTAAAGTTGCTCTAATACGCAACAGAAAAGTTATTGTATTGGATCATTGATAGACACATATCTACCCTAACACAAAATTATTAATGACCCCATGGAAGCATGCTCTAAGACCCCATCTTCATAAAGCAATTAAACCATGTTGACAATGTAGAATGTCAATGCGGTGCTACTTGCTATAGTATGGAAACCTAACCTTATACATATAGTATCATATATAAGCAATACTGATTATCAATTTTTAAGGTATGATACATACACTGTTACTATTGGAGCATTTATAAAATAATTGGTTGTGAGTTTAAGTCATTGGCAGACAAGGATAGTGATTTAAATAATAAATCAAAGTAAAACATTATTCTAGTGTAATAGATTGATAATTGTTGATGCAAAAGTTTCAGTGTTATAGTGTATGTCTTCACACCGGAGCACAAGAGTAATTTGCTCCAACATTAAATTTTCTAAGGAGAGAGACGTAACCTACAAAAGTGAATGAAATATGAATATATTATGGTATAAACGGGTAAGAGGTTATTGTGGACAAGTAAAACTGCTCCCGGTAGGAACGGTTCTGAGTGAGTGAGGTGTGCATCCCCACTGACCACTCCTTCATTGTTTCTACCACCTTTGTTGAGTTATTGCTTTCATCTTTACCTTTGTACAACCTTTGCTTCCTAAAAGTTCTCAATATTGTTAAATGAGATGATAGCTATTAAGCTGATTTATTTAACGAAATGTGAATGCTTTATATGTGCCGCGACGGAAACGAAAAGAGTAAAATAAGGACCATGATTTACATGACTAGATCATGGCTATTTCTAGGAAGAATAAATCAAACAAAGAACGTTATTCCTAAAGAATAGGCTTATCGTATACGCTTAAATAACTCAAACTTGAATAAGTCAAAACTAACTAATCAAGACACAATTTAAATAAACTTTCCCCATAAACCGAAATGTATTCAAGAAATACATTCAGCTTTATATCTTCAACGTTGTATATTCCAGTCTTTCTTTAA